>JAZKJV010010321.1:0-582079 GCA_037367405.1 Ottelia alismoides | reverse complement strand
TTGTTAAATGGACCTATGAAAAATCAATTAACCAAATCAATAGATGATTTATTTAAGCCTCGATATGTGTGCAAATAAGATGATTTTTGGTCACAGTCTGAACTTAATTGTCCTGAATCTAATATGATTTTTGGGGTATTTTTGGAGTCACAGAAGAATTACTAATAATTAAGAGGTGGAATTGGGCAAAATATAGCAAAAATGAGCCACTTAATTAATAGAAAATTCTACAGCTATTACAAAAATATGCCACATGTTTCACAACGAAGAGGACAACTTAAACTTTACAATGCAATTTTCAAATTTAAAAAATGAATTAATATGCATGCCTAAATATACGTGCAAAGACAAGGGTATAAATGCAATTATAGAAATTTAATTGCTGAAAATAAAACATGGGGTGCGCCTGGCAGGGAGGTGTATGCAATTACCTATAATACAGGGGAGGTGTATGCAATTTCTCCACGAATCATGTGCTCCTCACGTGGGGTGCGCCTGGTAGGGACTAAAGTGCAATATGGAAAACCTTCAGGGGCCTCGATGCATTGATCCTGGACGCACGTGCAGATCACGTGGGGTCCTTATGCTCGGAGAACTTTGGAGGCCCGGGTGACTCTGGAGGCTCGGGCGTTGGCTCGGAGGACGGCTCGGCTAGCTTCGGGGATCCGAGCCTAGAGGTCGGGGAGGAGGCTCGGATCAGGCGACGTGGGCGATTCTGGACCGTAGGATCGAAGATGATCCCACGGCTGTCGGTGGCTGGCGCGTGAAGGAGGAGAGTTGTTAGATCAAGATGATCCAACAGTCTCCTGGAGGTCCGGCGATTAGCGACGTGACTTGCTCCGGATCGTCCAATCAAAGAGATCGGACGGTTGCTGATTTTCGTCCCCGTTAGCCCTCCGTGTCCTGCGGAGAAGAAGGCGAGGCTCTGGCGATGCTGGGCTGGCTCCGCCTTGTCCTATCGTCGTCGGCGAGGGCCGCGGGAGACTCTGGCGTTGCTCGGAAGATGCTTGGAAGGCTGGCGAGGCGTTTGGTCGTTTCAGAGGGGAAGAAGGTGCTCTGGAGCTCGGTGGCGGAGGAGCTCGCATACGGGTCCGGCGAGCCTCCGACCAATTAATATGTACGTACCTGCAAGGGGTTATTTCGATAGTCGAGGCATGCAATGTGGATGTGGAGTGAACATGAATGGCGTTTGAGGCCTGAGCGGCGATGCAGGGTGTCCAGTGATCGAGCTCTGCCGTAGTGGCGGAGCCGGCGAAGGTGGAGAATGGAATATGTCGATGTGGTGAATAAAGTGTCTCGACTAGATGCCTACTCCGAGGCGGAGCTCGGAGGATGGTCGGAAGGTGATGAAGTTGAGCGAGGGTGGCGAATAAATTACGAGAAAGCGAAAGAAAAAAGAAGAGGGAGATCGGAGGGAAGATGGAGGATGCTACCTGGGATTAGAAGCTCCGGGGAGGCTTCCGTGTCTTCGCTCGAAGGTCGGTAGGAGGCCAGAGCTCGTGCAACTCACAGAGGAGGCTACGGCACAACGGAGAAGGCCGTGGATCTCGTCGGAGAAGAAGCCCGGTTGTCGCTCAACGTCTCGACGAATTGCTATCACCAATTGGAAGGGCGGAGCTAAGGGTATCTCTCTGGAATGGAGGATGGGGAAGAATGTGGCCGAAGATGATGATTTATAGGGTGAAGGTGATGGGGTAGCTGGTGACGAGGTGAGGTTCGTGGAAGTCGTGGAGCGAATCTGGGGTTCATCGTGGTGATTGAGGGAGCTGGCGAGGTTGAAAGGAGAATGGGCTCCATCGTGGAGGTGGTGGCGTTCGGAGAAGGTGGCTGGCGTGGAGCCGAAAATAGAAAGGGGGCGACCCCTTGCAAGGTGGAGATCGTGGGGAGAGAGGGGTGACCGAGGTAGATGACGGGTTCGTGGCCGTTGGATCATGCGATCCAACGACCTGGATCGAGGCGCGAAAGAGCGGATACGATGAGATCTTGGGCGATAGGATCATAGGGTGAATGATTTGGCCACGTGTTACGCTGCAGGCGCAGCACTTTCGGGCGGTCCGAATCCCCTCTGGAAGATGATCGGATGGTCCACATCAAGGGCGTTAATGAACGGTGAAGATTACGGGGCCGGACGCGATCGAGTGGCGCAAAGAGGCGCTACGTGTCGAGATGAGGAAGCAGTGCTAACAGACGGTTTAGATGAGAAGCTAGCGTTGATCGAGCGATTGGAGACGCAGCGGGAATGAACAGCGATGATGGGTAGATGGAGGCTCGATACAATGGCGCAAGAGGCTACACGTGGCGCGATATGGTTAAGGCGCGAATGGGCGGATCAGATCAGAGATGAGAGAAGATCAGATGGCTAGGGAAAGAGGCGGACGTGGAAAGAGCTGAGCCTTTGGTTCGGAGAAAGATCCAACGGCCCAGAGCGCGGGCGGATGATGCTAAGGGGAGCGGGTCGCGTGGCGTAATCAGAGGGCGCCACGTGGCCCGCTGTGAGTGACTGCGAGGAGAAATGAGATTAGAGAGAGAAGGAGGCTGAATTTGGAAAAACTCAAAACATGAAATTGTAGATCTCGATGAGATCTACAAGTTTCATGTTGACCAAAAAATAGAGATGAGGTCAGATATGATACAGAAATACAGTAATACAAATATATACAGATATAGTATACATAGAAGCCCAAAAACCCAACTTCTTCCTACGAGCTCCGAATTGGATGAAATTAGTCTCATTTTAAAGGTCTCTGGATGTGTATTCATCTGAAGGTGAGTAGACCTATTTTGGAGTTGGTACAAGAGAACTATGGGCCTTTTAAGGTCCAGGGGTTCTAGGGCTTTATTGGGTATTTTACAAAAGAGATCTCTGACCTTCTTCCTTATATTATTAACTAAAAGTGTATATATCATAAGGGAGGTGTTGTTTTATAGGTGGATATTTTACAGGTGAACTTGGCTTCTTATTTAATGCAATATATGAATGCTAAAATGCAAATGTTATCATTGTATGCATGAATGTTAATTATGCAATATAAGTAGAAATATGCATCTATTTACTCGGAAACAAAACTCTATTTTCAACTTTAAGAGTGATGAATCACAGATTCATCAACCCCCTATACTTAAACCTTGCTCGTCCCCGAGCAACTAAAATGAAATGCAAGAGTGAAATGAGATTGGGTTCCATACGAAGGTCATGAACAAAAGATGAAAACGGAGCTTGACTCGACCTTTGGATTAATTGTTTGGTGGAACCTTATTGGGATCTGAACTTAATACCTAATAGACTTCAAGTTCCCCAAGTCTTCTATTCAAGACGCCTCAATAGTCAGGTCAGAACAAATCCTCAAATGCAAAGTTCTGATGACTATGATTCTTACTTGTACGGTGTAAGTGATAAATTGCTCTCCACATCAGAAATGGCTCAGAACCAGCCTCCTCTAACAAGGTAACTCAAATAACCCGGTCCAGTAACTCTTTCCTCGAGGAGCGGGGTATTCCCTTCTAAGTTCAAGTGCGACCAGCTCAAGAGGAGGGGTGGAAAAAAGAATGGACGGTAGCCAGTGTAGCTACCTATCTCGGGATGCCTAACCAGTGTAGCCAAGTCATCCAGCTGAAGATATCTTGCAAATATACATACTCCGACAGGCAATATTTTACTTTTACTTTGGCCTGTCTATTTTTCTGGAGTTCTTGCATTTTTTTGAAACTATATACAAGGTGCAGCTTGTACATCAGGAGTTTTTCCTTTCGAGCCAGTAGACTATCCCTCTTTTGAAGCATTATTGCAACCCACAACGTCCTGTCCTCGGACTTCAACTGCACCAGACTAGGTTGAGATGCACTACCCTCCCTAGAGGAGGACGGGTGTTTCCACCCGTGTGCTACTCCAAGCTAAAGGATTCTACCTCCTTACCACCTCATCATTGAAGAGCTATGTGCATTGTGCTTTGTCCAAGTTAGGTCACTGTCTAAAATAATCATGCGTGTGCACGAGATATTCTACTTAGACTAATGAAGATGACATGTGAACATAGACTTGCGGACTCAAAGAATTAAGTCACCTGACTTGATAAATCTTAACTCCAGTTCCTATAAGGTTCCTCTGAAATTAGGTGGATTAAGGTAAAATCAAGTCCATCCTCAATCATCTATCCATAACTTGGTTCAGAACCCACTAGCTTTTCACCTTGCATATGCAAGATATGCAGATGAGAGGTGCAGATGACATGCTATGAACATGACTGAAAATGCAAGACTCTTTTTCTTTTCAGATGCAGAGATGATGTGCAAGAGTAAATAAGAAGCCTTTATTTTCAATTTTTTTGACACTCTGGTATACCTCCTATGATACAAGTATTATACAGATTATACAAGAGTATTTTACAAAAAAAAATTCTCAAATTTTTACCCATCCGTAATTACTGCATAATATATACAAAAATACATGAAAGTACGAGCTATGGGTAAAGTATATATGTAATATATACATGCCCCCCTATACTTAGCGTGTGCTATGTCCTCAGAGCACGAAAAGGGACTAAAAATACATAGCTCGGGCTAAGCATAGGAGAGATAAAATTACAAAAAGTATAGAAGTCACTCTACCCCCCTATACTTAGGCTCTGGCAGCCTAAGTGTAGATAAAGATAAAAAATGGGGAGGACGAGGGCAAGAGGTGAAAGGGCTGAATATATACAAGGCGGGCATCGGTCCCCCCTATACTTAGGCTCTGGTCAGCCTAAGTATAGGAAAGGAGTGAGTATGAGAACCGATGTGATCTGGAGGATTTACAGAGAACATACTCAGGTGGCTCATCCCCCTATACTTAGGATCTGGTCATCATAAGTATAGTCCAAGATAGAGATAGATGAAGCTGGGATGAGTTACGAGAGTCGTGGGAGGAGAAAGGACAGAATGTACAGGAATGATGGTATATACAAGTGAGTCGATCGGAATCTTTTAAGATGATGCTGATGGCTGGAGCTCACTGCTGCAAGGTCTTCTGCGCGGCTCGAG
Organism: Ottelia alismoides; assembly: GCA_037367405.1. Taxonomy (NCBI): domain Eukaryota; kingdom Viridiplantae; phylum Streptophyta; class Magnoliopsida; order Alismatales; family Hydrocharitaceae; genus Ottelia; species Ottelia alismoides. The sequence goes on along the minus strand of JAZKJV010010321.1, from coordinate 577,063 downwards.
GTGTATATGCTGAATCTGTCTCGCGCATAAAACACAATCTCCTCAACATGGACTAACTGCTCATTGGATTCGACGAAGTGTTTCAACAGTTGTCCTTCACAAGGGATGTCGGTGCGTCATCTGCGAGATCTGAGATCTCCACACATCCGCTATCATGCACCGCTCGGACAATGAATGGGCCCGTCCATTTGGATTTCAACTTGCCTTGGAAGGTCTTCAGCCTTGCATTAAACAACCATACCTTCTGTCCAGGAACAAAGGTCTTTCGTCTGATATATCTATCATGCCAATGCTTCACCTTGTCCTTGTACACCAAATTGTTGTCATATGCGCGGTTTCTGACTTCCACAAGCTCATTCAGATCCATTTCTCTCTACCTCTGCCCAAGGTGTGTGTTCCAGTTGACCTTCTTAATTGCCCATTCTGATTTATGCACTAATTCTGCGGGTAAATGGCACGGCTTTCTGAATACCATTCAGAATGGGGAGGTTCCTAGCGGTGTCTTGTAAGCTGTCCTATACGCCCATAGGACATGATCCATGATCTGAGACCAGTCCTTCTTGTCTGGGCGGACAAGCTTTTGCAATATAGTCTTCACCTCCCGATTCGACACCTCAGCCATACCACTAGTTTGTGGGTGGTAAGGGCTAGCGACACGGTGTTCGATGCCGTAGTCCTTCAGGAGTTTCTTCACCTCCCGATTTACAAAGTGGTTACCCCCATCTGATATCATCATTTTGGGAATCCCGAACCTAGAGATGATATGATCTCTGATGAATTTACATACAGTTCTGCTGTCTGCGTCTCGGGTTGGGATAGCCTCCACCCACCTGGATAGATACTCTACCACAAGAAGGATGTATTCAAACCCGTGGCTAACAGGGAATGGGCCCATGAAGTCAATGCCCCAGGCGTCAAAGACATCACAAATGATGATAGGCTGCATTGGCATCTCATCCTTGGGACCCACAGTTCCTCCCATTCTCTGGCATACTGGACATGACTTCGCAAAGGTGATAGCACCGCGAAATAGAGTCGACCAGTAAAAGCCACACTGAAGTACCTTCCATGCGGTCCTCTTCCTGGAGTGGTGTCCTCCTGCCTCCAAGCTGTGGCATAAATAAAGGACACTCTGGTATTCCTCTTGAGGAATACACTGTCTCCAGACACAATCCGGTCCTTCAAAGAAAAGGATCGGATTCTCCCAATGGTAGTGTCTCGCATCCGACTTAAGTCGGTCGATGTGACTCTTGGGCCAACCCTCGGGAACCTTCTTGGAGACAAGATAGTTCACGATGTTGGTATACCATGGGAGTGAGTCGACAACAAAAATCGACTCGTCGGGGAAGGAGTCTCGAATTGGTGAATCCTCGGAAGTATTAAGATCTTCGAGACAAGAGAGATGATCGGCTACTACATTCTTATTTCCATGTTTATCACGAATATCCAAATAAAATTCATGGATAAGTAAAATCCACCGAAGAAGACGCGGCCTTCGCGTCCTTCTTCTCCATCAAATATCGTAGCGCCGTATGGTTAGTGAACACGATAACCTTGGATCCAATTAAATGAGATCTGAACTTGTCCAAGCCAAACACTACGACAAGCATCTCCTTTTCCGTAACTGTATAGTTACGCTGAGTGGTATCAAGCACTTTGCTTGCGTAGTGTATGGCAAACGGGACGCCATCCCTTCTTTGTCCTAACACAACCCCAACAGCAAAGTCTGAGGCATCCGTCATGATCTCAAAAGGTAGAGACCAATCTGGGGCTTGTAGGATAGGTGCGTCCATGATCATTCCTTGCAATAGCTTAAAGGCTTCAAGACATTTGTGATCAACAACAAACTCAATGTCTTTGTCTAAAAGCTCAGTTAGCGGTCGGGCAATCTTAGAAAAATCCTTGATGAATCTCCGATAGAATCAACATGCCCGAGGAACGACCGCAACTGCTTGATATTGGTTGGTGATTGGAGTCATCTGATCACATCCACCTTGGCAGGGTCAACCTCCATTCCCTCTCTTGGAGATGACGTACCCAATACAATGCCATCCGTCACCATGAAGTGACTTTTCTCCTAGGAGAGCACCAGATTAACCTCACAACATCGTTTGAGGACTCGGTCCAGATTGCTAAGACAGGAATCGAAGGAATCACCATGGACCAAGAAGTCGTCCATGAAGACTTCTAGGAATTCGCCGACCATTTCGGCGAATACAACAATCATGCACCTTTGAAAAGTACCTGGAGCATTGCATAACCCAAAGGGCATGCGCTTGAAAGCATGGGTACCAAAGAGGCATGTGAACGTGGTCTTTGCTGGTCCTCTGGAGCTATGGCTACTTGATTGTAGCCCGAGAACCCATCTAAGAAACAGAAAAATTCTTTCCCCGCTAGTCTCTCTAGGATCTGATCAATGAATGGTAGGGGGAAATGATCCTTCTTTATCGCAGCATTCAAGCGTCTGTAATCCACACATACGCGCCATGACGTGGCACTCGCGTCACGATTTTCTCTCCATCCTCGTTGGTCGTTGTCTGAATTCCCGATTTTTTTGGGACCACATGGATCGGGGCCACCCATTTCGAGTCGAAATGGGATAAATGAAACCCGCGTTGCACCATTTCTCTATCTCCTTTTTCACTACCTCTCGTAAATTTGGATTCAAACGACGTTGGAATTCACGAGAGGGTTTTGCTTCATTCTCCAAGTAGATATGGTGCGAACACAAAGCGATATTTATCCCGTGGAGATCGGAAATGCTCCAGCCTATTGCTTTGCGGTTTTTCTCCAGGATCTCTAGCAAGCGACATTCCTGCTCCTCGGTCAATCGCGAACTGATGATGACCGGATATTTCTTCTCTTGACCCGCAAGGAAGGCATATTTCAAAGTTGTGGGTAAAGGTTTGAGCTCAGGTAAGGTGTGATCATTTAGAAAGTTTGACTCAATCGAATCTGGCTCAGTGTAGGAAGTGACTGGATCTTTCTCTATTATTGCTGCCACCAAATTATTTGTCTCTGGAGTCAGATCGTCAAAGGTCTCCATGCAATCGGCAAAAGCACGTCCGACTCGTCATCCTCATCTTCTGATTGTCCTAAAGAGGGAAGGACTGACAAGCCCAGCTGGGCCTCTAAGTCATCGAAGATGTAGGGGGATGCAGGTTCTGAACTGTACTCGTCTCTAAGGATCTCACAAACTGACTCATGCACTAGATCATCTCCGGAGGGGAGGGACTCATCATGTTGGCTGGGTTCTGTCTCCATGGCCCAACTGTGTCTACATGGTCGCGGTCTGCTTCGGACGAAGAGTACTCGGTGCTGGACTCGGAATCCGGTCTCTGCCATCTGGTTTGCTTCATCTCTAGTTCCTCATCTCCGCCTGGAGTTTGGAACCGGATCTTCCTGATCTTATAATCAAACAAGGCCCCCGTTGTCCTGAGAAAGGGCCTGCCTAAGATAATCTGGGAATCTCTCCAATTACAAGGGATTTCCATATCTAGGACAGTGAAGTCCACCATGTATTCTAGACCCTCGACTTTGATTACAACATTCCTCAAGTCTCCTTGGGACCTCTTGGTTGATTTATCAGCGAACTGCAGGAGGGCTCTGGATTTCCTAAGAGGTCCGAGATTAAGCCGCTCATAGAGGGTTGTAGGCATTAAGATAACTAAGGATCCGTTGTCTAGGAGAGTGCGTGCAAACGCAATGTCATCGACATGACTCACCACATAATGTGCACCCATGTCTCTCCGTTTCCTTTGAAACGAGTTTTTTATTGCATAAGTCATGGCTACTGACGGAACGTGTTTCTCAACACGGTTTTTGGTCTTCCTGCTAACCCTAGTAGGTGTGCATCTCACCTTAAGGTATTTCTGAAATGCAGGAGTCATTTCAACGTACTTGTCAAAGGGGATTGTGATCTTGATATATTTGTTGCAGAATTCTACCATCTCAGGGTCATCTTTTTGAATTTTTTTGATTTTCTTCTTTCCACCCGTAAGAGCTCGGGGAAAAGGGATTATTGACTCTAACTCAGGTTCTGGAACTGAAATGTTTTCATTCAAAGCGGGAACTGAGTTCTGTACACGACTCGGTCTATGAAACAGACTCGGACTCTGACTAGGACTAAAAGAAACATGCTGTGGCGAAACCAGTGATGCATCGTCTGCTTCTTCTGGATGGTCCTCCTCAGATGGAGGTGCGGGCTCTTCATCAGTTTCATCGGACTCACTACTGATGCGGGTTTGCATCTTCGAGGACCCAAACGTCCTTTTCTTCTACCGGTGGTGGTGATGGTGGTGCTGCTCCTCTTCTTCCTCCAAGTTCTCCTTAGGTAGAGACTTGGCGGCTCCTTCCTTCGGTGCTTGTGCCCGATCAGGTATGATCACAGTCCTTCCGCTCCTGAGGGACATATAATTTACATTATCATACGAAAGGATCCCATGTTCAGATAAAGACTTATCTGAATAGTATACATGATCACGAGGTCGGTTCTGGCCTTGATTTAGGCTGTTCGGGTTAGCCTGAACCTGGGCGGGTGATGAATCTCGGATTCATCACTCTAAATCTCATTTATTAAGCTTAAGTCCCTAAAAATCAACTGCATTTCTGCATTTATTTCGCATAATTAGCATTCAGGCATGATTTCATAAGAATTGCATTTTAGCGTTAAATTTTGCATATTTTAAGAAGCCAAAAATTCAAGCCCAAATTGACCTGTAAATAGCCTAACTTCCCCTATTTTTAACTCCTTCATACTAACTCTGAATAACCCAAAACCACTTCCATTGTGTACATATCACTCACAAGAATAAATAAAAAATACAAAAAAATCACTAACTCAAATAAGTGGACCAAAAACCCAAACCCTAGTTTCAGGATTTTCGGACTAAAAGCCACATATCTTCCCCATCCAGTGTCTGATTTGATCCTACTCACTTTTGAACTAATGCACATTCAATTACCTTCAAAACAAGACCAAGTTCAAGTGAATCGGAGCTCGTATGTGAAAGTTGGGTTTTGGACCTCTTTTGTATATTTTCGCGGCTTTTCTGACCTATATTTTATGTATATATTTTATTAATTAATAAAAATCCAAAAAAAAATAGAATTAGGTGCCTTTTATTTATCTTTGAGTTTTCCATATTTTTTCGGATTTTTATCTTGTTTAAAAAATGACAAAAAAATTAGAAAACCCAAAAATCAAGGTATTCTATGTACATGGGATGCCCCAAAAATGCACTTTTCACATTTGACCGAATTTGGCTTTGATGTCTTCATGAAAGTTGTAGATCTCATCGAGACGAGCATTTTTCGTGAAGGAACTTTTTCGATCCGAGGTCATTTGCTATTTCTTTTTGATTTTACAAAATGATTTCTCTTCGAATTTTCTGGTGCTGACACGTGGCAGCCCCAGGGGCCGCCCCGTGTCAACTGTTTTTCGCATTTTCACATATCGTTTTCAAAAAAAAAAAAATTAATTAAAATCCCCCGCACGTGCGGTGCACGTGCCCCCAGGCACGTGCCCCTCACGTGCTCCGCCCCTCTCTTTGCCCCTTCCGCGCCACGTGGCCAATACCGGGCCGTTCGATCTCGGCCGATCGAACAGCCTGGGACCCTTCGTCTTCTCCCCAACAGACCCGCCTCCAGAAACTCCGTCGCCTCCTCCGCCACCTTCGCAACGGCCGCGCCACCACGCTCTCCCCTTATCCCCGATATCCCCGCAACAACCCAATCGCCTCCCTCGCCTATAAAAGAACCTTCGCCGCCCCCAGTCCACGACATCCGCCGTTAGCTCTGCAAATCGGGGGCGGAGGTGACAGCGCCAAGCCTCCGTACCTACGCCGGCGAGATCCAAGGCGGCGACGCCGCCTTGCTGCATACGGCGCCCCTCCGCCGCTAGTGCCCCGCTCCGATCAACGTTGAGCCTACGATTCCACCCAAGACCTTCATCTCCGACGAACTCCGCCTCGCGCCATCATCGACCTGCTCGCCACCGACCACCGCATCGCCTTCATCAAGCAGCTCCATCGCCAGGAGCTGCCACGACTTCGTTACTTCGCCGCCTTCGCTTCCGCCTGAAGCTTCCCCCACTACCGACTTCTTCACCAACGCCTACGTCTCCGACCACCGCAACGACATCTCCGCAAACTTCATCGCCTTCGCCGGTCACCAGCTCCTCCAGCCACCGCCTGGAGCTCCTCCGACATCACCTTCATCGCCGTCATCAACGACCACCGCCGCGCATCCCGGAGCACCTCCCCAGCCTTCACAGCCTTGGCCGGACGTCCGCCCCTCGCCTCCTCTGCACCGCCGGCCGGGTCCAGGGCCGAGACCCCTCACGCACGTGCGAGGCACGTGCGTCCGAGGGGGACGTCAGCGTGACATCAGCACCCAGGTCACGTGCAGTGCACGTGACCGTGGGTTACTTACAGAAGACCCCCTGGAAAGTCCATCATTTACACTACAGTCCAAATCCAGAAGGTCACGTGCTCCGCACGTGACCCCCCGGAGAAATTGCAATCACCACCCCCTTCTGTTGGTAATTTCAAATAGGTCCTATGCATTTTAGTTGTTTATTTTAATTATATTGCACGAATACCCCTGTGTTTCCCAATCATTTTAGACTTATTCTCTACATCATTTTATTTATTTAAAAATAGCATTTTGTTCATCTCTTAATCCTCTACATTTTGACATGTTGTGGATATTTTTATGAATTACGGTTGATTAATAAATAATTGTTTTGCGAAAACTGAGATATTTTGCCCAATCTGTGCTCGGAAATCCATAGTTAATTAACCGTTGCTTTAAAAATTCCCCAAAAGTCACAGATTGTAGAGATTATTTTGTTTAACATTTTGCCCAAAAATCTTTGCATTTGCATGCATATTTTGTCATGTAAAAATCATTCTGCACATTTTAGTATTTAATTTTTAATAGGTATTAACTCCACATTTTCGAGGTTTAGGATTTTTCTGAGATCTGTCACCTAGTGATAGATCTCAGATAATTTTGACTCTTGAAAATAAGTAGGTTTGATATTTATTAAAATTAAATATTGAAAATCATTTTGTTTGCATTTAAAAATCCCAAAAAAAATCATATTGCATCCAAAAATTCCGAAAAAATTACAATGCACTCATTTCATCATAATTTACGTTGTGGCCAAGTTTCGTATTTTTCGACATTGTTTGATTGAAATTTACATTTTAGTCCCTAAAATAGGCCGAACTTGCATTTTGCATCTGATATTGCATTGAAAAATTCCAAAAAAAAAGACCGCCTTGAAAACCGAACTAAAACTTGGATAGACATTAATCTAGGTTGTTCCTTTGCCTCCTTGTGATCGACCTTGGGACTTGCCCAAGTAAAATAAACATAAAAACCACTTGATTAAGATTGAATAAAATTTGTGGTTATTCTCTTGACTGTTTCCGAAAGCCGCCTACAACGAACGACATATTTATTTTCACGATCGACGATTAAAAACGATTTCTTATCGCGGCTTTTTATCGGGCTCGTCAGCGGGAATCGGGGTCTTTGGCGCCATATGTTGATCCTAGGTATAAGAAACACGATTCAGATCGGTTCTCATATCCAGATAGTCATTCTGGATCTGTTGGACCCTATCAGACAGGGTCTGGATCGCCAAGGTAAGAGACTCCAATTTAGTGGGTTGTGCTTGCTGATGTTGAGATGAGGTTTTGTACTGGCCCTGTTGGCCATGCCAATACTGCTGCTGTGAATGGGAATGTGATGGGCCCTGCTGGCCTGAGTAGAACGTACGCTGCTGGTGCTGGTGCTGCTGAGGCTGGTACCCTTGTTCGGGCCTGGACTGAACAAAGCGCGGTGCGGGGACGATGCTGGTTTCTTGGTAAGGTGGGGAAGGTCGATGAGGCTGACCATTCCCCATCCCTGGTTGTCTGCCGACGGGGTCACGGCTGTACCACAACCCGTTGATCTCGAACACCTATGGAGGCTCCTCGTACCTGGTCTCCACTTGTGGGGGTGCATGCTGGTCCTGCTGGGTGTAAGTCTGATCCCAGCCACTCTGAGGCCCCAGTGCCTGTTCCTGTACAAGATGGACTCGATGTACAGGTACAGGTGGTGTAGAAGGGGCAGGTAGCTTTATCTTAGCTTCCTTCTCAGATAGTACCTCCACTTGCTTCGGTAGACGTGAGAGAGACTCAAGGTCAATGACCCTCTTGTGGATCTGCTCGACCATGGTTAACTTATCAGCAATCATCCCCATGCTGGGAATGAGGTCCTCTGTCAGATCCGCTACAGTCCTTAGGGTTATCTCATTGGATAAGATTGAGGGAGAGAACTGATAGCCCATGGTGGCCTGCGGCCTGCAGGTTTCTGCCATTTGCTCTAGTCTCTTCCATACTGCATTCTCATTCTTATTCAGATAACTTCCTCCACAAGCGGCACTTACTAACCCCTGCATCTCTGGGGTCAGACCACAGAACAAGGTCTGGACTAAGATCACCTTAGAAATGCCGTGGTAGGGACATTTCTGGTCTAGGTCATTAAACCTATCCCCGGCATCATGGAATGGTTCACTGGGTCCCTGGGAGAAACTAGCGATCTTTGTTCTCATCTGGTTAGTCCTACTAAGAGGGTAGAACTTCTTCAGGAATAATTCCTTGAACTGCATCCAGGTTGTACATCTCACCCCTAGGTTCTTCAGCCAATGTTCTACCTTATCTCCTAAGGCGAAAGGGGTGGCCTTCAGTCGAATGTAATCCTGCTCAGCCCTAGGATGGCTAAGGTTGTTGCAAACCAGCTCGAAGTCACGAAGGAAGGTGTATGGTTTTTCATGGGCATTTCCATTGAACTTCGGTAGCAGGCTAAGGAAGTGGGGCTTGAGCTCAAATGCTTCTGCGGGAACCGTTGGTGCTAACCAACTTTGTATCTCATTCTCTACTGTGTTATAGGCATCAACCATTGGTCGATCGATTCCTCCTGCCGCAATGATTTGTCCCATTCTTGTTGTAAGATCCGCATTCGTCTGTTCGGCTTGGGCGAGGCGAGCCAATACTTGTTGGAGTGGGTCATCTTGGTTTTCCTCTTCTGGGGGTCTCTTTGGTGGCATCTTGTCCTCTAGTCCTGGGTATTGGAAATGATCTGGATTAGAGGATAACTCAAGGAAGGGTTTCTTACCGAGGCAATGGTCTTCCTCGGTAAGCTCAGAGGAGAGGAGAGGGTTGGTTTGAGAGTAACCACCCTGGGTGTGAGGGATCCAGAACTCAAGAGGGTCATGAGTCCTGGGTGGTCCAAGGTGCGCTTGGGCCGGTGAAGATGATTCTCGTGGGGGACTCAAAGAGAGATTGGCGAATAATGTGTCGATATTCCCCCAGTCATTCATCTTGAAGTGGCGAGAAGAATCGTGAGTTCTAAGTAAAGATAGGATTTTACTCCTACCTAAAGCAAGTAATTCAATCTAAGACCCTGGGTTCACACTCAACAAAGTGAAGGACTCGAAACCGAGTCCAATTAATGTTGTTAATTTTAAGTGTGATTTTTTAAGCAAGATAGCAAGGATTTACGCTGCCTATAGGGAAGTCAGCTCAAAGCCAGATGCGTCTTCCCTGTTTAACCTGTCGCCTAAGATACCGCCAGTCCTTCCTTTCTTCGCTCCTATCCCAAGTTGATGGACTCAAAGACCATGCCCCTATCTACCTGCAAGCAGGCGGAGGCTGACAAAGCTGGGCCTTGTCATGAAGTACCGTTTGTTCGCCCTTGACTACCCGCGAACAAGCGGAGGCTACTTGGTACTAGTCAGTGAATCTAAAAATATTCAACTCGTGATATTTGCTAGGATCTGTTGGCCTGTGATATGGAAGGCGGGGATTTTGGCCCTACCTTAAGGTGTTCACACACACTCAAGTACCCTCACTCATCCTGAAAAAAAAGGTCGGGGGTTAGTCTCGTGCAAACAATTTTCCAATTTTATTGAAATTTTTTTGGTCAATAATGTCAGCAGTCCTGATTTTAAGATCAGTTATCACTTGTTAGTTCAACCACACAGCACGCCTATCGTCCAGTCCCAATTTCCCTTTAATTTAAGTGTGAAAAACAGAGGGGGAAATCGAGAAAAGTCTATGAACTAAAAACGATGATGCGTATGCTGAGTTAAGAAGACTTACAGTAATCCCTTTGCTTGTATGTAGGATGCAGAACAGAATTGAAATCTTTAAACTACATGCAAAGGCAGACGACAAAATCCGCTCCTAGACAAGCAGTTCTATTAGCGAGTGAAGCACAGGTTGATTTGACTAGATCTGCGGTCTAAGTGCGCCTTTTAAGTGGTTGTGTGGTCCTAAAATTACGAACACAAGCAAACCCTAGAGTGGCTCGAGGAGCCGCTAGTGCAATCCTAATTTACGATTCAAACCACACAGCACACGGGGACACGGTTCCACTATCTTTACGCACGCGAGAACCCAAACGGGAATCGCTAGAAATGATGCGAAAAGATAAGGAAATGAATAAAAGTACAAAATCTCTCAAATCACTCAAGAAATTAAAATGTCGATTCCTCGAAGCGTCTTTGACTCCTCGCGATCCTCGCATAGAAATAACTTGAGGTCAGAGAATGACACAGAAAAATGCAAAAATTAAAAGACAGAAAATATTCACAAGAAAACCGAGGGTCAGATTACCCAGGGATAGAAAATCAAATACTCAAAAATAGCCGCAAATTAACCTAAGTCGTACCTCCCCGGCAACGGTGCCATTTTGATAACTGGCTCCCACCACCCTTGTTAATTCAAGCAAATTATTGTTCAAATTAATTACTAATGTTCGTTGCAGTTGGATAATGAGAGCAGATCAAAAACCACTTTCAATTATATTCAAGTTAATCTCGAGCGGCAAATTTTTTTACTTGGTGGAAGTCCAAGGTCGAACTCAGGGAGGCAGCTGTCTCCTTAGGTAGATTCGAAGCAAATTTCCAAGGTTTGATTTTCAGAGGAGATATTTTTGGTCTTTTTCGGTCTTTTTATGCAAGACACACGCAAAATCAAGCTAGTTTAAATGTTAATTCAGATGAGTGATCAAATTAATCCCAAAAATGATGAAACTTGGCCAAATGATGAAATATGATGTAATTAAGCTACCCTAATTTTTTTGGAATGTTAGATGCTAAATGAATTAACTATGAATTGAAATGAATGTAAGGTGATTTTGACTAATTAAATTTTAATAAATACTAAATCACACTATTTTCAGATATCAAAATTATCCTAGATAGATCTAAGTTGAAGAATCCATGAAAATTAATAAACTTAAGTTTTCATGTGAAATGGACCTATGAAAAATCAATTGATCAAATCAATAGATGATTTATTTAGGCCTCGATATGCGTCCAAATAAGATGATTTATGGTGACAGTGTGAACTTAATTGTCCTGAATCTAATGTGGTTTTTGGGGGATTTTTGGTGTCACTGAAAAATTACTAATTATTAAGAGGTGGAATTGGGCAAAATATAGCAAAAATGAGCCACTTAATTAATAGAAAATTCTACCGCTATTACAAAAATATGCCACGTGTCTCACAATGAAGAGGACAACATAAACTTCACAATGCAATTTTCAAATTTAAAAAATGAATTAATATGCATGCCTTAATATGCGTGCAAAGACAAGGGTATAAATGCAATTACAGAAATTTAAATTGCTGAAAATAAAACATGCTGACAAGGAATTTTATGCAATTACCTATAATGTAGTGAGGTGTATGCAATTTCTCCACAAATCACGTGCTCCTCACGTGGGGTGCGCCTGGTAGGGACTAAAGTGCAATATGGAAAACCTTCATGGGTCTTGATGCAATTGACCCAGGACGCACGTGCAAATCACGTGGGGTCCTTAGGCTCGGAGAACTTTGGAGGCCCGGGTGACTCTGGAGGCTCGGGCGTTGGCTCGGAGGACGGCTCGGCTAGCTTCGGGGATCCGAGCCTAGAGGTCGGGGAGGAGGCTCGGATCAGGCGACGTGGGCGATTCTGGACCGTAGGATCGAAGATGATCCCACGGCTGTCGGTGGCTGGCGCGTGAAGGAGGAGAGTCGTTAGATCAAGATGATCCAACAGTCTCCTGGAGGTCCGGCGATTAGCGACGTGACTTGCTCCGGATCGTCCAATCAAAGAGATCGGACGGTTGCTGATTTTCATCTCTGATAGCCCTCTGCCTCCTACGGAGGAGAAGGCGGGTCTCCGGTGATGCTGGGATGGCTCCACATTGTCCTATCGCCGTCGGTGAGGGCCGCGGGAGACTCTGACGTAGCTCGGAAGATGCTTGGAAGGCTGGCAAGGCGTTTGGTCATTTCAGAGGGGAAGAAGGTGCTCTGGAGCTCGGTGGCGGAGGTGCTCGCATACGGGTCCGGTGAGCCTCCGAGCAATCAATATGTACGTACCTGCAAGGGGTTATTTCGATAGCCGAGGCATGCAACGTGGATGTGGAGTGAACATAAATGGCGTTTGAGGCCTGAGCGGCGATGCATGGTGTCCAGTGATCGAGCTCCGCTACGGTGGCAGAGCCGGCGGAGGGGGAGAATGGAATATGTCGATGTGGTGAATAAAGTGTCTTGCGTAGATGCCTACTCCGAGGCGGAGCTCAGAGGATGGTCGGAAGGTGATGAATTTGAGCGAGGGCAACGAATAAATTACGAGAAAGTGAAAGAAAAAAGAAGAGGGAGATCGGAGGGAAGATGGAGGATGCTACCTGGGATTAGATGCTCCGGGGAGGCTTCCGTGTCTTCGCTCGAAGTTCGGTAGGAGGTCTGAGCTCGTGCAGCTCACAGAGGAGGCTGCGACACGACGGAGAAGGCCGTGGATCTCGCCGAAGAAGAAGCCCTGTTGTCTCTCAACATCTCGACGAATTGCTGTCACCAATTGGAAGGGCGGAGCTAAGGGTATATCTCTGGAATGGCGGATGGGGAAGAATGTGGCTGGAGGACGATGATTTATAGGGTGAAGGTGATGGGGTAGCTGGTGACGAGGTGAGGTTCGTGGAAGTCATGGAGCGAATCTAGGGTTCATCGTGGTGATTGAGGGAGCTGGCGAGGTCGAAGGGAGAATGGGCTCCATCGTGGTGGTGTTGGCGTTCGGAGAAGGTGGCTGGCGTGGAGCTGAAAATAGAAAGGGGGTGGCCTGATGAATCTGTGATTCATCACTTCAAAAGTAAAAAATAGAGCCTTGTTCCCGAGAAAATAGAGGCATATTTCCCCTTATATTGCATAAATAGCATTGATGCATATATTCATAACTCATGCAGTTTAGCAGCTCATTTGCATTTAAATAAGAAGCCAAAAATCCCCTGTAAAATACCCATGCACTAAAATAACCTCTTCTCTATAATATGTACTCCTTAGTTAATAATATAGGGGAAAAGGCCAAAAATCCCCTTTGTAAAATAGCCAATAAAGCCTGAGAACCCCTGTACAGTAGAATGCAAATAAAGCCCTCATGCAAACTCCGAATTAGGTCTACTTACTCTTAGAATACTACACATTAAAAGACCTTTAAAATGAGACTAATTTCATTGAATTTGGAGCTTGTATGAGAAAGATGGGTTTTTGAGCCACTTTGTATACTATCTATATATATATATATATGTATCCTTGTATTTATGTATCATATTTGACCTCATCTCCGTCTTTGGTCAACATGAAACTTGTAGATCTCATCGAGATCTACAACTTTCATGTTTTGAGTTTTTCCAAATTCGGTCCCCTCTTCTCTCTACATGTGTATTTTTCTCCAACCACTCACAGCAGGCCACGTGGCGCCCTCTGGTTGCGCCACGCGGCCCGCTTCCCCTCGCCTCACCCGCCTGCGTCCTCAGCCGTTGGATCTCGCTTCAGATTCAACGGTCCAGCCTTTTTCACGCACGCCCCTTGCCTGGACCATCCGATCATCTCTTGCATTGATCTACGCCGCTCGTTCGCGCCTTCACCAGCGCCCTCCACGTGGCAGCATCTACGCCGCTTGATCAGACCCCTGATCTCTCAATCGCAGCCGCCCTTCTTCCAGCGAATCGCGGCCCTCTGATCAACATCATCTCCTCATCCAGGCCGTTCGCTCGCGCTTCGCTAGCAGCACGCCACGTGGCTCCATCGCAGGCCATCATCTCCGCGCCCCAGATCTAATCCTACCCGACCAGCTCCCCCTTGATCCCATCGTTGGATCACAAGATCCAACGGTGGAGACTTCGTCTCCTACCTCCTGGCGCCCCTCTCTCCCACTTCCCTTGCCTTGCGGGAGGGGCGCCCCCTTCCTATTCTTGGACGCACGTCAGCCATCCTCTCCGACCGCTGACACCCCCACGACGTCACCCACTCGTCCCTCTCCCTCGCCGTCTACCTCACGCTCCACCACTTCCACCAGAATCGCCCCACGGCGACCACCAACCTCGCCTCGTCACCAACCAACCCATCACCTTCACCTTATAAATACGTCGCCACCGGCAACGTTCACCCCCATCCGCCACTCCAGAGAGCATCCCTGAGCTCCGACCTACCAATTGGTGACAGCAATTCGTTGACTCGTTGAGCGAAGAAGGGGATTCGACTTCGGCGAGATCCACAGCCTACACCGCCGTGCTGCAGCCTCCATCCGCGAGCTGCGCGAGCTCAGGCCACCTACCGACCTTCGAGCGATGACCTGGAGCTCCAACCTGAGCTCCATTTCCCAGGTAGATCCCTCCATCCATCGTCTGATCTTTCTCTTATTTTTTTCTCTGATTTCCCCAAATGTATTCGCCGCCACCTGCCACCTTCTCGCTTCCAATCCACCTCGACGAGCTTCGCGTCGAAGCTCCCATCCTCGCTATCCCATCTACACACTCCGACGACGCCTCTCGCACTATTCCGACCAACAGCTCCGCCAGTTGGCCGGAGCTCGTCTCCAGCGCACCTCCTTCTCACCGTAGGCCTCGCCGACCATCTACATCTCTCCACGAGCACCCGCACGCCTCGGCTATCTCTTCTAACCCCCTGCAGGTACTTGTCTTCTCACTGAACGGAAGCTCGCCGGAGACGCTATCGAGCTTCATCGACAGAGACACCGGGGCCCTCTCCGACGATCCCGAGACCACCATTATCTCCGCCTCCACGCCACGAAGCTTCCGGGCGATCTCTGACAAGCCGGAGAGCATCAGCAACACGAGGAAGGACGGGCGGAGCTACAGCCCGATCGCCGGAGCCCCGCCTTCTCCTCCGCAGGAGGCGGAGGGCTGTCGAGGAAGAAGAGCAGCTGCCGTTCGATCAAACGATCGAATGGCCCTCACGTCGCCACGCGTCCCCTCACCGCGGCCGTCCTCAACCGTTGATTGCTCCCCAGATCTGACGGGTCCTCCCGTTGCCACGTGTCTTCACCGCCACCCGTTGGATCGATCTTGATCCGAACGGTCCGAATCATGCCACGTCGACATATACTGAGCCTCCGCCCCAAGCCTAGGCTCGGACAACCCGAGCCTACCCCGAGCCTACTCCGGACCTCCAAAGAGCCCGAACCTCGCTCCGAGCCACCGCAGCCCCTCCGAGCCTAGGCCTCCCACGTGAGGAGCACGTGCGGCCTGGGTAAATTGCACTGAAGCCCTTGGAGTTTTCCAAAATTGCAAAAAGGTCCCTATGAAGCAGACCCGACGTGAGGAGCACGTGCCTTGTGGAGAATTTGCACAAGAGTCCCCCTCATTATAGGTAATTGCATTTGAGTCCCTGTTTGCATATTTGCTTATTGTAATTTTAAATTTCCTGTATTGCATTTACAACCCTGTGTTTGCACGCATCCCTAGATTGCATTCTACATCATTTTGAAATTCTAAAAATTGCATTTTGTTGGAAATTTTGTCCTCTGTCTATTGGTACACGTGTCATAATTTTGTACGTTCATTTGAATTATTAATGAATTAATTGGTGAATTGCTGACATACTTTGCCCAGTGAAACCTTTTGATTTATGGTTAATTCGTTGTGCTTCTAAAATTCATCAAAAATTCACCGTAGCTTAAGGACGTCATTTTTAACATACCATAAAAATTTCATAGCACGCATATCGAGGCCTAAATAAATTGTTGAGTGATTTTCTTAGATTAATTTTAATTAATTCATTTCACAGTGAAATTAAGTTCTGCTAATTTTCCTAGGTCCCTTCTCATTAGAGCCACCTAGGATAATTTTAGTTCTTGAAAAAAATTGTGGTTTGATATTTATTAAAAATTAAATACTGAAAATCACCCTGTCTGTTCATTTAATTCACAGTAAATTCATTTAGTGTCGAAAAATTCCAAAAAGATTAGTGTAGGTCATTTTCATCACCATTAATCATCTGGTCAATTTTCATAATTTTTGGACTTCATTTGATATCATAATTAAATTGAACACTAAATTGGCCTGCATTGTCTACATAAGTCTGCATAAAAAAATTATTAAAAAGAAAAAAAATTCCTTGAAAATCACACACTTGGATCCTTGCTTAAATTCACCTAAGGAGACAGATGCCTCCCTGAGATCGACCTTGGACTTCCACCAAGTAAAAAAAAAATATTGCCGCTTAAAATTAACTTCATATTAATCCATAAGTGGTTTTTAATTAACCCCTCGTATCCGACTGCAACGAATCACATGAATTAATTTGGACATTAATTTGACCGAATTAACATAGGGTGCGGGAGGGATGTCAAAATGGCGCCGTTGCCGGGGAGGCACGGCTTAGGTTAATTTTTAGCAAATTTTTGAGTGTTTGATTTTCCTTCCCCGGGTAGTCTGACCCCCGGTTTTCTTGTAATTATTTTCTCCCATTTATTTTTGCATTATTTTATCTTTGTGTAACTCTCTGACCTCCAATTATTTTTTGTGCGAGGACCGCGAGGAGTCGGCGACGCTTCGAGGACTTAGCATTTAAATTTTTGAGTGAAAGAGAGGCTTTGTAATTACATTTTTTCTTTTTCTTTCGCATCATTTCCAGCGGTTCCCGTGTGGGATCTCGTGCGTGTAAAGATAGTGAAACTGTGTCTCGTGTGCTGTGTGGGTGAATTGTAACTTAGCTTGCACTAGCGGCCCCTCGAGCCACTCTAGGACTTGTTTGTGCTCGTAATCAATAGGACCACACAATACACTTAAAAGACGCACCTAGACCGCAGTACTTAGTCAAAATGAAACCGTTCTTCACGCTAATAGAACTGCCTGTCTAGGAGCGGCTTTTCATCGCCTGTATTTGCATGTAGAGTAAAGTTTTCAATTCTGTATTGCATCCTGCATAAAAAAAGCGAAGGGATCACTGTAAGTATTCTCTACTCAGCATAGCATCATCGATTTTCGATTGCATCGGCTTCTCTCGATTTCCCCCTCTGATTTTCTCACTTAAATTAAACAGGAAATTGGGACTGTCCGATAGGCGTGCTTTGTGGTGGACTAATTGAAGTGATAACTTAACTTTAAAAATCGGGACTGCTAACAGTATTGACCAAAAAAAGAGAATAAAATCTGAAAAAATTGTTGGCGGGAGATTAATCCCCGACCTTGTTTTCAGGCTGAGTGAGGGTACTTGAGTGTGTGTGAACACCTTAAGGCAGAGCCCAAATCCCCGCCTTCCATATCAACGAGCCAACTTATCTTAGCAAATATCACGAGTGGGATACTTTTAAACTCATTGACAAGTACCAAGTAGCCTCCGCCTTCGCGGGTAGATAGGGGCGAACTAGCGGTACTCTGCGACAAGGCCTAGCCTTGTCAGCCTCCGCCTGCTTGCAGGTAGATAGGGGCACGTCATTGAGTCCCCACTCCGGATAGGAGCGCAGAAAGGGAGGATCGGCGGTATCTTAGGCGACAGGATAAACAGGGAAGACGCATCCGGCTCTAAGCCGACTTCCCT
The DNA here is from genome assembly GCA_037367405.1 of Ottelia alismoides. Taxonomy (NCBI): domain Eukaryota; kingdom Viridiplantae; phylum Streptophyta; class Magnoliopsida; order Alismatales; family Hydrocharitaceae; genus Ottelia; species Ottelia alismoides. The sequence continues at coordinate 559,184 of JAZKJV010010321.1, read as the reverse complement.
ATAGGCTGCGTAATCCTTGCTATCTTGTTTGAAAAATCACACTTAAAAATTTACAAGATAAATTGGACTCAACTTTGAGTCCTTCACTGTGTTGAGTGTGAACCCAGGGTCTTGGATTGTTCTTGTTGCTTGCTTCAGGTAGGAGTAAAATCCTATCTTCTTACCTCTTCATCAAGATGAGTGATTGGGGAGATCTCGACGCACTATTCACTGATCTCTCTATGAGTCCCCCAAGTAACTCGTCTTTCTCGGTCCGAGCGCACCTTGGACCACCCAGGACTCATGACCCTCTTGAGTCCTGGTTCCCTCATGCTCAGGGTGGTTACTCTCAAACCAACCCTTTTATCTCCTCCGAGATTACCGAGGAAGACCATTGCCTCGGTAATCCCTTCCTTGATTTGCCCTCTAACACCGATCTTATTTTCCAATCCCCAGAACTAGAGGATGAGATGCCGCCAAAAGTACCAACAAATGAGGAACAAATAAAACAGATTCTTGCTCGCCTCGCTGAAGCCGAACAGAAGAATGCAGATCTCACAGCGCGGATGGGACGGATCATCGTAGCAGAAGGAATCGACCGACCAATGGTTGATACCTATAACCCGGCAGAGAACGAGATTCAGAACTGGTTGGCACCTGCAGTTCCCGCCCAGGCATTTGAGCTGAAGCCCCACTTCCTTAGTCTGCTTCCGAAGTTCAACGGAAACCTTAATGAAGAGCCATACACTTTCCTCCGTGACTTCGAGTTGGTGTGCAACAATCTTAGCCATCCCAATGTTGGCCAAGATTATATTCGGCTGAAAGCCACCCCTTTTGCCTTAGGTGATAAGGCTGCTCATTGGCTGAAAAACTTAGGGGTGGTATGTACTACCTGGATGCAGTTCAAGGACCTTTTCTTGAAGAAGTTCTACCCTCTCAGTAGAACTAATCAGATGAGAACAAAGATCGCCAGCTTCGCTCAAGGACTCAGCGAACCGTTCCATGAGGCTTGGGACAGATTCAATGACTTAGTACAGAAATGCCCCTGTCACGGCATTTCAAAGGTGATCTTAGTCCAGACCTTGATCTGTGGTTTAACACCAGAGATGCAGGGGTTAGTCAGCGCCGCCTGTGGAGGAAGCTATCTGAACAAGAATGAGCACGCTGTATGGAAGATCCTAGAACAGATGGCAGAATCTGGCAGGTCACAGGCCACAAGGGCCTATCAGTTGTCTCCCTCAATCTTATCCAATGAGACAACTAGAAGGACTGTTGCAGATCTGACTGAGGACCTCATCCCCAGCATGGGGACGATAGCCGACAAGCTTACCATGGTCGAGCAGATCCACAAGAGAGTCGTGGAGATGGAGTCTCTTTCGAGCCTTCCCAAGAAAGTGGAGGAACTCTCTGAAAAGGTAGCTAAGATCAAGCTACCCACCCCTTCTTCACCACTTGTACCTGTACACCGAGTCCATCTTGTACAGGAACAGGCACCGGGGTCTCAGAGCAGCTGGGATCAGACTTATACCCAGCTGAACCATCATGCACCCCCACCAGTGGAAACGGACTACGAGGAGCCTCCGCCTATATACGAGATTAACGGGCTTTGGTATAGCCGTGACCCGCTAGTCCGGCAAATCGAGATGGGGAAAGATCAGGCACATCGCCCAACCCCAGTCTACCAAGAGACCAGGCCCGTCACAGTCCCGCGATACCAGTCCAGGCCAGAACAGGGGTACCAGCCGCAGCAGCGCACCTACCAGCAAGGGCCAGCACCGTCCCATCAGCAGCAGTTCCGACATGGCCAGCAGAGCCAGTACAGGACAGCATCCACGCAGCAGCCAGCCCAGCCCACTGAATTGGAGTCCCTGACCTTGGCGATCCAGACCTCGTCTGATAGGGTCCAACAAATGCAGAATGACTACCTGGACTTGAGGACCGACATCAATCGGGTCTCTCGTAACCAAGACCAACAAATGGCGCCAAGGACCCCAATTCCCGCACAGATTCAGGCCAACCCAAACAGCATACACCAGGGCCAGAACCGACCTAGAGATCAGGTATATTATTCAGATAATTACTTATCTGAACATGAGATCCTTTCGTACGATGTCAATCATATGTCCCTCAGGAGCGGAAGGACCGTGACCATATCTGATCGGGCAAGGGCGCAGAAGGAAGGAGCCTCCGAGAATCTACCTGAGGAGAATTCGGAGGAAGAAGAGGATGAGCATCACCACCACCACCGCCAGCGGAAGAAGAGGACATCTGAGTCCTCGAAGCAGCATTCTCGCATCCACCTAGAGTCAGCCGACACCGATGAGCCCGCACCTCCATCTGAGGAGGATCGTCCAGAAGAAGCGGAAGAAGCGTCACCGGTCTCGCCTCAGCATTTTCTTTTTAGTCAGAGTCCAAGTCAGATTCTGTATCAGAGTCAGAGTCAGAGTCGTGTCCAAAACTCAGTTCCAGCAGTTAATGAGAATATTTCAGTTCTAGAACCTGAGTTGGAGTCAATAATCCCTTTCCCCCGAGCTCTCAAGGGTGGAGAGAAGAAAATCAAAAAATCCAAAAAGATGACCCAGAGATGGCTGAATTTTGCAATAAACACATCAAGGTCACAATCCCTTTTGACAAGTTCATGGAAATGACCCCTGCATTCCAAAAATACCTTAAGGTGAGATGCACACCTACTAGGGTTAGCAGGAAGACCAAAAGCCGTGTTGAGAAACGTTTTATCAGTAGCCACGACTTGTGCAATAAAGAACTCGTTTCCTCGGAAACGAAGAGACATGGGTGCACACTATGTAGTGAGTCATGTTGATGACATCGCGTTTGCACGCACTCTCCTGGACAATGGTTCCTCGATCAACTTAATGCCCACAGCCCTCTATGAGCGGCTTAATCTCGGACCTCTTAGGAAATCTAGAGCTATTCTGCAGTTTGCTGACAAATCCACTAAGAGGTCCCAAGGAGAGTTAAGGAACATTGTGATCAAAGTCGAGGGGCAAGAATACATGGTGGACTTCACTGTCCTGGATATGGAAACCCCTCGTAATTGGAGAGATTCCCAGATCATTTTAGGTAGGCCCTTCCTCAGAACAGCGGGGGCCTTATTTGATTATAAGAATGGGAAGATTCTGTTCCAAACTCCCGGCGGAGATGAGGAACTTGAGATGAAGCAGGCGAGATGGCAGAGACCGGACTCCGAATCCAGCACCGAGTACTCTTCTACCGGAACAGACTGTGAGCATGTAGACGTAGTTGGGCCATGGAGACAGAACCCAGCCAGCATCGATGTGTCCATCTCCTTTGAAGATGATCCAGTGCATGAGTCAGTCTGCGAGATCTCAGGAACGAGTACAGCTCTGACCTGCATCGCCCTACATCTTCGATGACGTAGAGGCCCAGTTGGGCCTGTCAGTCCTTACATCCTTAGGACAATCGGAAGATGAGGATGATGAGTCGGACGAGGCGTTTGCCGATTGTCTGGAAACTTTTGACGATCCGACTCCAGAGCCGCGCTTGGTGGCAGCTATTACAGAACATGATCCAACCGCTTCCAACACCGAACCAGATAAGATTGAAGCCAGACTTCTTAGACGATCACACTATTCCTGAGCTCAAACCTCTTCCCACATCCCTGAAATATGCCTTCCTTGCGGGCCAAGACAAGAAATTTCCGGTCATTATCAGTTCGCAATTGACCGAGGAGCAGGAATCTCGCTTGCTAGAGATCCTGGAGAAGAACCGCAAGGCAATAGGCTGGAGCATTTCCGATCTCCATGGGATAAATCCTGCTCTGTGTTCGCACCATATTTACTTGGAGAACGAAGCCAAACCCTCTCGTTGAATTCCAACGCCGGTTGAATCCAAATTTACGAGAAGTTGTGAAAAAAGAGATAGAAAAATGGTGCGACGCGGGTTTCATTTACCCAATCTCCGACTCTAAATGGGTGGCCCCAATCCATGTTGTCCCGAAAAAGTTGGGAATTCAGACGACCACCACGAGGACGGAGAGGAGATCGTGACGAGAATACCCACGTCGTGGCGCGTCTGTGTGGATTACAGACGCTTGAATGCCGCGACGAAGAAGGATCATTTCCCTCTACCGTTCATTGATCAGATCCTAGAAAGATTAGCGGGGAAAGAATTCTTCTGCTTCCTTGATGGGTTCTCAGGCTACAATCAAGTAGCCATAGCTCCTGAAGACCAGGAAAAGACCACGTTTACATGCCCCTTTGGTACCTATGCTTTCAGGCGCATGCTTTTGGGCTATGCAATGCTCCAGGTACTTTTCAACGGTGCATGATTACTGTATTCGCCGAAATGGTCGGCGAATTCCTGGAAGTCTTCATGGATGACTTCTCGGTCCACGGCGATTCTTTTGATTCCTGTCTTAGGAATCTGGACCGAGTCCTCAAAAGATGTTGTGAGGTCAATCTGGTGCTCTCCTGGGAGAAAAGTCACTTCATGGTGACGGAGGGCATAGTGTGGGGCATGTCATCTCCAAGAGAGGAATGGAGGTTGACCCTGCCAAGGTGGACGTGATCAGATGACTCAGCCACCAACCAACGTAAGGCAGTTACGGTCGTTCCTCGGGCATGTCAGATTTTATCGAAGATTTATCAAGGATTTTTCTAAGATTGCCCGACCGCTAACTGAGCTTTTAGGCAAAGACACGGAGTTTATTGTAGATCACAAATGTCTTGAGGCCTTTAAGCTGTTACAAGGAAGATCATGGACGCACCCATCTTACAAGCCCCAGATTGGTCTCTACCTTTTGAGATCATGACGGACGCCTCAGATTATGCTGTTGGGGCTGTATTGGGACAAAGAAGAGATGGCATCCCGTTTGCAATTCACTACGCAAGCAAAGTGCTTGATTCTGCTCAGCGTAACTATACAGTTACAGAAAAGGAAATGCTTGCGGTAGTGTTTGCCTTGGACAAATTCAGATCTCACTTAATCGGATCCAAGGTAACCGTGTTCACAGACCACACGGCACTACGATATTTGATGGAGAAGAAGGACGCAAAGGCGCGTCTTCTTCGTTGGATTTTACTTATCCAGGAGTTTGATTTGGACATCCGTGATAAACTGGAAAGAAGAACGTAGTGGCCGATCATCTTTCTCGTCTCGAAGATCTTAACACTTCCGAGGTTTCCCCGATTCGAGACTCCTTCCCTGACGAGTCGATTTTTGTTATCGACTCACTCCCATGGTACGCCAATATCGTGAACTATCTTGTCTCCAAGAAAGTTCCTGAGGATTGGCCAAGAGCCAAATCGACCGACTAAAGTTGGATGCTAGACACTACCATTGGGAGGATCCGATCCTTTTCTTTGAAGGATCGGATTTGTGTCTGGAGACGTTGTATCCTCAGGAGGAATATCAGAGTGTCCTTTCTTTATGCCATAGCTTAGAGGCAGGAGGACACCACTCCGGGAAGAGGACCGCATGGAAGGTACTTCAGTGTGGCTTTTACTGGCCGACTCTGTTTCGCGATGCCATCGCCTTCGCGAAGTTGTGCCCAGTTTGCCAGAGAATGGGAGGAACCGTTGGTTCCAAGGATGAGATGCCAATGCAGCCGGTCATCATTTGTGATGTCTTTGACACCTGGGGCATCGATTTCATGGGCCCGTTCCCTGTCAGCCACGGGTTCGATTATATCCTCCTTGCGGTAGATTATTTGTCCAGATGGGTGGAGGCTATCCCTACCCGAGCTGCAGACAGCAGGACTGTCTGTAAGTTCATCAGAGAGAACATAATCTCTAGGTTCGGGATCCCCAAAATGATGATATCAGATGGGGGTAGCCACTTTGTGAATCGGGAGGTGAAAGAAACTCCTGAAGGACTACGGCATCGAACACCGTGTCGCGAGTCCTTACCACCCACAAACCAATGGTATGGCTGAGGTGTCGAATAGGGAGGTGAAAACCATATTGCAAAAGCTTGTCTGCCCGGACAGGAAGGACTGGTCTCAGATCTTAGATCAAGTCCTCTGGGCGTATAGGACAGCTTACAAGACACCGTTAGGCACCTCCCCATTCCGAATGGTATTCGGAAAGCCGTGCCATTTGCCCGCAGAGTTAGTGCACAAATCAGAATGGGCAATAAAGAAGGTCAACTGGAACACACACCTGGGTCAGAAACAGAGAGACATGGATCTGAATGAGCTTGTGGAAGTCAGAAACCGAGCATACGACAACAGTTTGGTGTACAAGGACAAGGTGAAGCGTTGGCATGATAGATATATCAGACGAAAGACCTTTGTTCCTGGACAGAAGGTATGGTTGTTCAATGCTAGGCTGAAGATTTTCCAAGGCAAGTTAAAGTCTAAGTGGATGGGACCGTTTGTCGTCCGTACGGTGCATGATAGTGGATGTGTCGAGATCTCGGATCTCGCAGATGACGCACCGACATTCCTAGTAAATGGGCAGCTGTTGAAGCACTTCGTTGAATCCAATGAACAGTTAGTCCATGTAGAGGAGATTGTATTCATGCGCGAGACAGATACAGCAGATACACCTCAAGACGCGTATGAAACCTTGCAGCACTAAACTCCAGCCATCAGCAGCATCTTCGAAAGATTCAGACCGACTCATATGTATATATCATTCTTCCTGTATATCCTATCCTTTGCCCCCACGACTCTAGTAACCCATCCCATCCCCACATCATCGAGCCATTATCTTGGACTATACTTAGGGATGACCAGATCCTAAGTATAGGGGGGAGGGGTCACCCGAGTCGATTTACTGTACATCCTCCAGATCACATTAGTTCTCATACTCATTTCCTACCGATACTTAGGCTAACCTGAGCCTAAGTATAGGGGGGACCGATGCCCGCATTTATACTCATCCAGTTCCCATCTTTTCCCTCGTCCGCCCCATTTCTGATCTTTTTTCTACACATAGGCTGCCAGAGCCTAAGTATAGGGGCGAGATGACTTCTATACTTTTTGTTAATTTTGGCTTTCCCACGCTTAGCACGAGCTATGTCTTTTTCCTCGCTCTTCGTGCTCTGAGGACATAGCACACGCTAAGTATAGGGGGGCGTGTATATATTACATATATACTTTACCCATAGCTCTTTACTTTCGCGTATTTTTGTATATATTTTACAATAATTACGGGTGGGTAAAAATCGAAAAAAAATGAAAAAAATAGGCTTCTTATTTACTCTTGCATATCATCTCTGCATAGAAAAATAAGAGTCTTGCATTTTCATAGCATGACATCTCATCTCATCTGCCAGACTTTGCATATGCAAAGTGAAAAGCTAGTGGGTTCTGGACCAAATTATGAGCAGATATTGAGGATGGAAATGATTTGACCTTAATCCACCTAATTTCAGAGGAACCTTATAGGAACTGGAGTTAAGATTTTTCAGGTCAGGTGACTTAATTCTTTAAGTCTGCAAGTCTATGTTCATATGTCATCTTGACAAGCCTGAGTAGAGCACTTAACAACACACACATGGCTCTTAGAGATAATGGCTTGACGTGCACCAGCACTTTACACATGGCTCTCTACGGATGAGGTGATGAGGAGGCAGTTTCCTTTAGCTTGGGGTAGCATATGAGGGTAGTACTTCTAGGCGGAACCTCTCTTCTTCTTCTAGTGAAGGAAGTGCATCTCAACTTGGACTAGTGGTGATGAAGGCTAAAGACAGAAGCAGTGGGTTGCAATAAAGCTTCAAAAGAGGGATAGTCTACTGGCTCAAGAGGAAATCTCTTGTATCTATGCTGCACCATGTAAATATGTTGTACAGAGGCTGCGATTCGCTGGAAGAAGGGCGGCTGCGATTAAGAGATCAGGGTCTGATCAAGCGGCGTAGATGCTGCCACGTGGAGGGCGCTGGTGAAGGCGCGAACGAGCGGCGTAGATCAATGCAAGAGATGATCGGATGGTCCAGGCAAGGGGCGTGCGTGACAAAGGCTGGACCGTTGGATCTGAAGCGAGATCCAATGGCTGAGGACGCAGGCGGGTGAGGCGAGGGGAAGCGGGCCGCGTGGCGCAACCAGAGGGCGCCACGTGGCCTGCTGTGAGTGGTTGGAGAGAAATACACTTGTAGAGAGAAAGGGGACCGAATTTGGAAAAACTCAAAACATGAAAGTTGTAGATCTTCTACTGTACAGGGGTTCTCAGGTTTTATTGGCTATTTTACAAAGGGGATTTTTGGCCTTTTTCCCTATATTATTAACTAAGGAGTACATATTATAGAGAAGAGGTTATTTTAGTGCATGGGTATTTTACAGGGGATTTTTGGCTTCTTATTTAAATGCAAATGAGCTGCTAAACTGCATGAGTTATGAATATATGCATGAATGCTATTTATGCAATATAAGGGGAAATATGCCTCTATTTTCTCGGGAACAAGGCTCTATTTTTGACTAAAAAAATGAAAAAAATAGGCTTCTTATTTACTCTTGCATATCATCTCTGCATAGAAAAATATGAGTCTTGCATTTTCATAGAATGACATCTCATCTCATCTGCAGACTTTGCATATGCAAAGTGAAAAGCTAGTGGGTTCTGACCAAATTATGAGCAGATATTGAGGATGGAAATGATTTGACCTTAATCCACCTAATTTCAGAGGAACCTTATAGGAACTGGAGTTAAGATTTTTCAGGTCAGGTGACTTAATTCTTTAAGTCTGCAAGTCTATGTTCATATGTCATCTTGACAAGCCTGAGTAGAGCACTTAACAACACACACATGGCTCTTAGAGATAATGGCTTGACGTGCACCAGCACTTTACACATGGCTCTCTACGGATGAGGTGATGAGGAGGCAGTTTCCTTTAGCTTGGGGTAGCATATGAGGGTAGTACTTCTAGGCGGAACCTCTCTTCTTCTTCTAGTGAAGGAAGTGCATCTCAACTTGGACTAGTGGTGATGAAGGCTAAAGACAGAAGCAGTGGGTTGTAATAAAGCTTCAAAAGAGGGATAGTCTACTGGCTCAAGAGGAAATCTCTTGTATCTATGCTGCACCATGTAAATATGTTGTACAGAGGCTGCGATTCGCTGGAAGAAGGGCGGCTGCGATTGAGAGATCAGGGGTCTGATCAAGCGGCGTAGATGCTGCCACGTGGAGGGCGCTGGTGAAGGCGCGAACGAGCGGCGTAGATCAATGCAAGAGATGATCGGATGGTCCAGGCAAGGGGCGTGCGTGAAAAAGGTTGGACCGTTGGATCTGAAGCGAGATCCAACGGCTGAGGACGCAGGCGGGTGAGGCGAGGGGAAGCGGGCCGCGTGGCGCAACCAGAGGGCGCCACGTGGCCTGCTGTGAGTGGTTGGAGAAAAATACACTTGTAGAGAGAAGAGGGGACCGAATTTGGAAAAACTCAAAACATGAAAGTTGTAGATCTTCTATTGTACAGGGGTTCTCAGGTTTTATTGGCTATTTTACAAAGGGGATTTTTGGCCTTTTTCCCTATATTATTAACTAAGGAGTACATATTATAGAGAAGAGGTTATTTTAGTGCATGGGTATTTTACAGGGGATTTTTGGCTTCTTATTTAAATGCAAATGAGCTGCTAAACTGCATGAGTTATGAATATATGCATGAATGCTATTTATGCAATATAAGGGGAAATATGCCTCTATTTTCTTGGGAACAAGGCTCTATTTTTTGACTAAAAAAATGAAAAAAATAGGCTTCTTATTTACTCTTGCATATCATCTCTGCATAGAAAAATAAGAGTCTTGCATTTTCATAGCATGACATCTCATCTCATCTGCAGACTTTGCATATGCAAAGTGAAAAGCTAGTGGGTTCTGGACCAAATTATGAGCAGATATTGAGGATGGAAATGATTTGACCTTAATCCACCTAATTTCAGAGGAACCTTATAGGAACTGGAGTTAAGATTTTTCAGGTCAGGTGACTTAATTCTTTAAGTCTGCAAGTCTATGTTCATATGTCATCTTGACAAGCCTGAGTAGAGCACTTAACAACACACACATTGCTCTTAGAGACAATGGCTTGACGTGCACCAGCACTTTACACATGGCTCTCTACGGATGAGGTGATGAGGAGGCAGTTTCCTTTAGCTTGGGGTAGCATATGAGGGTAGTACTTCTAGGCGGAACCTCTCTTCTTCTTCTAGTGAAGGAAGTGTGTCTCAACTTGGACTAGTGGTGATGAAGGCTAAAAGACAGAAGCAGTGGGTTGCAATGAAGCTTCAAAAGAGGGATAGTCTACTGGCTCAAGAGGAAATCTCTTGTATCTATGCTGCACCATGTAAATATGTTGTACAGAGGCATTTTGAAAAAAATGCCAAAAAGAACTCCAAAAAAGTGGTGGGTCGGATTGAAAATTTAATAACCCCACCGAAGTATACGTAGTCAAGAAAAGCAAAAGCTTATGGTCACCATGTTACATCGCATGAAGCTTGCAGCGGGAGACTTAGCGACACTGGCTGAGCTCCCAAAAGTCTATACTTCTTCCCCCTCTTCTTGAGCCGGTTGAACTTGAACTTAGAAGGGAATACCCCGCTTCTCGAGGAAAGAGTTGCTAGACCGAGGCATTAGAGTTACCAGGTTGGGGGAGGTTGTTTCTTTGTTACTTCTGAGGTGGGGAGTCATTTATCACTTACACTGCATGAAAATATTCATGGTCATTAGAGTTTGTGTATGTAGACTTGTTCTGATTAGGTGAGTTGAGGAGTCTTGAATAGAAGACTTGTGGAACTTGAAGTCTGTTAAGTCTTAAACTCAGATCCCAATAAGGTTCCGACACATGATTAATCCAAAGGTCGAGGCAAGCTCTATTTTTAACTTTTGTTCATGACCTTGGTATGGAACCCAATCTCATTTCACTCTTGCATTTCATTTAGTTGCTCGGGGACGAGCAAGGTTTAAGTATAGGGGGTTGATGAATCTGTGATTCATCACTTCAAAAGTCAAAAATAGAGCCTTGTTCCCGAGAAAATAGAGGCATATTTCCCCTTATATTGCATAAATAGCATTCATGCATATATTCATAACTCATGCAGTTTAGCAGCTCATTTGCATTTAAATAAGAAGCCAAAAATCCCCTGTAAAATACCCATGCACTAAAATAACCCCTTCTCTATAATATGTACTCCTTAGTTAATAATATAGGGAAAAAGACCAAAAATCCCCTTTGTAAAATAGCCAATAAAGCCTGAGAACCCCTGTACAGTAGAATGCAAATAAAGCCCTCATGCAAACTCCGAATTAGGTCTACTTACTCTTAGAATACTACACATTAAAAGACCTTTAAAATGTGACTAATTTCATTGAATTTGGAGCTTGTATGAGAAAGATGGGTTTTTGAGCCACTTTGTATACTATATATATGTGTATATATATATATATATCTATGTATCCTTGTATTTATGTATCATATTTGACCTCATCTCCGTCTTTGGTCAACATGAAACTTGTAGATCTCATCGAGATCTACAACTTTCATGTTTTGAGTTTTTCCAAATTCGGTCCCCTCTTCTCTCTACATGTGTATTTTTCTCCAACCACTCACAGCAGGCCACGTGGCGCCCTCTGGTTGCGCCACGCAGCCCGCTTCCCCTCGCCTCACCCGCCTGCGTCCTCAGCCGTTGGATCTCGCTTCAGATCCAACGGTCCAGCCTTTTTCACGCACGCCCCTTGCCTGGACCATCTGATCATCTCTTGCATTGATCTACGCCGCTCGTTCGCGCCTTCACCAACGCCCTCCACGTGGCAGCATCTACGCCGCTTGATCAGACCCCTGATCTCTCAATCGCAGCCGCCCTTCTCCCAGTGAATTGCGGCCCTCTGATCAACATCATCTCCTCATCCAGGTCGTTCGCTCACGCTTCGCTAGCAGCGCGCCACGTGGCTCCATCGCAGGCCATCATCTCCGCGCCCCAGATCTAATCCTACCCGACCAGCTCCCCCTTGATCCCCACCGTCGGATCACAAGATCCAACGGTGGAGACTTCGTCTCCTACCTCCGGGCGCCCCTCTCTCCCACGTCCCTTGCCTTGCGGGAGGGGCACCCCCTTCCTATTCTTGGACGCACGTCAGCCATCCTCTCCGACCGCTGACACCCCCACGACGTCACCCACTCGTCCCTCTCCCTCGCCGTCTACCTCACGCTCCACCACTTCCACCAGAATCGCCCCACGACGACCACCAACCTCGCCTCGTCACCAACCAACCCATCACCTTCACCTTATAAATACGTCGCCACCGGCAAGTTCACCCCCATCCTCGCTATCCCATCTACACACTCCGACGACGCCTCTCGCACTATTCCGACCAACAGCTCCGCCAGTTGGCCGGAGCTCGTCTCCAGCGCACCTCCTTCTCACCGTAGGCCTCGCCGACCATCTACATCTCTCCACGAGCACTCGCACGCCTCGGCTATCTCTTCTAACCCCCTGCAGGTACTTGGCTTCTCACTGAACGGAAGCTCGCCGGAGACACTATCGAGCTTCATCGACAGAGACATCAGAGCCCTCTCCGACGATCCCGAGACCACCATTATCTCCGCCTCCACGCCACGAAGCTTCCGGGCGATCTCCGACAAGCCGGAGAGCATCAGCAACACGAGGAAGGACGGGCGGAGCTACAGCCCGATCGCCGGAGCCCCGCCTTCTCCTCCGCAGGAGGCGGAGGGCCGTCGAGGAAGAAGAGCAGCTGTTGTTCGATCAAACGATCGAACGGCCCTCACGTCGCCACGCGTCCCCTCACCGCGGCCGTCCTCAACCGTTGATTGCTCCCCAGATCTGACGGGTCCTCCCGTTGCCACGTGTCTTCACCGCCACCCGTTGGATTGATCTTGATCCGAACGGTCCGAATCACGCCACGTCGACATATACCGAGCCTCCGCCCCAAGCCTAGGCTCGGACAACCCGAGCCTACCCCGAGCCTACTCCGGACCTCTAGAGAGCCCGAACCTCGCTCCGAGCTGCCGCAGCCCCTCCGAGCCTAGGCCGCCCACGTGAGGAGCACGTGCGGCCTGGGTAAATTGCACAGAAGCCCCTGGAGTTTTCCAAAATTGCAAAAAGGTCCCTGTGAAGCAGACCCCACGTGAGGAGCACGTGCTCTGTGGAGAATTTGCACAAGAGTCCCCCTCATTATAGGTAATTGCATTTGAGTCCCTGTTTGCATATTTGCTTATTGTAATTTTAAATTTCCTGTATTGCATTTACTACCCTGTGTTTGCACGCATCCCTAGATTGCATTCTACATCATTTTGAAATTCTAAAAATTGCATTTTGTTGGAAATTTTGTCCTCTGTCTATTGGTACACGTGTCATAATTTTGTAAGTTCATTTGAATTATTAATGAATTAATTGGTGAATTGCTGACATACTTTGCCCAATGAAACCTTTTGATTTATAGTTAATTCTTTGTGCTTCCAAAATTCATCAAAAATTCACCGTAGCTTAAGAACGTCATTTTTAACATACCATAAAAATTTCATAGCATTTTCACGCATATCGAGGCCTAAATAAATTGTTGAGTGATTTTCTTAGATTAATTTTAATTAATTTATTTCACAGTGAAATTAAGTTCTGCTCATTTTCCTAGGTCTCTTCTTATTAGAGCCACCTAGGATAATTTTAGTTCTTGAAAAAAATTGTGGTTTGATATTTATTAAAAATTAAATACTGAAAATCACCCTGTCTGTTCATTTAATTCACAGTAAACTCATTTAGTGTCAAAAAATTCCAAAAAAATTAGTGTAGGTCATTTTCATCACCATTAATCATCTGGTCAATTTTCATAATTTTTGGACTTCATTTGATATCATAATTAAATTGAACACTAAATTGGCCTGCATTGTCTACATAATTCTGCATAAAAATTATTAAAAAGAAAAAAAATTTCCTTGAAAATCACACACTTGGATCCTTGCTTAAATCCACCTAAGGAGACAGATGCCTCCCTGAGATCGACCTTGGAGTTCCACCAAGTAAAAAAAATATTGCCGCTTAAAATTAACTTCATATTAATCCATAAGTGGTTTTTGATTAACCCCTCGTATCCGACTACAACGAATCACATGAATTAATTTGGACATTAATTTGACCGAATTAACATAGGGTGCGGGAGGGATGTCATGGCCCCTTGCGAGGTGGAGATCGTGGGGAGAGAGGGGTGACCGAGGTAGACAACGGGTTCGTGGCCGTTGGATCATGCGATCCAACGGCCTGGATCGAGGCGCGAAAGAGCGGATACGATGAGATCTCGGGCGATAGGATCGGAGGGTGAATGATTTGGCCACGTGTTACGCTGCAGGTGCAGCGCTATCGGGCGGTCTGGATCCCCTCTAGAAGATGATCGGATGGTCCACATCAAGGGCGTTAACGAACGGTTAAGATTACGGGGCTGGGACACGATCGAGTGGCGCAAAGAGGCGCTACATGTCGAGATGAGGCAGCAGCGCTAACAGACGATTTAGATGAGAAGCTAGAGTTGATCGAGAAGTTGGAGACGCAGCGGGAATGAACAGCAGTGATGGCTAGATGGAGGCTCGATTGAATGGCGCAAGAGGCGACACGTGGCGCGATATGGTTAAGGCACGAATGGGCGGATCAGATCAGAGATGGGAGAAGATCAGACGGCTAGAGAAAGAGGTGGACGTGGAAAGAGCTGAGTCGTTGGTTCAGAGGAAGATCCAACGGCCCAGAGCACGGGCGGATGATGCTAAGGGGAGCGGGTCGCATGGCGCAATCAGAGGGCGCCACGTGGCCAGCTGTGAGTGGCTGTGAGGAGAAATGAGATTAGAGAGAGAAGGAAGCCGAATTTGGAAAAGCTCAAAACATGAAAGTTGTAGATCTCGATGAGATCTACAAGTTTCATGTTGACCAAAAACGGAGATGAGGTCAGATATGATACAAAAATATAGTAATACAAATATATACATATATAGTATACATAGAAGCCCAAAACCCCAACTTCTTCCTACGAGCTCCGAATTGGATGAAATTAGTCTCATTTTAAAGGTCTCTAGATGTGTATTCATCTGAAGGTGAGTAGACCTATTTTGGAGTTGGTACAAGAGAACTATGGGCCTTCTAAGTTCCAGGGGTTCTAGGGCTTTATTGGGTGTTTTACAAAAGAGATCTTTGTCCTTCTTCCTTATATTATTAACTAAAGGTGTATATATCATAAGGGAGGTGTGGTTTTATAGGTGGATATTTTACATGTGAACTTGGCTTCTTTCTTAATGCAATATATGAATGCTAAAATGCAAATGTTATCACTTTATGCATGAATGTTAATTATGCAATACAAGTAGAAATATGCATCTATTTACTCCGAAACAAAGCTCTATTTTCAACTTTAAGAGTGATGAATCACAGATTCATCAGTATACTAGAAACATATTCTTAGATTTTTATAAGGATTATTTGACAATTACGATTAGCATCGACATGTCACTTCCAAAGTACATTCTATGAGTGATCAAGACTATAGAGACATACAAACCCTAGGGTTATAGTCGCATTGTCTATTTAATTATCATTCCTCATTATTATGAGGAAATTTGCACATTGCAACCACGTATTTTATGTGTCCAACTGCAAGTACAATATCTTGATCATGAATACAATTCATGAGAATTTACTAGTTATTATTGAGTATAGTATTGAGTGGGTTTAATGAAGGATTATCTGAAATAAGAAATTTGCATAAATATAAATATATAAATATATATTACTTTGATTTATGAATTTATATATCAAAGTTGACTTGCCTTGTCAACATTGAAAGTTCATTCCCTTAATCACTTTCAATATACGAGATATACTTACCACTATATCTCAAGCAAGATCTTGGATCTCCTTCCTTATCTTTGTTACATCTTAATAATATGAGAACTTGTAACTCAGATAAAAAGAAGTAGGAACACATTCCGCCTTATAAGTCCAACTTGCATTCCCAATTCGGTCTTTAACACTTGGACCCACCACCCCTAAGGTGATGTTGACCCATCATTAATTGAACCAATCGTCAACAGGAATGCAACTCGCTATATGCAATCCAATATGGTCGTAATAATATGAAGACTCCATATTAGGGTCACTACACATATGTCCTTACTCTTTGGAGAAGCAAAGAGCCCAATCCAAATACGCTTGTATGCAGGAGTTGTCACTTCAGACAGGCGTCTCCTACATACAATCTCTGGTGTTGATACTTTTCACCTTGACGGGAGACCATGGATGTCACTTATGTGATCCTCCATATCATGTTCAAATTCTAATTAATCATTATGAATCATATTCATTACGATTAATTCTTCCAAGGGAAATACAACACTATTCATAATAGAGAGTTTCAATTCTAATTGGATTCCAATTAATCTAATCACATTAAATCATTGATTCAATTAATATCTAACAAACATTCTTCATTATTACTTGAAATATGGTATTATCTCAAATACGTATTATTTTGAATTTTAATAATTAGAAAAAACATCATGATTTCTAAACCATTATACCAAACCTACCCGCTTATGGTCAGTACCGATGGGATGGGACAGACCTCAGACGGTGCAACATGCTACCCAACCCTCCCCAACTAGATACCATATCCGCCTCAGGAAAGGATAACGCAAAATAGATTACTTTGTACTTGAGATGATAATAAGTTTTTCAACCAAACTTATACCATATAGTAATAATCAAAACAATTTTGATTATAAGGAAATTTGCTAAATAAATTCCCAATCCTATTCAAGCAACTTTGTTTGATGGAAAGTAGATTGAGTAACCAATTGTGATTTAGATCATATCTAATCAATTATTGGTTAAGGAAAAGTCATTTAAGGAAATAATTATCATCAAATATTTCACAAATATTTACTCATAATTATTCCATGAAATTAACCATTAATTTCACTGGTTTATTAAATGACAATCATAGGTTCTTGATAAGGATTGCAATTTCCAGCAATGACCCTCACTTACTAAAATTAGCATATCTCATTCATTTTAAATCCAAATAATGCAAAATAATTTTGAAAGTTTTCTAATTTTATTTAGAGCAAAACCCAAGTGATTATCATGCATTTCTGGGCATTTCAAAAAAGTAACTAACTCCTTACATATGTCATGATTTGCCATCCCCGAAATTGGGGATATATGTTCATTAAAATGATTATTACTTGAGTTATAGGATTCCAAATCATGCAAACTCAAATCCAATAATTTACTTAATTAATGGAAAACATTATCAGAGTGATATTTTGATATTTAAACATTTTAAATAGGGCTGAAAATAATCACAAAATAGGGATGCAAAAAGAAATGCGATAAAATTTTTACAAACCCTAATGAACCCAACTCTTCTTAGGTTTATGGATCGTATCAAAACCTCTGACCTAAGGATCTGATACCACTTGAAGTATATGGGGGGTACCTTAAGCACATCACGAAAACATGAGGATCGCATTGAACGCGATCGGAAGCGACTAGTCGCACTAGTTGCCCTGTGTAGCAGAATTTAAAATTTTCATTGTGATTTCAAAGAACACTTCTCAAATCATTTCATCTAAACCACAAACAAGAATTAGTGTTACCACTTGAACTGTGGTTGTGATTGAGTCTCTAAACGAAGAGACCTCCAGTCTCAAGTCCGATCCGATAGAGGAGACGCTTGCGAGCGCATTTTTGAGACGTGTGTTCCTCATAATCCATGTTGATGATCCAAACGACGAAACTCCTGATCTCATCACACATAATCTGGCGTCTTCTTCACGAGCGAAGTGCACCGAAGGAGACGGAGATCCATGAGCAAGCAATTCAGCAACATAACGGCGATGCTGCGGTGATGATGACTTTCTCAAGGGATCCATGGTGAACGGCCACAATGAGAAAGAGAGAGAGAGGATTGACATGTAGAGAATGAGAGAGAGTGTGTGTGTGTGTTTTTGATGTCACAGATTGAAGAGTAAACTTTTCCTGTTCTTATATAGTATTTTGGGATCCATGGATCTCAATCCATGGACAACACAAATCGATGGATGAGTTTGATAGGTGTTTCTTTCAATATCCATGATCTTGTTGTGAAAACACAACAATAATTAATTTAATTTAATTTAACTTAATATATATCGATAAATCATTTCAAATAAAATAAATCAATTATCCTTGGAGATAATATATCTTGGAGATCTCATGATATCTCAACACCAATCAATCATCTCATGAGATCTCATTATCTCATGATATCTCCAAGATTTACAACAAAATTTGTTGTAAATTATCTCACAAAAATAATTCATAATTATCTTGTGAACATTACATTCATAGCATTGCAAATTTGTGAATCACATTCACAACTCAAAATAAAATGTAGGTTATACTTTCAATTAATTATCCTATGTGAATCCAATTAACATCAATAATTAATCAACTAATATAAATCACAATAGGCTCTCTCTAATATATTATAAATCACATTTATAATATATTTGATTAATATGATGGTGATATCCACATTATTCATATCTATGATAATTAAATCACATTTAATTATCTTGGATCTCTATTTTCGTGTTCCCAAAAAATATGAATCACATTCACATTATTCACATATTTGATAATTAAATCACATTTAATTATCTTAGATAACTCTTCTTATAATATGAATCAAGTTCATATTATTCATGATAATTAAATCACATTTAATTATCCATTTTATCAATGCTCGGATATATATAATATCAACAACGAAATTATCCATGAATTCTTTGAAGGATAATTTGCTTTCTCTGTGGATACTTGGAGATAAGGACATGTCGATTGTATTGTTACATGTATAGTGACTTGGATATTAAGATCACATCTCAAATCCAGATCTTGCAGACCTCTCATAGGTGCTTGATTAAATCAAGACCGCAAATATACTCTTCCTATTTCATTTGAATCACAACCAGATCAATGTCCAACACTTGGACCAAGATCAGATGACTTCTCTATTGAGAGGAGTCACTAAAATCCAGACTTGTTTCATCACTTCTTAGGAATGGAAGTGTCATGGTTATACAATCGTTTATTATCACATCATCCTCATGTATTCCTAATACATGTACATCCTGTATACTAGAAGACCTAGAACAAACCTGAAGTTTTAGACCTATTTTATATTGTCTACTTTAGGGTTCTTATCATTAAGTTTCTAATTCGATCATTGGGAGTTGGTATCAATCATATACTTTCTGAAATCATATATCATACCTAGGTGTTGATCATATACTGTCCAAAAGCATATACCCAGTCAAGCTTCCAAAGCTAAATGATCGTGTACAGAAATTGATTCTTTCCAATATCTCATGAGTGAGCTCATGTCTTCCGATTTAGTAAATGAACATGTATGATCCCTTTGAGAGATCGTATTACTCATATGCCCTTGCATGCACACCAACATGTTGGTGTATAAACCTTGGTTAGGTCATCAACCTAATGGCCTGTGAAATGTACATATTCAGACTATAGTAACATAACTATCTCTGGTTAGAGGATGCATGCCAATATCGTGACAACATACAACATAGGTCTTTCGTTATCTCGATCTCATTAAGTCAACTCTATAACCTAACTAATCTAATACCCCTGGATCTCTATTCCTATGTAGAGGACTTGCATCAAAAGGTCGGTCAGATATCAGTCTTTAGATAAAGGATTTCCATCTCCTTCTCAGGATGGAGGTCATCTCTTAATAATCATTTAACAGTGCTTGGTGAGTCCTGAATCTAACTCTTTAGATATTCATCCAAGCATCAGCCACTATGATTCAACAATTGAATCAACGGTTTCATGATCATTAAGATGGCCATGGTACATAACCCTACTTGTGCTAAGGGACCTATTATGGAAATTATTCAATCTTCATTTCAGATCAGGGAATGATATTTTCAATAGCATTTATTGCATAATGGCTCGTCGTGGGCTCGCATGTCCAACACAAAGTCAAGAAATAGCATGAGAACATGTCCCATACTGGCTAAATTGCTGACACTCAGGTTTCATGAAGCTATCATTAATTTTATCCCATCCTCGAGAATTATTTAGATCAAATCCAAACTCAAACTTCCACTCTCAGTTCCTCTAGTGATACATCGACTCATCCCAATCATGTATGCAGTCATGCATGTGATGTGAAAGTTAAAATCTTTAAAGAGAGATTAAGCATGCAATATAGCACACATATCTTCTTATCAGATATGTGTAAATTTTTAAGCCCAAGACCCTAATGATTAAGACATGATAACTCTAAGTTTATGGACTCCTTAAACCCAGTGTTAAAGATCATCTCAAGACTTGAGTGCAATATGAAAGTGTCAGGGTGAGACATCAATTAATGAGTTAGCAAGTTAGTTATTTACAAAAGAATTCAGGATTATTAGTTTTATTAAGATAAAGACAATAGATCGGGTAACCTTGACATAAGAACATAGAGACAATACGAAGAACACACTAGGATACCCAACACAACACCACAAACTTCAGCTCCTTAAAAATCAAAATTGGATCTTCGAAGTTTAAAATCACATGCCACCTTATGTTTCAACTTCATCCTCCTAACAGAGAATACTTCAGAATCTGAATAAGAATTCATCAACTTGAAATTTCAACCTTCTAGAATGATGTCATTCTTCCTCAAAAGTGATATCCATATCTTCATGGGAAGCTTCAAAATTCTTCACAATCATGGGAAGATGAATCAAATCTTGAAATCCTGCAACAAATTTTTGGGTTTTCGCTAGAAGAGAAAACTAGACATAGAAGGATAACCCAACTTACAATAAATATGATAATCCAAAAACTAAACATCCTCAAGAAAAGGTAAGGGTACCTCCAAATATAATTCTTCTATCAATAAATCATCTTCCTCAATCGGCATCACTCTTTTTAGAACTCTTTATCAACTTTATCTTCCAAAATATGGAGTTGAAATCTAGACTTTCCTCCATGTTGGACTCTTTAAGACTCTAAGACAAGATGACCTTAAAAAGAATAAAGACAAAACAGTTCAGGGAACCATCACAGCTTCTTAGAAACCTATAACACTAAAGGAAACTAAAGAGACACAATAGAATTAATGAACTTTTTATTTAATTAGGAATTTATTTATAATAGTTATATTAATTCCCACATACCCTTAGCTTTTAAAAATATTTTTGAGAAATTTTACAAATATTGTCACATTGATATAGGTTTTCAAATCATTTGACAAATGATTTTTCAAAATATTTTGATCCATAATTTTACAAACCACGTATAACATTTTAAAACCATGTAAAATATGTACATAATTTTCAAAATAATTGTGAAAATATTATTACAAAAATAAGTTCCAAAAATGAAATATGATACCCATAGCCCCAAGAGTTTAAAATATGTTGAATATGAGCTATGGTTAAAGTACATATATTATATACGGTAGACCCTCCTATACTTAGATTTTGTTATGTCCTCATAGTACAAAGTGATATGAAGCCATAACTCTTTCTAAATATAAAAGAATGCAAGGACTGATGACCAAAATTATATAAGAGTGGGAATGAGAAAGAATACGTCAGAATGAGTAATAAAAGGATGGTCCCTCCTATACTTAGGTTTTGAGAAACCTAAGTTAAGAATAAGTGGTACATATAAAAAAGACCATAGAATAAACAAAGGATGGATAAAGAAGAATGTATGTTTATATTTCCCCTATACTTAGGTTGAGAATAGCCTAAGTGTAGGTAGGAAGAAGAAATCAAAGTCAAAGGAAATATACAAGAATAGGGTCACAAAGAATATGAATATGTTAATGCTGAATCTATCATGATGATCATGCCTTGTCTGAAAAATCTGAAACTGCATCATTATGCATGAATTCAATCATCTCAATGTGAGTTAATCTTTCATTGGTTTATACAAAATGCTTAAGTAATTGCCCGTTAACCAAAAAGGAAGATGCATTCTCTAAAAGCTATAAAATTTCTACACTACCATTCTCATGCACTTCGTTCACCATAAAGGACCTGTCCACATTGATTTAAGTTTCACATGGAAAATAATTAACTTTGCATTAGACAGTCATATTGTTTTTCCCAAGACAAAGTTCTTGCATCTAATAAGAGCAACATGCCACTTCTTAACTTTGTCCTTATAGATCATATTGTTGTCATATGCTCGGTTGCGGATTTCCACTAACTCATTTAGGTCAAGGTCTCTACACAACTTCCTTAAGTGACAACTCCAATTAATCTTCTTTATTGCCCAATAAGATTTGTGAACTAATTCAGTGGGCCAATGACATGGCTTGTCGTAAATCGTCCTAAAAAGTGAAGTGCCAAGAGGTGTTTTGTAGGTCGTTTCATAAGCAAATAGAACTTGGTGTAACAACTGAGACCAATTCTTCCTATCGAGATAGACTGACTTTTGAAGAATGCTCTTCACCTCCCTATTTGAACCCTCTGCCATGCCATTCGATTGTGAGTGGTAAGGACTATTTAATCCATGCTCAAGTCCATATTCCTTTGCTAAAGATTTCATCATTCCATTCACAAAGTGGCTACCTCCATCAGATATCAAAACTCTAGGAATCTCGAACCATGAAATAATATGATCCTTTATGAACTTGTAAATGGTCCTACTGTCTGCATCTCGAGAAGGAGTAGCCTCCACCCATCTCGACAAGTAATCAACCGCTAACAAGATGTACACAAAACCTTGTCTCTTCAGGAAGGGGGCCATGAGATCTATGCCCCAAACATCGAAGACATCATAAAAATCACAGGTTGCATGGGCACTCATCTCTAGAACCATATGCCCCTCCCATCCTTTGGCAAACAAGGCACTACCATACAAAATCAATGGCATCTCTAAACAAGGTCGGCCAAAATAAACCACATTGTAACACCTTATGTGCAGTCTTTTTCCCCAAATGGTGTCCCCTAGCCTCAAGTGAATGGAAATATGTGAGGATATTCTGGTATTCCTCCTAAGGAATACTCCTCTTCCAGACACAATCAAGTCCCTTAAAAAAAGAAACGGATCCTTCAGATGGTATTTCCTTGAATCCGACTTGATTCGGTCTATATTGCTCCTATTCCAACCATGGAGAACTTACTTGGAGACAAGGAAATTCACCATGTTTGCATACCATGGGAGTGAGTCATTAATACACACCGACTCATCTAGAAAGGTCTCTTGTTGGCTCAGAATCAGGGGAATCCTTAACCTCAATCCTTGAAAGATGATCAACCACTACATTTTTGACCCCAGGTTTATACTTAATTTCCAAATCAAACTCCTAAAGTAACAATATCCACCTAAGAAGATGTGATTTCATGTCCTTCTTTTCCATGAGATACTCAATGGAAGAATGATCGGTGTAAACTGTCACTTTTAAACCAAGAATCACAAACATAAACTTCTCTAAAGCCCAAACTACTACAAGCATCTCTTTCTCGGTCGTGTGTAATTTACCTGTGTTGTGTTCAAAACATTGCTTGTGTAGTGAATTGTGAATGGAACCCGACCTCGTCGTTGCTCCAATACAGCTCCTATAGCAAAATTCAAAGCGTCAGTCATGATCTCAAAGGGAAGACACCAATCATGAGCCTGCAAAATCAACGAGTCACTCATCTTCTTCTTAAGGAGCTCAAAGACCTTCAGACACTTTTCATCTATAATGAACTCAGTGTATTTTTGTAAGAGCTTAGTCAGGGGTTGGGCAATCTTAGAAAAATCCTGAATAACTCGTCTATAAAATCCACCATGCCTAGAAATGGCCTTACTAATTAGATATTGGTTGGTGGATCAAGTTTCTTTATCACATCCACCTTGGTAGGGATAACCACCATTCCTGTTTTGGAGATGATGTGCCCCAACACGATACCCTCCTTAACCATACAATGACTTTTTTCCCAGGAGAGTACCTGATTCACCTCTCTACACCTATGTAGGACTTGGTCCAAGTGTTCTAAACAAGAATTAAAGGAATCACCATGGATCGAGAAGTCATCCATGAAGACCTCCAGGAAATCCCCAATGCAATCATACAGTGCTGAAAAGTACCAAGAGCATTGCATAGCCCAAAAGGCATGCGCCTGAATGGGTATGTGCTGAAAGGATTTGTAAAAGTGCTTTTTTATTGGTCTTCAAGGGAGATGGCTACATGATTGTAGCCTAAATACCCATTAAGAAAATAGAAGAACTCTTGTTAATCTTTCCAAAATCTGATTAACAAAAGGTAGGGGAAAGTTGTCTTTCTTGGGCGCAGCATTCAGGCATTTGTAATCGACACAGGCATGCCACAACATGGGTACTCGTGTCACAATATCAACTCCCTCCTCATTAGTGACCATCTGAATTCCCGACTTCTTTGAGACAACATGTAAAGGGGCCACCCATTTGGAGTCAGAGATTGGGTAAATAAATCTTGTTCCACACCACTTCTCAATATATTTCTTAATTACTTCCCATATATTTAGATTAAGTATCCTATAGAACTCACGGGAAGGTCTGGCATTATACTCAACAAAAATATGGCATGAACAGAGTGCGGGGTTTATACTCTCGAGATCCGACACCGTCCATCATATGACCTTGCGGTTCTTTTCTAACACTTCTAACAACCTAGTTTCTTGTTCTACAGTCAACCTAGAACTAATGATGATAAGAAACTTCTTCTTTGGTCCCACAAGAAAGGAGTATTTGAGTGTAGGAGGTAGCGGCTTCAACTCCAGCAAAGAAGAATCGTTAGGAATGTCATGTTGAACTGCCACTAGATCTGGAATTGTACTACATAGTGGGGATGAATCATCTATAATGCTATCTACCAACCTTATTGAAGAATAAAGAGTAAGATCACTAAAGAAACACGGTAATTTAGCCAAAGTTGCATCCGACTCACCATATAATCCCCTTGACTCTTCCAAAGGAGGAGGAACTAACAAGTCCAAAGGGACCTCTAAGTCATCAAGGGAATAGGGAGATGCAGATTTCAAGAACTTTGGTAATGTCTCAATAACTGCTCGATATACACTTTCCTCTCTAGATGAAAGGGTCTTATTCTGTGATGTTGGGTTCTGGATTCAAATCGCAACCGTGCTAACTCATTGCAGTATGCCTCTAAGAAGTAAGAGAAATCTGTGCTACTCTGAATCAGGTCATTGTCATCTCGTTTGCTTCATCTGTAGTTCCACCTTCTCCTCATGGAGAATGTAATTTCGTCATCCTTGTCTGATAATCGAATGAAGCTCCATCGATCCTAAGGAAGGGTCTCCCACAGATAATTTGTGACTCTCTCTAATGACTGGGGATGTTCATGTTAAGGACGGTGAAGTCCACCATGTAGTCTTGTCCCTTAATCAAGATAATTACATTCTTGACCTCACCTTAGAATTTTTCAGTAATTTATCGGCAAACCGAAGTAAAACTCTAGATCTATGTAAAGGTCCCAACTTTGGTCTCTCATATAAGGTAAAGGGTAACAAGTTGATCGAAGTACCATTATCTAAGAGAGTGTGTGCAAATGCTATGTCATCGATATGACTCACCACATAACGTGCACCTAAATCTAAATATTATTCTGTGTCAATATTTGGTTCTTGAGACAAAAGGTAGTGGCAACCGAAAGAACATGTGTCTTGACATAACTATTCGATTTCTTCCTGCTCACTCTGCTAGGTGTGCATCTCACCTTCAAGTATTTTTGAAATGCAAGATGACTAGCCACATACTCATCAAATGAAACCTTAACCATGATGTTATCTCCACAAAATCGTACCATTTCAGGATCATATTTTTAAATATTATCTATGATGTGCTTTCCTGTCGTAAGAGCATGGGGATCTCTGGGCCGCTTCGCTCCTCCCCCACCCCACCCCCCCCCCCCCGTCCCATGGACCCCCAAGCCCCAACTTGTACTTCCGGCAGGTTGGCAGCCTGATTCAGAATCTCCTCTTATACCTCTCCTCGACTTCGTAAAGCTACTATATATTTGATTAGTTATATATATGAAGATCTCAATTGCAAATGTCTTAGAATCAGATATCCATTCTATCAAAGATAGGAGAAGGGTCTCTTGATGGTCGGCGTCGCAATAAAATAAGATTTCTGAAAGCCCCCTCTGACCATAACCCGCCCGTGCCTTAGAAAGAATAGGTTGCAGCCAACTTCTCTCACTTGGAACTCTCACTGAAACAGCGCGTGTAGACTATCTGATCCTAGCGCAGTTCCCCTCCTCTGAGGCAGTGTCTCTGATTCTCTTGCAGGGACCAAAGGGGAACCAATTACCAAGTCGGTCCAAGCTTAGTTTGCGTAGGCGATAGACTTTGGCCCTTGACCGAGCACAAGAGCTGGAGAAGAGCTATTACCCAAGGCTTCCAGGTGAGGGTGTGGAGAGACGGCCTCTTCTTTTCTTGCAAGCTGGCCTGAGGTTTCTGATGCTGAGAGTGTCTTTACTGAATCTATCTGCGATGAGCAAGGTCTGTTAAAGCAAGAATGGAGACTCTTCGTCATGTGGGACTCCGACCCCCCCCCCGGAGGGTAATATATAGTATGGATGAAAGCCTTTCTTTCTAGTAGATTATAGAAGAAGTCGGGCATTAAAGTAACCCGCAGCAATATGATGAGAAGCTATTCCCCCAGGAACGAAGGGATCAAAACCTTCCGTGCCCCACGCAGAGTTTACAGGTTTGACTTTTTTAGTTAGCCCATAAGGATCCGATAGGCTCCCCGGGAATGAATACTAGACCAGTATGACAAGTAGGTGCTAAGCAAAGCAAGTAAGCATTAATACCAGGACTCGGCCGGTGTGAAACCAGATTATGACCGTTGGTCGACAGTTCACTAGTGGAGATCAGGTATTACGAAGCTTTCGTCCAGGTAAACAGGCCCAGCCAAAGGCATACCTTTCCTCGGCTTATTCCATACATTTGGAAACTTTCTTCCTTGACTTCGTAACTTGTACTGTGCCTATTCATTCTTCCGGCTGAAGGGATTGATTCTATGAACTCTTTCCGCTTCTCAGGGGGGATGATTTTCCGATCTGCTTGCTATAAGCACGGCTCGCACCTGAGACTATCTATACACTTCGTTCTATCCTAGGGAATCGTCGATACGTCATACGGATAGATAAATAAGGATGTGAAGACTCAGAATCATAAATAGAAACATGCACTTTATTATCTTTAGAAACAGAGTCTTTTATACATGAATCTTTTACATTTAGAATAGCAACTGAATCATCTACTTCACGTTGGGAAATGCTTGCTAAATATGCATTCTCTTCAACCAAAGGTACAAGGTCCTCCGTAGACTCTGAATCTGATGTGTGTTGTGTTGCTCTCATATTCCTCCTTAATCTCCTCTTGGAAGTCTCTGCTCACTGGTGATCCTCTATGTGAAGATGCATGGCATCATCATCCTTTGAAGTCTCCTCAGGTTGAGCCTCGAAGTCGGTCCTCTCTATATCCCTTGCCCCATCATGTACGACCATAGTCTATCCGCTCTTGAGAGAGAAATGATTAACATAATCAAACGAAAAAGATCTCATGCTCAAATTTGTGAGGATTTGAGTAGTATACCTGATCAAATTATTGCTACTACTAAGGTTTGTTTAGGCTATTGGGATTAGCCTGAACCTGAGTGGGAATGGACGTAATAGATGCAGTGCACTCATCATGTAGACGAGAAAAATGGTTGAGATCAACCCTCAAATCATGTACCTCGTTCATGTAAGAATGCAACTCCTCTAGAATGTGTCTCTGAAAATAAATGGGACATGAAGATGAATGTTGTTGCAGTGAAGAGGAAGAAGGAAAAGAAGAACATGAAGTTTGGCCATGTTGACCATAGGATTGTTGCTTCTGGGTATGATACTGAATATGTGGGCCCTGCTGGCTTGACTAATATGTTTGTTGATACCCATACTACTGTTTTTGCTACCTCAATGCCTAGTAAGGAACGACTCCAAAGCTCCGTGGTGTAGGAAGAGGTGTAGGAGTAAATTTTGTTGTAAAAGGTCTGGGATGCTGGTAGGAGAAATGGTCCCTAGAACACCCCTTCCTGACAGCGCCATTGGTTTACCACACACCATTTACCTCCCACACCTAGGAAGGCTCCTTAGTAACTGTGTCTACAGACAGTGGTTGTTGTTGGCAAGAATGGGCTGGAGGCTGGTCCTCAACCAACAACTTGGGTGGACCTGACATCTGTCACTCCTGAATATGGTGAACATGGTAAGCATGAGTTGCAGATGAAGCATGGCAGCAACCGTAATCTTGGATACCTTCTAAGAAATCTCTACCATCTGCTTAGGAAGTTTGTATAAGTTGTTGTCTAACTCATCCATCCTCCTATCGATCATCTTGACCACTGTTAGTTTATCTACTATAAGGCCCATGTCAAAAGGATCCACTATAGCCTTCCCTTCCCTGCTGGATAGGAATGGAATGGGGGTCTCTCACTGATCTCTACTCGTGATCAGTGCTCTGCTCGTCTTGGCCATCTGCTCAAACACCTTCCAGATGATGTCTGCTCCACGTAAAGTATAGTTGCCTCCACAAGCAGCACTAACCAAACCCTGCACCTCAAGGTGTAGACCAGAATATACATATTGAACCAAGATGGTAGGCTCTAAGCCATGACAAGGACGCTTCTTTAAGAGATCCTTAAATCTCTCTCATGTATCATAGTAGGCTTCATTGGAAAGTTGGGAGAAACTTGTAATGTTTGAATGCATCAAGTTAGTTCTATTCAAAGGGTATAACTTCTTCAGGAAGAGGTCACTGAACTGCACAAAGATAGTTATAACTACCCCCAAGTTCTTCATCCAATAATCAACCTTATCCTTTAAGGAAAAAGGAAGGGCTTTGAGGTTGATGTAGTCTTGTTTAACCCTAGGATACCTAATGTTAGTATGGACCAACTCAAAGTCCCTAAGGAATGTGTATGGCTCTTTGTGTCCATTCCCATGAAAATGATGCAACAAGTTGAGAAACTGTGGCTTCAACTCATATTCAACTTCAGGCTCAACTGGACTCAACCAATTAGGCATCTGATACTGCCCATGGTTGTATGTCGCATCCATTGGTACATTTCTCTCCAAAATAACTGGCCCAGTTGTGCTCTCATAAGTTCTTGGTTCTGCACAGATTTTGTTAGCCTAGCCAGTACTACATGCATAGGGTCTTCTCATTCTTCCTCCTCCCCATTCCTATTTTGTCTCTTATGAGGCATCATATCGTATCTTCATCACCTTCATCAAAGAAAGGATTAGAGTGAGATCTATATGAATATAACAAAATCAACTCAATATCACCAAGGCAATGATCTTCCTCAATGAGTAGAGAAGAAAAAAAGGGTTGGTCGAGATCTAACCATCCCCAAGAAGTGAATCGTGATACACTGTTTCGAAACAAATGTCATCTCTAACCATGATGATCCAGTTAAAGAAGATGAAGAGGGTTGGACCTATGAAGACGTGCAACGACAAGCTCACAAAGTCTGAGCAAATATCCGACCAATTATCCATCTTCGAATTTCAAGAGATACAAAAATTGAGCACGCTCAATACAAAAAGATCTAGTACTAGTGGTCGCGTGAATGTGCGGAGTTACTCACACAATACAGTCAATACAAAACCCTTTTAATTGATTCACCAACTCAATATTGAAGGCTAGGATGATGGCCTTATTATCTTGTCGATTTTATTTTAGTGATTCAAAACAATCTTATGCAATCTCACAGGTGTAGTCCCTTAAGGTAGTTCAAGTTCAAGACGGTGGAACACGCCAACAAGAACAAGAATGCTTCTTCTAATGGTCGAAGGCAAGTGCTTGCAGCAATAACAAGCCCTAAAAGTGAGTCCAAGTGCTTAACGCACAAGTCCAAGGATTTTTGGCTCTTTTCCTTAGGGGCTACATCCTCATCCACTATGTCTGGGGGTAAGTACCTGCAAACAATGAGAGTTTTACTGCCTGTAATACAAGCTTGCTTTTATTCCAAATTAACTAGGTCAACTTGCAACAATTCAGTCCCAATTATAAGAGTTTGGCTACCACTTTGAATTATGTGGCCACAAGCATCACCTGACGTACAGTCCTTTTTCCTATCTATGAGTTAGTAAAAAGTGAGGGAGAAAGCGAGAAATAGAATGCAATCAAAAATCAATGATGCATGCAGTCGGTAGAGATACTTACAGTGCTTCCTAGCACTCTCCATGTGGATGCATAGACTAAATTTTAAAATCTATCTATATGATGTAAGTCGAGAAACCACACCTAAGCAAAAGTTCTATTAGCTATGTAAAAATCAATTTATTTTGACTAAGTAGAATGTATGCTATGTGCGTATATGAATTTCCTAAGATTTTTGCAATTGTAAATCTTATGAGATCAAGTGATGTGCCCTAAATTATGAAATAGATCAAGAAAAAAGGATCTAAGATCTTTCTATTTGGCATGATGCAATAATCTAAATCGTCACTCAAGTCAAGAACTACTCTCGACGCAACCACCACAATGAAGAATTAAGTTAACATGCCTTTATTTACACACGTGAGTTTTCAATCGAAAACCGCTGTAAATCTGCAATTAACTTATAAATTAATTACAACATTACAAAATGGACTTAATTAACTAAATCAATTCTCTCTAAAATCTTGCTTCGTGGACTTTCCAGCACGAGACTCCAAGCTTCTTGCCTCTGTGGTCTTCCGAATCATTAGCTCCACGAGCCCTACCACAAAATAATATATGATTAGATAGTTCTTGGTAAAATTACAATAGTCAATTAGCGAAAATACAGTAAATCACAACACCAACAAAGTCAACAAAACAAGCTCAAAATAATTAATCTAAAAATCACTAAAAAAATTGTTACCTAAAAATAATCACAAAATCCGCCACATTCCCCAGCAATGATGTCATCTGATAAATTTCTAGATGCATATATTAATTCATATCCATTGTAGCACGGGTACTTAGCGTATCATGCAGAAATGAATAAAAATATCTTTGCGAGGAGGATTCTGCTTGAATTTATAACCTGGGAAGTGGATGTCGAATATAAGGACGTGAGCAATTTGGTAAATAATTTTGAAGTTTCAAATATTTAGTGCAACAATTTTTTGGATGATAATAATGAGTGGATGCATAAATCACAACAAGACAGATTTTAACACATCTGTATGCAACTAAATTAGATGAAGACTATAATGTACAAACAACACGTTTATGACAACCATAATATGATTAGCACACAATAGACAACTTGGATTAATTACAAAAATACCATGTATAGATTTAATTAGATTTATAGCATTTATTAGGCAAATGAAAGTTTGAGTCTCAAAAGCATTTAATAATGATTTGTCCTTTAACTTCACTTTGATGCCTAATTGTGTAGCAAGCAATTAAATCACTTAATGGCTTAGTGATATTAACAAGAATCAATTAACAAAGAGTCACTAGGATTAAGCATGCATAACATCAAAATCAAATTAGGTCATGCAGAGTACATTTTCAAGTGCATTTATAGGTCAATTTATCATGCAAAGTGCATTTTCAAGAGCATTTATAGGTCAAACTAAGAACTTATAAAAAAGGAATAATTGAAACATAATTTTCAAATCAAAATTAGCAATGAAGCACGGCAAGAGAGAGAGAGCATCAGAAGAGCTTTCAAGTGAGACTAAAATCACTTCATTTGGATTTGTATGTAGAAAGATATTTAATGTTCAATCCAGGGGCATTTTCGCAATAAACTACAAGTTTTTCTTATAAAACATGACGAAGTGAACTAAATAACAAATAAAATAAATTGTAGGGGCAACAATGCAATTTACCCAGAGTGAGAAGAACTTATATGCAAATCTGGGAAAGTGAAGGACCTGCTCTACAATTTTCCCAGTCACATGCACAATGCACGTGACCTGGCTAGGCTCGAAGATGGAGGTTGGGTCCATGTGGTTGACTCTTTGCTTTGTGCGAGGCTTGGATTCAGGCTCGACGCACGAGCCTGAAGAATGAGGTGTTGCTTCTAGCGGGCGACGTGACTTTATAATGGTCAGTGGATCACACCCAATATAGAGGATCCAACGATGATGGCTAGTCATTTGTTTTTTGTCTCCTCACGAGTGGCAAACCTCGGGCGGATCTCTAGTTATGCTTTAGATCCTCCTCTAGTGCTGCTTACGTGCTCTGGAGTATCAAACACCAAATGAAAATCTTTACGAAGATGACAAGACATCGGCGAAGGAGTTTTATTGACTAAATGTCATTGACAATAAAGGAGTATAAAATATTAAATTCCATATCGGAGCTCCATTTGAAATTCTGGACATTGAAGCTTGTGTTTCCTATGAATGTTAGTAGCCAAATCCCAATGCATATGCGAAAGTATTAGATGAATTGTGAGGTGAGATGGAGGGTTTTAAATGGAGTAAAAGGATTAAACCCTAATGGGTTCCAGCCTTAAGGTTAAGACTAGAAAGGATCAAAGTGGATACATGCATGGACAAGTGGATCAAGCACAAGGAGAGGAATGCGTGAATGGTGGATGATAAGTGATGAAATCTGAGTATTTAGATCTGATTTTAAAGGTGAAACTCAGATGAAATAAAATGGTGAACACTACATGAAATTGAAGTTAAAGAGAATTACCTAAGAATGTAAGAATGAATCAATGTATTTGGAGAAGTTTATAATGCTTGATTGAAGCTCAAGAGCTTCAAGTCTTCGCATCACGTTCTTGTCTAGAGAACGGAGCTCGAGCAGAACCCAAGAAGGCCTGCAGGCGTTGGATCAAGATCCAACAGTCCATATGGAAGGTGATCTATATAAAGGGATGCAGCCATGTGGGTGACCATGGAGGCGCCATGTGTGCCCATAGGAATTAAGATAAATAGAGAAAACATTAAGAATTAGATAATAATAACTACAATCAGAATTAGAAAAATTGATGAACATGAAATTTGTAGATTTCGATGAGATCTACAACTTTCATTGAGAAGTCATAGAGAACAGAGGTCACTTGTACATAGATAAAAATTAAATACATAATAAAACAATTTTCTTTTATGTTCATTTATTTATTTTGTTGTATTTTGGTATTGTTTTATGTTATTTTATTAATATATAATATTATACTAATTTTTATTTGATTTTTAATAATAAATAAATACATAAAATATTAGCATAATAACAGGGTTAGTTAATATAGTGTAATTAGGGTCAATAATAACAAAACACAAATTAGTAATTAGTGTTAATAGTCGATAAATGTTGTTGATTTACTTAATCAAGATAGATAAATATATTTAATTATGATGATAAATCTAGGATTTATCACTACACCATTACGACAATGTTCTCCAATAAACCTCGGGTAGCTTGATTGATCTATCAGTGAAGTGAAGGATCATGTGTGTCGGCTTGAGCGGCCCCAGCCCAAATTCTGTGAGTGGTGAGGCATGCTTGTGGTTTATTGAATAGTTGTTTTCAAGCAAAGTTTGCTCGAAGACCTTGGTCAAAAATCTCGCATCTAATTAAGGGTGCTCCTTTGTGAGGCTTTTCTCTAGGAGGTTGTTGCTTACTGCCACTATAGCCATGGTGAGCACATGCTTCTCAAATAGCTTGTGTTTGTTATTGTGGTTTGACCATTGCTTGCTCGTGCATGCTTCTTTCAATCCCTTCTTCACAGTGGGCATATATTCCATGGCATTCAACAAAGGTAATTCAACAGTGAAGTTCTCAAGAACATCTACAACATTTGGGTCAGATAATGTATTTTTTCATTTTGTAAATTTTTTGGATTTTTCCATTGCATCAGGAAAAGGAATATGTACAGAAGTAAAATAAAAACTATTGTTCTTATTTACAATAGAATTCATGTCCACAACATTTTGTACAATTGGGTTGTAAAAAGATGTACATTGTGGAGCTAGGGGTGGACATCCAAAAACTGTGGTCTCCACTCCGTCGGCTGGTGATGGATCGGTTGTTATGGCATGCTCCTCCATGGTTGGCCCAGCTTCACTTCGACTGTGATCATCTTTTTGGTATTTTTTATTTTTATGATTTTTGTTCTTTTTGTTGGGGATGGCGGTGGCTGGCAGCTGGCATGGCTCCTCCTTATTCTTCCTCCTCACTCAGACATGTAGTTGGCATGTCTAATGAAAAGACGACGATTTATAAATCCTAGATTTATCAGTATTAAATAGTGTTATTATCTCTCTTGCTTAAGAAAATCACCAAGATTCATTGACAATGAACCTTAATTATTAATTTGTATGTTGTACATAAACAATCCTAGTTTTACTATATTGCATAATTTATTATACTACTATTATTTTCTTTCCTATTAACAATAAAATGAAAATTAAAATAATATTTGTACATAAATTATTTAACAATTAAATATAAATAAACATCCAAAAACGTAAGAAAAAATTAAAGAAAAATGTTTTTATTCTAATAACTTGTTTAATTTTTGTCTCCGGCTAATTCTTTTGTATTTTTCTCTGAATTCCAATTTATCTTAATTCTGACTAGGCCACGTGACACCTTCTGAACTGCCTGCATGGTTGGTCGTGGTCCACTACCCGCTTGTCTTGTAGACCGTCTGATCATTTGATCAGAAGTCTTGAGTTCTTTTGCACCCAATCATTTGATTAGAATTTTGATTAGGCCACGTGACGCCTTCTGAGCATTCCATCCACTATAAAATCTAGGATATTGGATCTTGATCTAACGATCCGAAGGTCTTCGTCTACGCCGCACCTGTTCTCCCATCTCTTTGCCAACTTCTCAACCACCTAATTTCTCACCATTTCCCAACCCCTTCCATAAACTTCTCGACTAACTACCACATCATTCCTCTTTGACCAACTTCACCCTTCTTATCCATCTTATCATCACTAGCCTAACCTCCCTCTTCAACTGGCGGTGATTGAAACCACCTCCTGAATTGCCAAGTCACCAAATTCCTCCACCTCAAAACCCGATCCTTCACCACTATTAACTGCATTCGCTGATTCATGAGAGAAATACTAGACTCATCATCACTCTATGATAGAGAGTAAAGGCGATCTGAGATCCATTATGGTGTGCCTCTCTCTGGCATGATCCTCGACTGAATCATCATGCTTATAGCCACCTCGATGGTTGTTGGAGCTCAATTCTTTGGCCCAGAACTTGATGCGAGGAAGATGAAGTTTTCAAGCTTTGAATAGGCTCATATTCATCAATCAAATCCTTCATCTTCCATTGGTAAAGATTTCAATATTAACTATCATTCAAATTCACCATTTTAGTAATTATCAATTGGGCACTCTATTCACTATTTGAGTTCATCATCTGCTTCTCCATTAATCATATCTTCATGCATGATCTCCAGTTTCACCTTTACGCTACTTCATTATTGTGACCATCTCGATCATATTCTTCTTCTGCATGGACAAGGAGCTCCATTAGGGTTTAATCTTCCACTTCAAAGAACCCCTCATTCTTCCTCATTTCTATCGAATAATATTCGAGTTGGAGGGTGTTATGTTACTAACACTTGCAGGCACAACACTCGAAGATTAAAGTGATATCCCATATCCCATCAATCCCCTATGAACACCCATTGATGCAAAGATTTTGGCATCCCTAACACCTTTCGTGATTACGTGCATCTCTGCGAGAACATCGTGAAGATCATCAGAACTTCAGGTAGCATAGGAAGTCATGGAGGATGGTCACGATGTTCGCCGTAGCACAAGCTCCTCCATCGTTCGTTGAGGAAGGGGGATAAGATTCCAAGAATGCATATGCCATTACATTAGCCCCTTTAGGTGTCATCTGATGGTTTTGGGAGAGCCATTGCAGACCGAGGCAACGATCCAGACCAAAGCCTAGGTATATCCAAGCCTATTGTAAGTCTCTTGGGAAAGATATGTCATCCTGAGCCAGCCAAGCTAATCCTCGCTGGGTCACGTGACCTCAACATGTGATCGGGGAATAAGTGCAGGAGCACCTTCAAATTCTTCCAAATTGCAGATAAGTCCTGTCTTTTGGTATAATTTCATAATTACCTTGGCGATATTTTGTATTTACTTTTGAGTCCACTTTTGGACTTATTTGTTGTAAAACTTAATATTTTTCTTACAATTAAGCCCTTGAATTAAACAATGAATAACTTTTGATTCCCTTATCCAAATTAAGTGATTTTGTAATTGTTAGAAAGCTTGATTAATTCTGTATATGTTTGGATGATTTATTTAATATTTCATTCACATTTGCCATGTTATAGAATTTTATTGATATTTTTGGCTCCTTAATTGCATTGAAGATTGATATCTTATGTATTAACTGATCCACTAGAGCCATGAATTGATTAATCCATTAGTTAAGATCAGTAATCTATTGGCTAGTATCTTTACTCCTTATTAGTTCATCACTAATTAAGTACTTGGAGTCATCTTCCCAATAAAATCAAGCTATGATTAATTTGTTGAATTGAGATTATTTCAGCTCATCACTTGATTTTTTATCATTGATTAAATTAGTCATTGATAAATTCAGAAGTTTTGTTGTTATTTGGATTATCATGTATTATCTTTGTATCATTGTTTTAATTTTACTTAAAAGCATAAAAAATATTTTAAAAATTGCACTACTTTGCAGTATGCATTATCTTACCAGATGAAGCTTTATTTTTCCCTTTGATAGTAGCAGGCAGAGATAAGGTCCTACCTCTCCTGAGAGTGACAACATTAAACAAAACAAAATCATAATCATCTGACTCTACAAGCATAGACAGAACTTCACATTCTACATGCTCTTTTTGCTTAAAGTTATTGGGATTGGCTTCGACCTGGGACAAAATTGGAGTTTGTGTGGTTGTTAGGTCGCCCAGCTTCTGAGTCATCTTTGTTAGTACCTTTATAATTGGGCCAGATAGCCAAGGCTCAGGTTCACAGGAACCACCTCATAAGATTTAGCATGCTAACCATGCTATGGTTTATGGTGTGAAGGCTGAGAAGAGTGTTTTTAGTACTGTTGTTATGGCGGAGAAAATTGACACTAATGCTGGAAGGGAGGGGGAGGATATTGTTGGTGAGGCGCAGCCGCATACCAATGGTACAACTGGTGTTGACAGTATGGCAGTTATAGGAACTAATGATTATGTCTCCAATTAGTGTGATATTGTGGACACTAGTGGTATTGAGGCTATTGGAACTGGGCAAATCTCCATCCTTAATGTTGAGGAAATGAACATAAATTTGCAGGCTGACCCTGCTGAGGTCAACCTAGACGGGCCAAATACCTCGAAGAGGATATTTATATGGAGCAACCCCCATCATAACCGAGGAGGGTAAAGTATGCAAGCTGAAGAAATCCATCGATGGGCTTAAACAAGCTTCTTGTAGATGGAACATCAGATTTGATGGAACCACAAAGAGTTATGATTTTGTGCAGAATCCTGATGAATTATGTGTGTACAAGAAGCTTAATGGAGCGCCATTATATTCATCGTGCTTTACGTAGATGACATTCTGATCATTGGGAATGATATAGGGATGATGACTAGCTTTAAGATTTGGCTATCCCATACCTTTGAGATGAAAGATCTTGGAGAAGCCTCTTACATCTTGGGTCTAAAGCTATTCAGAAATCGAGAGAAGAGGATATTGGGATTATCACAACTTGGGTACACTAAGAAAATTCTTATGGATAGTTCCAAGAAAGATTTCCTTACCTTAAGATATGGTATCCACCTATCTAAAAGGATGGCCCCTCAAAGTGTTGAGTAAAAGAAGGCCATCACAGGATACCCCTTATGCATCAGCTATAGGAAGCTTAATGTATGCCATGATGTGTACTAGGACAGATATATACCATGCAGTGGGAGTGGTAAGTCGTTACCAATCCTGCTATGGAGAACAACACTGGGATACAGTAAAGAACATTTTCAAGTATCTAAGACAGATGCAAGATTACATCTTGGTCTATGGAGATGGTGATCTCCAAGTCTTGGGATATACAGATTCAGACTTCCAGTTGGATATTGATGATTGAAAGTCAACATCATGGTTTGTAATCCTGTTGAACTGTATTCTGTGAGCTGGAGAAGCAAAAAGCAGGACACTACAACAGATTCAACAACATAATCTGAATACATTGCCGCATCGGATGCTACAAAGGAGGTGGTATGGTTGTGCAAGCTCATCCTATAACTTGGCGTAGTTTCCTCTAATACTCCCATCACGTTACTACGCGATAACATGGGAGCCATTTCCTAGGCAAAGGAACCCAAATGGCATCAAAAGAGCAAGCACATGGAAAGGAAATACCACATCATTCAGGAGATTCAAAGGTGTGATGACATCATCATCACCAAGGTAGCCTCTGCCGACAACGGTGTTGGTCCTCTTACCAAACCTCTGACACAGTAGGTTTTCGACTAGAATGTAATAAGTATGGGTTTAAAGATTGTACCTGAATGATTTTGAGGGCTAGTGGGGGATTGTTAGCCATGTGAGCCTAAAGCAAACCATTCCTACAATAAATATTATTGTAATGTTTGATTTAACAATAAAAGTTATTGATTTGTTCACTCCCTATCTGAGGTTAAATAAATGAATACACTATAAGGTCCCTCTGTACAATTAGGTTTATGTACCATGGCCATCTTAGTAGTCATACAGTTGTTGATTCAATAATTGTATCATAAAGGTTGGTACTCGGATGAATATATAAGGAGTTAGATTGAGGACTCATCGAGCACCGTCAAATGATTATTAAGAGATTATTTCCATTCTGAGTAGGAGATGACAATCCTTCTCATTAGGCTGATATCTGATGAATCAGTGATCCATCATCTTAATATCTTGATCTTAGCAAAATCCCTGAGTAAAGTCTCAAATAAATGTATATAAAATAAAGGGATATTTATACCCATAACCCTGAGTAATTATGTAATTACCCCGAGGAACCCTCGATAATCACAAATTACATCGAGAACCCCAAATAATGCTTAACATTTACATGGCATAACCCTGTGTCAAGTTCTATCTTATTGCTTCGTTAACTATGACGGAAAAAGTCATATGTTGACAGTTTTGCCCTTCATAATACATCATATTTATAGTATAATTCCATTATGCCATTCTGGAGAGGAGGGAGGTTGAGGAAGCTCCATCTGCACCCCGTCGTCGTTGCCCCCCGCTCACGCAAGATCCAGTTGCCCCCTCCCCCTCGGTCGTCGTAAGCTCCGGTTGCATCCCCCGGTCGCCGCAAGCTCCAGCTTCACACACACCCCGCATCTCCCAGCATGCTCTGCCTCATCTGCAAGCTCTAGTAGTGACCCCCCCCCCCCCCCCCCGCCTCTCCCGCAAGCTCCAGCCCCTACCTACCTCTCCTACAAGCTCCAGCGGCCCCTCCCAACTCCACTCCTGTGAAGCTCCAGCTGCACCCCAGGTTCCCTCGCATGCCACGCCCCCTGCCCCCTATCTCCCGTTAGCTCCTGCTGCCTTCCCCCACCCACCTAACCTCCCTCTTTATCCCCTGTCTCCTCTGCATCCCATCAAAGCCCCATATTTTGTCCCTCGGTCTGCAGTCGCCCTGCTCATGTACCCCCAATCGAAGCCCCTTCCTCCCCTCCAACTTCCATCAACCCCCCATCGTCGAAGCCCTCCCTCCTTCCGCAAAGCCCCTTCCCTTGGGTTCCATCAACACCCCCCTACCCCGCCGCTGCCATCATAACCCCTCCCTCTATCGTATTTCCCGCGCCGTGCTGCCTTCAACCTCCCATCGGAGGAGCCCCTCCTCCCCTTCCCTGCCCGCGTCTGCAGGCCATCCTGCACTCGTACCCCCCAGTATCCATCGTACCACCGGTGTCGCGCTGCCTGCAACCTCCTATTGAAGCAACCCCCCCCCCCCCAAACTCCTGTCAACCCCAACGAAGAGCACCCCCCATGCTCCCGCACGCTCCAACTGAAGGATATTGAGAATCCTCAAGCGCATCATGGAAGCGTGTTGATCGCATCATATGCGATCAGGGAGACTAATCACACTAGTCGCTAGATGCAGTGGAAATTAAATTTTTAATCAAGTGATGTAACCACATGATCACAAGAACATTTCTTGGATTGTTTCATCAAACCACAAAGTATTAGAAATACCTCTTGAAGCATGGTTGCAATCACGAGATCTCTAAAACAAGAGATCCTCCTGTCTCAAGTACGATCCACGAAGATGGCACTTGCAGGAGCGATGATGAGACGCGTTCCTCCCGTAATCCTCGATAAAGATCCAAGTTTCGAGTCCCCTGATTTCGTCCAATGAAAATTGTCGTCTTTCGCTAGAGCAAGCAGCCCCAAAGAAGATGGAGATCCTCGAGTCGTCGAAGGCGAAGGCGAGAGTCTCCTTTCTCAACACACAAGATGGACGGTCACCTTGGAGAAGAGAGAGAGTGTGGGCGAGAATGAGATAGAGAGAGTAGTAGCCTTGTTCAACTCTTGTTCATGTACTTTGAAAGAGCTAGGGAATCCCTCCTTATATACTAGTTTGGGATCTAATGGATCTCAATCCATGGCACACATGGATCCAACGGCTAGGTTGATCCATGTATTAATCAATTGTCATGATTGTTGTTGGCTAAAATCCAACGATATTAATTTATATTTAAATCAAACATATGTTGCATTATCATCAACATAATTTCATTTAACATAAATTAATTATCAAGAGATAACAAGATAAAAAAGGAGGAGATAATAAATCACCCCCAAAAATAGGGGGTGTCACCCATGGTTGGCGCCTCATATATTTTGTGGTGATTAATATCCTTTTTTTTTATCTATTATTTCTTAATAAATTTGTAATAATCATTATCTCAAAATTATCCACCAAATTAATTCTAAATTAATTTGTGAATATTTCAATCATGCCATTGATATATATGTGAATAATATTCACAACCCAAACTAATTTGTAAATTACATTTCCAATTAATTAACTAATGTGAATCCAATCCACATTAATAATTAACAAATGTTATTCACAAAGTTTCTCTCTCTCTCTCTCTGATATATATTATAAATCACATTTATAATACACAGATATTATGGATAGTACTATCCATATTCTGTAATCCTTAATAATTAAATCCCATTTAATTATCTTGGATAATCATTCTCACAATATGAATCTCATTCATATTATACTTGATAATTAAATACCATTTATTCATCAAGACGTCCTTGCTTGGATACAAAATTCATCATAGGAATTATTCTTGAACTCCTTCAAGAATAATGTGCTTTCTCCGTAGATACTTGGAGATAAGGACAGGGCGATTGTATTGTTCCACGTATAGTGACTTGGATGTTGAGATCTCATCTCAAATACAGATCTTACGAACCTCCCACAGATGCTTGATTAAATCAAGACTGCAAATCTAATCTTCTTATTGCATCTGAATCTCATTCAAACCAATGTTCAACATTTCGACCAAGATCAGATTGCTTCTCTACTGAGATGTCACTAAAATCCAGACATGTTTCATCACTCCCTCGGAATGGAAGCATCATGGTTATACAATCTTTTATCATCACATCACCCTCAGGTATTCCCAATACCTGTACATCCTGCATACTGGAAGACCTATAATCAACCTGAAGATCAAGATCAATTTTATACTGTCTTCTTCAGGGTTTGATTACTAAGTTTCGCAATCTTGGTCATTGGGAATTGGTATTGATCATATGCTTTTCCAAAGCATATATCATACCTTCAAATTCATGTCATGCTTCCAAAGCATGACGACCATGCATGGAATTCGATCGGTCCCAATACCTCATGAGTGAGCTCAGGTCTTCCAGTTCATAAGTGAACATGTATGATCCCTTTGAGAGATCGTATTACTCATATGCCCTTACATGCACACCAGCACGCCAGTGTATAGACATTGGTTAGGTCATCAACCTATTGGTCTGCCAAATGTACACACTCAGACATATAGTAACACATCTGTCTCCGGTCAGAGGTTGCATACCTATGCTGTGACAGCATTCAACATAGGACTTAGGTTATCTCGATCTGATGCCATCTGGATTCCTTTGCCTGGGCAATGGCTCCCGTGTTATCGCAGAGTAACGAGATGGGGGTATCAGAGGAAACTATGTTAAGATCCAAGATGAACTTGCGCAACCACACCACCTCTTTTCCAGCATCTGATGCGGCAATGTATTCGGCTTCTGTTGTTGAATCCGTTGTAGTGTCCTGCTTCTTGCTTCTCCAGCTCACAGCACCACCATTCAATAGGAATACAAACCCTGATGTCGAGTTTCGATCATCAATATCTAACTGGAAGTCTGAATATGTATATCCCAACACTTGGAGATCACCGTCTCCATAGACCAAGATGTAATCTTGCGTCCATCTTAGATATTTGAATATGTTCTTTACTGCATTCCAGTGTTACTCTCCATAGCAGGATTGGTAACGACTTACCACTCCCACTGCATGGCAGATGTCTGGCCTAGTACACATCATGGCATACATTAAGCTTCCTACAGCTGATGCGTAGGGGCATCCAACCATGACCTTC
Source organism: Ottelia alismoides (assembly GCA_037367405.1). Taxonomy (NCBI): domain Eukaryota; kingdom Viridiplantae; phylum Streptophyta; class Magnoliopsida; order Alismatales; family Hydrocharitaceae; genus Ottelia; species Ottelia alismoides. The sequence goes on along the minus strand of JAZKJV010010321.1, from coordinate 516,625 downwards.
TTTTCCTCAACACTTTGAGGAGCCATCCCTTTAGACAGATGGATACCATGTCTTAAGGGGAGGAATCCTTTCTTAGAACTGTCCATACGGAATCGTTCAAGAATCTTCTTAATGTATCCATGTTGTGATAATCCCAATATCCTCTTTTCTCGATTTCTGAACAACTTCAGGCCCAAGATGTAAGAGGATTCTCCAAGATCTTTCATCTCAAAGGTATGGGATAGCCAAATCTTCACACTGGTTATCATTCTTGTATCATTCCCAATGATAAGGATATCATCTACGTAAAGCACGATGAACACAATGGTGCTCCCACTAAGCTTCTTGTACACACAAGGTTCACCAGGATTTTGCACAAAATCATAACTCTTTATGGTTTCGTCAAATCTGATGTTCCAGCTACGAGAAGCTTGTTTGAGCCCATAGATGGATTTCTTTAGCTTGCATACTTTTCCATCCTCAACTATGAAGCCTTGGGGTTGCTCCATATAGATATCCTCCTCGAGGTATCCATTGAGGAAAGCTGTCTTGACGTCCATCTGCCAGATGTCGTAGTCAAGAGATGCAGCTATAGCTAGCAGTGTCCTGATGGACTTAAGCATAGCCACAGGAGAGAACGTCTCATCGTAGTCGATGCCTTCTCTCTGTGTGTATCCCTTGGCTACGAGCCGTGCCTTGAAAGTCTCAACTTTCCATCTGGTCTCCTCTTTCTCTTGAAGATCCATTTATGCCCGATGGGTTTTACCCCTTTAGGTGGATCCTCTAGGGTCCATACACCATTCTTATGAATGGAGTCAATTTCTGACTTCATTGCTAGCATCCATCTATCCATGTCATGATCCGCATGTGCTTCATCAAATGAAGAAGGATCATTGTCTGTCTCACCTCACACATGGAATCCATACCTTTCAGGTGGTGCAACCACCCTCAAACTCCTTTGAAGAGGTACGGGTGTTTCATCTTTATTTATCTCTTCAGTTTATGGTTCAGGAATCTCAGAATCCTCAGGGGATTCAATGAGTTCCTCTACTTCATTTCTGTCTTGACCTTTAAGGAAATCATCCTGCAGAAATTTCACATCCCTAGAGACAAAAAACTTTTGGGTCCCACGGTCATAAAGCTGGTATCCAATACCATCTTTAACATACCCAATGAAGTAACACTCACAAGTGCGAGATTCTAGATTACTTGCGTCCGTGTTCTTTGCATGGACCAAGCAACCCCAAACCCTCAAGTGATTAACACTAGGCTTTGTACCATACCAGAGCTCGCGAGAAGTCTTGGGTACAGACTTGCTAGGAATCTTGTTCAGGATATAAATTGCAGTCTCTACTGCATATCCCCAGAAACTAAGAGGTAAATGTGCTTTGCTCATCATTGAACGGACCATGTCCATGATGGTCCTGTTGCATCTTTCAGCAACACAATTAAGTTGGGGAGTTCCAGGGGGAGTGAGATTGGAGAAAATTCCATTCTCTTTAAGATATTCCTTGAATTCATCTGAGAGGTACTCTCCACCTCGGTCAGATCGAATCTGTTTGATCTTCCTATTGGTTTGGTTCTCAACCAAAGCCTTAAACTCTTTGAACTTTTCAAAGGTTTCAGATTTATGACGTAGTAGGAAGACAAACCCGTATCGCGAATGGTCATCAATAAACATCAAATAATATCGATATCCATTTCTAGTCGTGGTACTGAAGGGACCACATACATCAGTATGTATTAGGTCAAGAATACCTTCGCATCTTGTAACCTTGTTACAGAAAGGCATCCTGGTCATTTTACCTTGAATGCAATGTTCACAGGTAGGTAAAGATTGAACCTGTAGAAAATCTAAAGGTCCATCCTTTATCAATCTATTGATCCTATCAACAGATAAATGACCATGCCTTTGATGCCAAATCATATTCGAATGATTTCCATTCTCCCTGATCTTTTAGGTTTTTTATCAGTGGTAGTGACATTCATGACACATTCATCAATGCACAATTCATAGAGTCCACCAGAAGTTAGAACACCTTCCACAATAAATTTATCATATTGACTAATGAGTAACGTATTATAGAACAGGAAGGAATATCCATGCCTAAAAAGCTTAGACACAGATATCAAAATCCTCCTAACTTCAGGTACATAAAGACACTCTTTAAGTAATAGGACTCGACCACTAGATAACGATAGTCTGCACGTCCTGATGGTGACTGCTGCAACACTTGCATCAGATCCCATCTGGATGACTATCTCCCCTTGCTCCAGATTCCTAGTTTCCTGAAACAAATGCAACGAATTGCATACATGAACAGAAGCACCATAATCTACAACCCAACTTCCTACTCTTCCAATGAGAAAGCTAGTTTCAATGATGAAAGTAGATTTCATACTTGTTGGGGCTTTACCTTTGTCAGCAGACTTCAGGTAATCTAGGCAGATACAGTGCCAGTGCCCCAGCTTCTTGCAGTAGTGACAGACATCTGACTTTTTTGATGTCATTAGTGTGGAAGCACTAGAAGATGAACCAACTCCTTGATTCTTGTTCTTTCTCTTCTGGGTCGGGCCCTTCCGAGAACCTTGCTTCCCCCCGCATTTTCCTCTCACTTGTAAAATAATTACACTAGCAGAGGGGATGTCCTTCTTCATCACGTCTTATGAAGACTTTAATGCAGCTAACAGCCCAGCGTTAGTGAAATCAGCTTTGCTCATGTGATATGACATGACAAAGTTGTTGAAAGACTTATGGAGCAACAGGAGAATGAAATCAGTCTGCATGTCAGCATCCATGAAGGCTCCCAGGGTTTCCAATTCAGAGAGGTACCCAAACACTTTGAGTACGTGTTCTCTAACAGAGGTCCCTTCCTGCATCTTGTAGCGAATAATCTCTTTCATCACGTTGTAATGTTGTGTGCGGTTTTTGTCACCGAACATTTCCTTCAGATTCAACATAATCTCTTGGCAATGGTTCATTTCCACATGTTGCTTCTGAAGCACATTGGACAATGACCCAAGGATATAACATCTTGCCAGATTATGATCTTCATCATATTTCTCATTATATGATTTATCTTCCGTAGTCAGGGGGTCTACTATCTTGTCCTTGGATAGCACATACGAGATGCACTCCGCAGAAAGGACAAGATCCAAATTTCGGATCCAATCCGAATAATTTGGTCCGGTCAACTGGTTGACCTCCAGAAGCATGTTAAGTGGGTTCATGGACTTCATTTTCTGAAATTAAGAATGCACTATATCAGAATACATAAATAATTATATATTCATTTTAAGATATTTGATTAAGGCCTTTTAAATCAAATTCGTCTTGCTATGTCAACTTTGAAAGATTATTCCCTTATTTTCTTTCAAAGTAAGAGATATACTTAACGCTATATCTCAAGCAAGATCTGGGATCTCCTCTCTATCCTTATCACATCCCAATAATATAAGAACCTATGACTCGAATAAAGAGAAGTGGGAACACATTCCGCCTTGCAAGTCCAACTTGCATTTCCCAATTCGTTCTTTAACACCCGGGCCCGCCACCCCTAAGATGATGTTGACCCGTTGACCTTCAACAAGCTTAATACTCACTATACGCAATCCAATATCGCCCCAAAAATATGACAACTCGATATTGGGGTCACTACGTATACCGCCTTACTCTTTCGAGAAGCAAAGAACCCAATCCAAATAAATCATATATAGGATCTGTCACTTCGGACAGGCGTCTCCTATATATAACATCTGGCGACGGAATCCTTTGCCTTGACGGGAGAACATGGATGTCACTTATGTGATCCTCTACCTCATATTCAAATTGTAATAATTAATTATCGTGAATCATATTCACATAATTAATTCTTCCAAGGGAAATACACATCTATTCATAATAGAGTGTTTATTGGATATAATTAATTTAATCACATTAAATTAATCATAAATCCAATTATTAAATCAACAAACTTGATTATTACTTGAATAGTAGGTATAATCTCAAAGTACATATTATTCGAATTTTAATAATTAGAAAAATACACTTTGACTTCTCCGGCATTATCGAGTCCCTACCCGCTGTCATGGCCAGTACCGACGAGAGTGGGACGGACCACATACATTGCAACCCACAACCCTAGTGCTCTCCGACTAGTCACCATATCCACCTCAGGAAAGGATAATGCCAGATAGATCATCATGTACTTTGAGATGCTCATCGGTTTTTCAACCGAAATTATACCAGATAATATACATCAAAACAATTTTGATAATATTATAAGGAGATTTGCTAAACAAATCCCCAATCCTATTCAAGCAAGAGGGTTTTCATGTAAGAGTTGTCCTACAACTATTGTAGGATAAACTATTGTTCTTCATGAAAATAATGTTTGTTGATGATTTTATATCAACCAATTAATGATCAAGATCAACTATCTTATCATCTTGGTTTAGGCAAATGTAATTCAATGAAATAATTATCTCTTTAAATATTTCACAAATATTTATCACTAATTATTTCAGAAAATTAACTATTAATTTTCATCATCATATTTTAATGATTGTCACATGGTTCATGATCAAATTTGTCAACTTTCAGCAGTGACCCCCAATCACTAAAATTAACTTATCTTGATCAATTTAAACCCAAATTACGCAAAATCAATTTCCTAAGATTTCTAATTTGATTTATGACAGAATCCAAATGATATTTCACGCATTTAGAGGCACATCAAAACAGTAATTACTCATTAATCACGTTCAGATCTGATGTTCCCGCAACAGTGAATACATGTTTATTCAAAGGGTCATATCCTGAGCAAATAAAATCCAAATTACATAAACTCAACTACTATGGTTTCCTTATTTAATGGGAAACGAAATCCAATTGCAAATTTTATGTTTAAACAAGTTAAATAGTACCTACAATTCCAAGACAGAGGTGCGAAAATTGAAATGTGACAAAATTTCGCGACCCTTTCAAACCCAAGTCCTCCTAGGTCTATGGATCGTATCCAAAACCTTTTTCAACCTAAGGCTCTGATACCACTTGAAGGATATTGAGAATCCTCAAGCGCATCATGGAAGCGTGTTGATCGCATCATATGCGATCGGGGCGAGTAGTCGCACTAGTCGCTAGATGCAGCGGAAATTAAAATTTTTAATCAAGTGATGAAACCACATGATCACAAGAACATTTCTTGGATCGTTTCATCAAACCACAAAGTATTAGAAATACCTTTTGAAGCGTGGTTGCAATCACGAGATCTCTAAAACAAAAGATCCTCCTTTCTCAAGTCCGATCCACGAAGATGGCACTTGCGGGCGCGATGATGAGACGCGTTCTTCCCGCAATCCTCGATGAAGATCCAAGTTTTGAGTCCCCTGATTTCGTCCAAAAAAATCCATCTTCTTCCTCTAGAGCAAGAAGCCCCAAAGAAGATGAAGATCCTCGAGTCGTCGAAGGCGAAGGCGAGAGTCTCCCTTTCTCAACACACAAGATGGACGGCCACCTTGGAGGAGAGAGAGAGAGAGTGGGCGAGAATGAGAGAGAGAGTAGTAGCCTTGTACAACTCTTGTTCATGTCTTTGAAAGGGCTAGGGTAGCCCTCCTTATATACTAGTTTGGGATCCAATGGATCCCAATCCATGGCATACATGGATCCAATGGCTAGGTTGATCCATGTATTAATCATTGGTCATGATTGTTGTTGGCTAAAAACCAACAATATTAATTTCTATTTAAATCAAACATATGTTGCATTATCATCAACATAATTTAATTTAACATAAATTAATTATCAAAAGATAACAAGATAAAAAAGGAGGAGATAATAAATCACCCCAAAAAATAGGGGGTGTCACCCATGGTTGACGCCACCTATATTTTGTGGTGATTAATCTCCTTTTTGTTTTTTATCTATTATTTCTTAATAAATTTGTAATGACCATTATCACAAAATTATCCACCAAATTATTTCCAAATTAATTTTTGAATATTTCAATCATGCCATTGATATATATATGTGAATCATATTCACAACCCAAACTAATTTGTAAATTACATTTCAATTAATTAACTAATGTGAATCCAATCCACATTAATAATTAACAAATGTTAATTACAAAGTTTCTCTCTCTGATATATATTATAAATCACATTTATAATACACAGATATTATGGATAGTACTATCCATATTCTGTAATCCTTGATAATTAAATCCCATTTCATTATCTTGGATAATCATTCTGACAATATGAATCTCATTCATATTATACTTGATAATTAAATCCCATTTAATCATCAAGACCTCCTTGCTTGGATACAAAATTCATCATAGGAATTATTCTTGAACTCCTTCAAGAATAATGTGCTTTCTCCGTAGATACTCGGAGATAAGGACAGGGCAATTGTATTGTTCCACGTATAGTGACTTAGATGTTGAGATCTCATCTCAAATATAGATCTTACGAACCTCCCATAGATGCTTGATTAAATCAAGACCGCAAATCTAATCTTCTTATTGCATATGAATCTCATTCAAACCAATGTCCAACATTTGGACCAAGATCAGATTGCTTTTCCACTGAGAGGAGTCACTAAAATCCAGACCTGTTTCATCACTCCTTCTGAATGGAAGCGTCATGGTTATACAATCGTTTATGATCACATCACCCTCGGGTATTCCCAATACATGTACATCCTGCATACTGGAAGACCTATAGTCAACCTGAAGATCAAGATCAATTTTACACTGTCTTCTTCAGGGTTTGATTACTAAGTTTCTCAATCTTGGTCATTGGGAATTGGTATCGATCATATTCTTTCCCAAAGCATATATCATACCTTCAAATTCATGTCACGCTTCCAAAGCATGATGACCATGCATGGAATTTGATCGGTCCCAATACCTCATGAGTAAGCTTATGTCTTCCGGTTCATAAGTGAACATGTATGATCCCTTTGAGAGATTGTATTACTCATATGCCCTTACATGCACACCAGCGCGCCGGTGTATAGACCTTGGTTAGGTCATCAACCTATTAGTCTGCCAAATGTACACACTCAGACATATAGTAACACATCTGTCTTCGATCAGAGGATGCATGCCTATGTTGTGAAAGCATTCAACATAGGACTTAGGTTATCTCTATCTCGTTAAGTGAACCCCTTGACCTAACTAATCTGACACCTCCCAATCACCATTCCCATGCAGAGGACCTGCATCAAGAGGTCAGTCAGATATCAGCCTATGTGAAAAAGGATTGTCATCTCCTACTCAGGTTGGAGATCATCTCTTAATGATCATTTGACGGTGCTTGATGAGTCCTCTATCTAACTCTTTAGATATTCATCCAAACACTAGCCTCTATGATTTATCTAATTTATCAACAGCTATATGATCATCAAGATGGCCATGGTACATAACCCTAATTGTACAGAGGGACCTTATAGTGCATTCATTCATTTAATTTCAGAAAGGGAGTGAAACATAAATAACTTTTATTGATAAACATATATATTACAATAACATTTATTGTAAGAATGGTTAGCCCGGGGCTCACATGTCTAACACCAGTAGCACCCACCTTCGTTCACCCACATGCGAGATCCAGCCCCCCTCCCATGCGCCTCCACCCCCCGCGCCTCCGTCCTCCATGCGAGATCCAGGTAACTCCCGCAAGCTCCAACCTCGCAATCCCCTTCTTTTTTTCTAATTAATCTCAACCGTTGGATCACAGATTGGTTAGATTAACTCAGCCATCTGGTTGGGTTAATGAACTAAACTAACGGAGGGTTATGGTTGTAAAACAGAACAGTTATTCGAGGTTCTCATTGTAATGCGGGATTATCAAGGGTTTCTAGGGTAATTACATAATTACTCAGGGTTATGGGTGTAAATATCGCTAAAAAAATAAATTAAGTAAACTACTCTTGTAAATAAAATATACTAATTATTGTATATTAGATTGTACAAAATAAATTAACAATAAAAAGCTATAAAGTTAAAGGAGTTTTTCACCTGTAAATATCCCAAAACCTAATGTATTTTTAATAATTTCATTTCAACTCCTTTTTGGCTAATTCTTTCTTTGACTTGTTCATAAAAATATAATAAAAATACAAAAATATTAAATAATTCCATCTCAAATAAATGCTCCTAGATCCCAAAGAGAAAAGGTCATAAAGTCCAACTTCCTGGCCAAAATTTCGGCCAAAACCTCGCTCTTGAACTCTAAATTCACCGAGCTCACTTTTAAAGTTCAAGTTAGAAAATTATCTATCCAACGGAGGTGTGTTTCACTAAAATCGGAGCTCATTTGTAAAATATAAGTTTTGGGATCTTGATGTATATTGTATATAATGTAAATACTCGTTCTTTCTTCATTATTTATTTATTTTTTTAATTATTAAAATATCTAAAAAATCATGGTTGTGTTGTATTTTGATTCTAATATTTTATTGTATTTTTCTATTGTAAATATATCTTATCAAAAAGAAAAAATATAAATTAGAAAAGCTAATAAAAAATGTACATGGTGTTTGTCTTCTTTTGTAAATTCCCCGCTATTTTTTCTTCTTTATAATTTATTGTATTTTAGTAGCCCACTTTATTTTATTATTTTTAAATTTAATTTCCATTCTCTACAATAACCACTCATTCAACTTCATTGTTCCACCATTTTTCTAACTTCTAATTCAACTCCACCATCTTAATAACCTCCATTCTACTCCACCTCCATTCTAACCTCCATTTTCTATCTCTTTTTATACATCCCATCCTCCTCAAATTGCACTTGATCCATCTTTATGTGAGGAGAGCCTAGTTTCCAGATTTGAATCGGTGACAGCAACACAACCACGGTCGAGCGACGAAATCCCTCTCTGCGGTAAGATCCATTGGCTTCTTAGCCAATATCGCAGCCTCATCCGCACACTGCTCGAGCTCATCGCTCGCTGGCGATTCGAGCGAGGACCGTGCTCCTCGTGAGCACACCCCATAGGCGACCATTTTCATTTTAGGTAATTTGTCTAATATTTGCATTTTTTTATCTTCGCATGTGTTCTTATCACATCACATCCACCAATACTCCTCCATTTGTCTTACTTTATCATACTCCCATCATCACCACACCATTTTTGTTATCTACTCATTTCCATTCACTATTTAACAAAACAAAAAATTAAAAAAAATAAAAAAATGCATCACTATAGAAAAAAATTCAAAAAAATCAAAAAAAATAATAAAAAGGAAGCAGCGGTGGACAGCACCCACCGCTGCCCACTTCCATCGCCCGTCGTCGGCCAACCCCCGAGCGTCGTCGCACGAGCATCACCTCCTTCCATTCGTGCACACCACCGCCTGTACACCCATGCCACTGTGTTGTCACGTGTGGCCCATCTCAAGGGACAGCGGCAGCCTCCGCCCTCAACCCCCTCCTTCTGTTACCGCCAGCCACCACGTCGCTTGCTTGTGTTGTTGCGCCCAGCTTCGCGCGTCGCCCCACCGCGGTCGCCCTCTGCCAAGCCGTCGAGCTCCTCCAACCTCCAGCCGCCCTCCGCCAAGCCATCGAGTTCCGTTTCCCATGCGCCCTGGCCGCCCACGAGGAAGAAGAAGGTCTCCTCCTCTTTCTCATTTTTTTATAAAAATTACATATTTTCCCTTTGAGTTTTTATAATTGCAAAGTAGTCCATGTATATAGTTTGTTTGTGTTTTCTTTTCTGAAATTGCACAGATACCCCTATATTTATGGATTAATTTCGACATCTTTCTTGCAACTTTTATTTCAATGAAAAATATCATGGTGTTTCTCAAGTAATTCTCTATCATATGGATAATTATTTGTATTTTTTCCGAACTTAGTGAATTAATTAAAATTGTTAAAGACAATTCTGCATATTTTACCCATTTTGAGGAATTAAATTTATATATCACTCACAGCTACTCGAACAATTCCATAAAAATTACAAACGATGCCTTGAATTGTGATTGTAATACTATCCAAATTTGATCTCCATTGAAGTTATTATATGCCTAAAATAAATTATACAGTGATTTTAGTATTTTATTTTTAATTAAATTCACATACATCATTTTTGCAAAATTTCAACTCTCCTGGATTGCATATGAAATAGCTTTTTCAGATAATTTCGTCCCTGATGAATTTGATAACGTGGATTTATTAGAAATTAATTACTCACTATCACTTTGTTTTCACTAAAAAATCCATAAAAAACATATTTTGTCAAAATATTCCAAATATTATTGTAGTATCATTGCATCATGTTTTCATTCCAGCAAAGTTTTCATGATTTTTGCATTTTGTTTATGTCAAAAATTGCTAAAATAACCAATAAAAATTGTGCATTTATATTTTATTACATTGTAATTCATAAAATTCCTAAAAAATATGTTTTGTACTCATCTCTGGATTAAATTGTAAGAAAAAAACATTTAGGATAAATTGAACCGATTTTGCCTTAAAAATAATTTGGCCTAGTAGTGCATTTTCGTATTGTCTTAATTCATCCACATTTGCATTTTCATTTGTTTTTGCATTAAAAAAATAAAAAATACCATTTGGAAACCTAGACCTAAGTTTTTGAATTAACCCGATGTTGTTCCTCTGCCTTCCTGTGTTCTACCCCGGACTTGCCCGGGATATAAATTAAAGTTGAGACACTCTTCACGAGGATTTTCTCTCGGTTCTGAGCAATTTGCTAAGTACACATACTACAACGAGTGAAGATTAGCATCGTATTCAGTGATCGATCAAATGGCGTCGTTGCCGCGGAGGCAAACGGCTTAGGGATTGATTTTAAAAAATGGATTTAGATTTTCACTTACTCGGTTAGTCTGACCCCCGAGACATTTGTAATTACTCCATTTTATGTCAATTATTTCGTTATATATTTTTACATATATTTTGTTTTCATCTCTCTAACATAAATTTTATTTTCCTTGCGAGGGCACGGTGGACTTGGAGTGCATAGGAGGTCAAAGGACGAGACGCGTGCCAATTGTTGAAGAGCAAGAAAATTAGTTTATTCTCGAGAGAGTTTTTATAATTTTTTTTAATTATTGTGTTGTAATTATTTAGTTAATTTTCCCATTTATACCGGCTCTTGTTTGAGAGATCGCGCTTGTAAAAAAGACTTGGACATTACTTTGTGGTGTGTCGAGACTTGTTTTACTCTTCGGTGAGGGTGGGGCTCAACTTGAGTGGTGAATTTAAGGATTTGGCATATGGTAGTTTAGCATCAAACTTGTGTGTGCCCATTGTAATCTAGGACACACATATCTTAGAAGATTCACTTATCTAATAAGATTCATAATGAGACGCACATAGATACGTACTACTTAGCTCACATTAAATCAATTCTTCTCCGCTAATAATATATTGTTTAGGTGTGGTTTTCTAGATCTGCATGCATTTAGTGTAAACTTTACAAATTCAGTTTTTCATAATGTATGGAGAGTGTTGGGATTCACTGTAAGTATACCTTCTTCTGAGCATGCATCATTGTTTTGCGTTTACATTCTCATTTCTGATTCCCCTCTTATTTTACAAATTAAGGTAAAAAAGGAAATAGGGACTGAATGGTAGATGTGCTTTTGTGTTCAGATAAATTTAAAGTGATAACCTAACTCTAAAATTGGGACTGAATTGAGCATGTCGATTTAAAAAATTGGAACAAAAGAACCTTGTTCACGAGTGCATAAAGCCCTCATTGTTTGATTTACTTGCAAGTGAGAGAGAGAGACAACCCTAGGATAGATCCAAGCTAGGATTTATCACATACTCCTGGTTCTTTATTTTTAGGCGATTAGCTACTTTTCAGTGAGGAATACGGGTAGCCGTATTTATACAATCCGGACTTCCTTAGCAGAGTGGGAGATTTAGAGGGTGCCTTAGTCCTCAAGGAAAGGGTAGACGTATTTATACGGTCCGCACTTACTCCTATACTGGCCGAAAGTAGGTCCAACTAGTCGTAAGAACTGGGCCAGTCTGTAGGAAAATACGGGCACCTAACAGCTCATTAATCTTTCCAAGATTGTATTTATCACCAACTAAAATTAACCAAATAATTCGGCCGAGCCCTTACGGCTATCACGTGTTGAGTTGGTGAAATTGAGGGTTTGTATTGTGTGAGTTTACTCCGCACATTTACGTGCATCGTAGAACCATCGCCTCACTGAATATCGTGTTCTAATCGGTTCTTTTAACATCGAAGATGACCGATTGGGGGGGTGTTTATTTGAACTTTGTGAATCTCTCATTGAACCCTCCAACAAGTATGTCTTCAAAGGTCCATGTGCAACTTGGACCAACATGGACTCATGACCCTCTTGAGCCCAGGATCACGCACTCTCGGGATGGGTACTCTCAAACCATTCCCTTTCTCTCGTCCCACCTCATCGAGGAAGATCTTCACCTTGGTGAGAATATCTTGATTCATAAATACTCTTCTAATCAAGAACTCCTTGCTGATGTAGGCCCTAAAGAAGATACAAGAAAAATGACTCCAAAGAAGAAAGAAGCGGAAGAAGAACACTATGAGGACCCGATGAGAATGGTACTTGCCAGATTAGCTGCATCTGAGCAACAACACGCATTATTGAGAACTCACTTAGGACAACTAAAGGTTGGGGTCGAACCATCAATGGATGTGGCGTACAACCCTGGACAGTAAAGAATTCGGAACTACTTGAGTCCGGCAGAACCCACAGTTGATTTTAAGTTGAAGACGCACTTTCTGAACCTGCTACAACACTTTGAGGGGAATGCTTCTAAGGAGCCATGTGCATTTTTAAGGGACTTTGAGCTCATTTGTGCTAACCTTAGACATCCTAATGTTAGCCAAGATTATATTAGGCTCACGACCCTTCCATTTGCCTTGGGTGGCAAAGCTGACTACTGGGTAAAGAACTTGGGAGTTACAGTCACCACTTATGCCCAATTCAAGGACCTGTTTTAGAAGAAGTTCTACCCGCTGAGCAGAACTAATATGATGAGGATGTACATTACGAGTTTTTCCTAGTTACCCCATGAAGCCATTTGTGATGCTTGGGAAAGATTCGAGGACATCCTGCAAAAGTGTCCCTGTCACAATCTAGATGAAAACATTTTGTTCCATTCTTTCTTCACTGGTCTCAACCCTGAGATGCAGGGTTTAGTGAGCGTTGCCTGTGGAGGTAGCTATACATCATGAGGATCGGATACCGTTTGGAAGGTATTTGAGAAGATGGCTGAAACTAGCCGCTCACATATGGCCAGCATGGCTTACACATCATCCTCTGATTCACTCTCTTGTCTGGAGGGGGAAAATCAGCTTTAGTCGATCTCTCTCAGGATGTGATCCCTAGCATGGGACTCCTAGCAGAAAAGCTTACAGTAGTCGAGAAGACCGACACGAGGATTGATTAATTAGACTGGAGCGTCTCCAAACTTCCAAAACAGATGGAGGAGTTGACTGAGAATGTATCTAAGGTAAGGACTACTCCCGTATACCGAGTTCACCATGTTCAGGAGCAGTTGGTGTCAGGGCAACCCCAGCCGTGGGAGTAGGACTAGTCCTATACCCACTCTTTCCAGCAGCCAACTCCATTAGCAGAGACAATTCAGGAGGAGCCTCCATCGATTTGGGAGGTGAATGGAGTATGGTATACTCATGACCCTGCCAGGCAGGGAAGTACAGGGGACCGACAGACCTACCAGTGTCCCCCGACCTTTCACAACACTGCATTCACCTCTGTACCACATCCTTCACAGTAGATTCCAGCCACCCCAGCAGCAGCAGCACCAGTAGTATGGCCAACAGGGCCATTACCAGGCGGGCCAGCAGGGCCCAAAATTTCAGCAGATACCCCAGCAGTAGCAGCAGAGGCAATATCCTAGTCAGCAAGGCCAGTCTTCCCATTCTTCTTCCTAGTCTTATCCCCTGCTTCATCGTCTAGACTCGTAGATATACAGCACAGATACTCGACGAGCTCCGTTCCTATTGGAATGAAATTCATGACTTATGGGTGGATGTCAACTGCCTGTCCATATGGCGAGATGAGCAGACTGCACCCTCTACCTCAATACCATCCCAAGTTCAAGCTAACCCCAATAGCCTGAACCGACCTAGTTCTCAGTAGTACTTTGGTCAGGTATACTATTCAGCTTCTCCTAGATTTGAACATGAGATTCTTTTATGTGAAGAGGCTAATCATATGTCACTCAGGAGTGGAAGGACCGTGACTGTATCTGATCGGGCGAGGGACACGAGGAGGGGCATCTCTGAAGCTCTACTTGAGTAGTCTTCAGAGGAAGAGGAGGAGAGGAAGCATATTCCGGAGCCCCATCAGCACCATTCGAGGATTTCACTCAGGGAGCCGAGAGGAGGAGGAGAGCACGTATGCAGCATCGGCAGCATGGATACACTTATGATTCTACGGAGGACCTTACATCTCCAGTTGTGGCGGATACCACTCCAGCTTCTATTCCACAACCTATAGTAGAGAGTCTAGATTTTGATTCCATGTTGCATCAAAAAGATTCTTGTATGAAGAACTCTATTTCAGTTAATGCCAAGAATGATCTTTCAGTTCATGATTCAGACTCTTCATTTTCTATTTCTCTAGCTTCAATCCCTTTCCCCTGTGCTTTTACGGTAGGAAAGCGCATCAAAAAGATTTAGAAAGATGACCCAGATATGGCATAGTTTTGTAAATAAAATATCACTGTAAAGGTGCCATTTGATGAGTATGTGTCTAATCATCCTGCATTTCAAAAATACCTTAAGGTCAGATGCACACCTATAAGGGTTAGCAGGAAGAAAGAGAACCAAAATATAAAAACGCACTTCTTATCAGTAGCCACAACGTATTATCTCAAGAATCAAACATTGCCAAGGAAAAAGAGAGACATGGGTGCTCACTATGTGGAGAGTCGTATTGACGACATTGTGTTTGCACGCACACTCTTGGATAACGGTTCTTCAATCAACTTACTTCCCTTAGCATTATATCAGAAATTGGAATTGGGACCACTTCGCAAATCTGGAGCTTTACTCCAATTTGTAGATCGTTCAGTGAAGAGACCTAAGGGAGAAGTGAAGAACGTCGTTATATTAATTGAGGGGTAGAACTATCAAGTTGACTTCACTGTCTTGGACATGGAGAGCCCCAATCATTGGAGAGAATCTTAGATTATTCTCGGGCGGCCCCTCCTTAGGACCGCAGGTGCAGATTCGATTATGGTACGGGAATGATGAAGTTCCATTCTCCAGGCAGAGAAGTGAACCTTGAGATGAAGTAAAACAAGTGTCAGTGACCCAATTCAGAGAGCAGCACAGAGTACTCATCTTCATAGGCAGATTGCAGAATGATTAGCACAGTTGGGACTTGGGGACAGATTCCTTCAGGACAAAGTGAGACCCTTTCATCTGGAAAGGGCATAGTGGATGATGCAGTTTTCCAGTTGTTGTCTGATCTTGTTAGAGATGCATCTACCTATTCCTATGATGACATAGAGATCTATATGGATCTGTCAGTTCCACCCCCTTCGGAACAATCATGGGACATAGATGACGAGTCGAACGCAGCTTTGGCCGAATTACCATGTTTCTTTGGCGATCCGACTCCCCATACTTCTGAGTTGGTGGCAAGTACTATGCATCTTAGCCCACCTTCATGCAGCACGGAACCAGATTCAGATTCAGTTCAGCCAGATTTGATTGATGATACTGCCTTGTCAGAACTGAAATCACTTCCTCCTATACTCAAGTATTCCTTTCTTGCGAGACCCAAAGAGAGATATCATGTTATCATTAGCTCAGACATGACTTTAGAACAAGAGTCTAGGTTGTTAGAAGTTTTAGATAGGAACCGCAAAGCAATAGGCTGGACAGTGTCGGATCTCATGGGGATCAACCCCGCTCTCTGCTCGCACCACATTTTACTAAGGATAATGTGAGACCTTCTCGTGAGTTCTAAAGGAGACTTAACCCCAATCTATGGGAAGTAGTGAAGAAAGAGATTGAGAAATGGTGCCAAGCAGGGTTTATATACCCTATTTCTGACTCCAAGTAGGTGGCCCTGCTTCATGTTGTCCTGAAGAAGTCGGGAATTCAGATGGTCACCAATAAGGAGGGGGTAGAGATCATGACATGAGTACCCACGTCATGGCGTGTCAGTGTTGACTACAGACGCCTAAATGCTGCGACCAAGAAAGATCACTTTCCCTTGTCTTTTACTAATCAGATCTTGGAGAGACTTGCAAGGAAAGAGTTCTTATGTTTTCTTGATGAGTACTCAGGCTACAACCAGTCAGCTATAGCTCATGAGGATCAGAAAAAGACCACATTTACATGCCCATTCAGCACTTATGCTTTCAGGCGCATGCCATTCGGGATCTGCAATGCCCCGGGCACATTCCAGCGGTGCATGATATCCATATTTGCCAAGATGGTGGGAGATATCCTGGAAGTGTTCATGGATGACTTCCCGGTCCATGGTGATTCTTTTTATACATGTTTAGCACACTTGGACTGAGTCCTCACAAGGTGTAGAGAGGTGAATCTGGTACTCTCCTGGGAGAAGAGTCACTTTATGGTGACGGAGGGTATCGTGTTGGGGCATGTCATCTCCAAAAGGGGAATGGAGGTTGACCATGGCAAGTTGGAGGTGATCAAGAAACTCGATTCACCTACCAACGTTAAGTTAGTGCGATCATTCTTAGGGCATGTTGGATTCTATAGAAGATTTATTCAAGACTTGTCAAAGATCGCCCGCCCACTAACTAAGCTCTTGGGGAAAGACAAGGAGTTTGTTGTAGATCAGAGATGTCTGAGGCCTTTGAGCTCTTGGAGAGGAAGATTTGTGCCTCACCTATCTTACAAGCTCTTGATTGGTCTCTCCCATTTGAGATCATGACTAACGCCTCAGATTTCACTATAGGAGCTGTATTAGGACAACAACGAGAGGGGATCCCGTTTGCGATCCATTACGTGAGAAAAGTATTAGATCCTATATAGAAGAATTATACAGTGACTGAAAAGGAAATGCTCGATGTAGTATGGGCCCTCGAGAAGTTCAGGTCATATATTTTGGTCTCTAAGGTGACAATTTACACTGATCATACAACCATTCGATACTTAATGGAAAAGAAGGATGCGAAGGTATGTCTTCTTAGATGGATTTTACTCCTCCGGGAATTTTATTTTGAGATAAAAGATAAACCTGGAGTGAATAATGTTGTGGATGATCACTTTATCGGATTGAACTTAAGGATTCTCCTGATTATGAGCGGATTAGAGAGACCTTCCCAGATGAGTCAATTTGTGTTATTGACTCACTCCCGTGGTATGCCTTCATGGTGAACTATCTTGTCTCCAAGCAGGTTCTCCAAGGTTGGACTAGGAGCAGCATTGATCGACTGAAGTCAGATTCGAGGAGATACCACTGGGACGATCCTTTTCTTTTCTTCGAAGGGCCGGATTGTGTTTGGAGAAGGTGTATTCCTTAGGAGGAATATTAGAGTGTCCTCACATTTTGTCATTCACTTGAGACTGGAGGACACCATTCGGGAAGAGAACCACTCACAAAGTACTTCAATGTGGATTGCATTAGCCGACCTTGTTTAGAGATGCTATTGATTTCGTATGGTCGTGCCCGATTTGTCAAAGGATGAGAGGGACAGTTGGACAGAGAGATGAGATGCACATGCAATCGATGATTATTTGTGATGTTTTTGATGCATGGGGCATAGATTTTATGGGTCCCTTTCCCAACATCCAAGGACATGACTACATATTGTTAGCGGTTGATTATTTATCTAGGTGGGTGGAGGCTATTCCAACCCGAACCGCAGACAGCAAGACTGTCTGTAAGTTTGTGAGAGACCATATTATTGCTAGGTTCAGGGTGCCAAAAGTTTTGATATTAGATGGGGGTAGCCACTTTGTGAACCGAGATATGAGATCTTTAGCTAAGGACTATGAATTTGAGCATAGATTTACTAGTCTTTACCACCCACAGTCCAATGGCATGGCAGAGGTTTCGAAGAGAGAGGTGAAGAGTATTTTTCATAAATTGGTTCTTCCTGATAAGAAGAACTAGTCCCGGCTCTTGGACCAAGTTCTGGGCCTATAGGACAGCCTACAAGACACCATTGGGTACTTCACCATTTAGAATAATCTATGGCAAGCCATGCCATTTTCCCATAGAATTAATTCATAAATCCAAATGGGTAATTAAGCAGATTAATTGGAGTTGTCACCTAGGGAAGCTTTATCGAGACTTGAACTTGAACGAGTTTGTGGAAATCCGAAACAAAGCATACGACAACAGTTTGATTTATAAGGACAAAGAGATGGCAAGATCAACACATTAGGTGCAAAGACTTTTTCCCTGGATAAAAGGTATGATTGTTCAATGCTAGGTTGAAGATGTTCCATGGGAAGCTCAAATCTAAATGGATGGGTCCCTTTGTTGTAAAGAAAATGCACGGGAATGGAAGTGTAGAGATAGTTGATCTCATAGATGGTGCACAATCTCATGTGGTAAATGGACAACTGTTGAAGCATTTTGTAGTTTCGAAAGAGCATTTAGTCCAAGTCGAGGTCGTCAACTTCATGCAGAGTGAGCACAGAGCAGGTACATCATATTACTCTTCATGAAGATGCAGCATCAAGATTCAGCATCTTAGAAGATTCAATCACTCTTGTACATTCTCCCTTCTTTGTATATTCTCCAGATCACATCGGTTCTCACAATTACTCATGTCCTATACCTAGGTTGACCAGAGCCTAAGTATAGGGGGAATCGGTGCCCGCCATGTGTATATACTCATCCATTTCTCCTCTTGACCTCGTCTGCCTCATTTTTTGCTCTTCTTCTACACTTAGGCTGACCAGAGCCTAAGTATAGGGGGGTCGGATCGACTTCTATACTTTTTATTAGTCATCATATGCTTATCACGAGCAATGTCTTTTTCTTGCTTCTTGTGCTCTAAGGACATAGCACATGCTAAGTATAGGGGGCGTGTATATATTACATATATACTTTATCAATAGCTCGTACTTTCACGTATTTTTATATATTTTGTATAATAATTATGGGGTGGGTAAAAAAAGAAAAAAGAAAGAAAAAAACTTTTTCAAAAAAAATGTCCTTTCTTATTTACTTATCTTTTGTAAAAAATCTTTTTCAAAAAATATCTCTCTTAAATAAAAACCTTTTCAAAAAACTTTTTAATTTTTTTATTTGTTTTAAAAAAACTTTTTCAAAAAAAAACTCTAAAAAATCACAAAAAAACTAACTAATAAGTTGGTTTAATCCCTGACACATTAACATTC
Source organism: Ottelia alismoides (assembly GCA_037367405.1). Classification (NCBI taxonomy): domain Eukaryota; kingdom Viridiplantae; phylum Streptophyta; class Magnoliopsida; order Alismatales; family Hydrocharitaceae; genus Ottelia; species Ottelia alismoides. The sequence continues at coordinate 497,298 of JAZKJV010010321.1, read as the reverse complement.
ACACAAGACTTGTGATGTTCAAGAACACTTGGTTTATGAGATCTTGAAATTTTAAGTTGACCAACCTTAGTCATTGGGGTCTTTGACTTAGTTATCCACATTTTGTTAGTTTTAAAGATTTGTGTGATATATTGCATGCTTAGTCTCTACCTTAAGAATATGATCAGCACCTCACATACACGATTGCAGTTATGATGAGATGAGTTGAAATTTCACTTGAGGTGGGATGATGGATTTGAGTTTGGACTTGATTTGATGATGCTCGAGGATGGGATAAAATCAATGAAGGCTTCATAAAACCTGAGTGTCAGCACCTTTAGCCAGTATGAGAACATAGTTCTTGTACTATCTCTTGACATTTACCTATGTGCCAGGATGTGATGAAATCTAGAAAAAATGTTGATCAGTGTGCGCCTACTCTTGGTAAAAGCAGTGGAGCTAGCTAAAAAACAAAGAAATGAAATATCAATGTTTAAAGAAAATCTCTCACCATACAGCGTCAAATATCGAAGAGCTTCCACCAAAGACGAGCGCTCCCAACCATTTCAAAGTGTCCACTTGGACCACCGTTATTAGGACCAGGAGTCGGGCTAGCACCAAAAAAGGGCTTTGCATCGTAAATGCTACAAGTCGAGGTGTAGAAGGTATAATACATACTCAAAAAAGGCACACCCCGGTGTACTCCCAGAGAAACAAGTGCAGACAACTCCAACTTCTTTTGACGGACACATTGATCAACAAACAAAAAAATACATGTGTTGAGTTAATAAGGCACTCGAGAGGATCCTTATTTCAATGAGAAGGAGAGAAGAAATGACACAATCTTATGCCCTCCATCAACAGGCCTTCCATCTACACTTTTAAGTCTGACAACTAAAGAGATGGTGGATTGGATGCAAGAAATGGTTTATTCCCTAGTGTTGAGTGTCGGGTTCTTAGGAGAGTCTCTTGGACTGGAACCTTGGGTGATGTTGCGACTCTACTCCTGTAACTGCAGTCAATACTTAAGTCATATCCCTATTATATATGTATACAATTAGAGTCTGATGATTAGGGAAATTGGATACCTTTTGACTAGAGCTTGGTTCAGCTTAGAATTTTAGGATCTCTAAAACCAAGAGTTCTTGAACGAATCAAGTCTTGTATTCATATGCACAATCAGGGGTTAATCCAACTTATTCATTCTTTATTTACTCGAGGACTAGCAAAGTTTAAGTATGGGGGGTGTTGAATCCACGATTCATCATCTCAATATCGTGATCTTAGCAAAATCCATGAGTAAAGTCTCAAATAAATGTATATAAAATCAATAAATTAATAAAATGACTCTTGTAAATAAAATATACTAATTATTGTATTTTAGATTGTACAAAATAAATTAACAATAAGAAGCCACAAAATTGGAGGAGTTTTTTACCTATAAAGAGCCCAAAACTTCATGTATTTTTAATAATTTCATTTCAACTCCTTTTTGCCTAATTATTTCTCTGACTTGTTCATATAAATATTTTACTAAAATTGGAGCTCGTTTGTAAAATATGATTTTTGGGACATTGATGTATATTGTATATAATGTAAATACTCATTTTTTTCTTCATTTTTTATTTATTTTTTTAATTAATAAAAAATCTAAAAAATCATGGTCGTGTTGTATTTTGATTCTAGTATTTTATTGTATTTTTCTATTGTAAATATCTCTTATTGAAAAGAAAAAATATAAATTTAAAAAGCTAACAAAAAATGTATATGTTGTTTGTCTTCTTTTATAAATTCCCCACTATTTTTTCTTCTTTATAATTTTGTATTTTAGTAGCCTATTTCATTTTATTATTTATTTATTTAGTTTCCATTCTCTACAATAACCACCCGTTCAACTCCATTATTCCATCATTTTTTCTAACTTCTAATTCAACTCCACCATCTTAATAACCTCCATTCTACTCCACCTCCATTCTAACCTCCATTTTCTGTCTCTTTTTATACATCCCATCCTCCTCAAATTGCACTTGATCCATCTTTATGTGAGGAGATCCTAGTTCCCAGAGTTGAATCGATGACAGCGGCACAACCGCGGTCGAGCGACAAAAGCCCTCTCTCCCGGTGAGATCCGTTGGCTTCTTGGCCAACATCGCAGCCGCATCCGCACGCTGCTCGAGCTCATCGCTCGTCGGCGATTCGAGCGAAGATTGTGCTTCTCATGAGCACACCCCATAGGCGACCATTTTCATTTTTTTCTTAACAAAATAAAAAATTAAAAAAATTGCATCACTATAGAAAAAAATTCAAAATAAAATAAAAATAAAATAAAAAAGGAAGCAATGATGTGCAGCACCCACCGCCCACTTCCATCGTCCGCTGTCGGCCAACCCCCGAGTGCCGTCGCGCAAGCACCGCCGCCCTTCAGTCAGCGGGTCATCGCCCGCACATCCACGCCACTGCGCTGCCATGCATGCCCCATCTCAAGCGCTAGCGGCGGCCTCCGCTCTCGCCTCCCTCCATCCGCTACCGCCAGCCACGGCGATGCTTGCTTGCATGGTCCCGCCCAGCTCTGCGAGCCGCCCCACTGCGATCGCCCTCCGTCGAGCTCCTCCAGCCTCCAGCTGCCCTCCGCCAAGCCACCGAGTTCTGTTTCCAATGCGCCATGGTCGCCTACGAGGAAGAAGAATGTCTCCCCCTCTTTCTCAATTTTTTATTTTGTAAAAATTACATATTTTACCCTTTGAGTTTTTATAATTACAAAGTAGTCCGTGTATATAGTTTGTTAGTGAGTTTTATTTCCTGAAATTGCACAGATACCTCTATCTTTATGGATTAATTTGTGCATCTTTCTTGCATATTTTATTTCAATGAAAAATATCGTGGTGTTTCTCAAGTAATTCTCTATGATCTGGATAATTATTTGTATTTTTCTGAACTTTGGTGAATTAATTAAAATTGTTAAAGACAAATTCTACATATTTTACCCATTCTGAGGAATTAAATTTACATCTCGCTCACAGTTGCTCGAATAATTCCATAAAAATTTGAAATGATGCCTTGAATTGTGATTGAAATACTTTCCAAATGTCACCTCCATCGTAGTGTGCCTTAAATAAATTATATGGTGAATTAGTATTTGATTTTTAATTAAATCCACATACATCATTTTTGCAAAATTTCAACTCTCATGGATTGCATATGAAAATATCTTTTCAAGATAATTTGCACTCTGATTAAATTGATAATATGGATTTATTAGAAATTAATTGCTCACTGTCACTCTGTTTTCACTAAAAAAGCCACAAAAAAATTGTATTTTGTCAAAAAATTCCAAAAATATTATTGTAGTATCCTTGCATCATGTTTTCATTCCAGCAAATTTTTCATGATTTTTGCATTCTGTTTGTGTGAAAATTTCTAAAAAAACCCATAAAAGGTGTGCATTTTTTATTATTGCATTATAATTCCTAAAATTCCAAAAAAATGTGTTTTATACTCATCTTTGGATTAATACTGTAGGAAAAATACATTTAGGCTAAATAGAACCGATTTTACATTAAAATTAATTTGGCCTAGTAGTGTCTTTTCTTATTATCTTAATTCATCCACATTTGAATTTTCATTTGTTTTTGCATTAAAAAATTAAAAAAATACCATTTGGAATCTAGACCTAAGTTTTTGAATTAGCCGATGTTGTTCCTTTGCCTCCGTGTGTTCAACCTCGGACTTGCCCGGAATATAAATTAAAGACGAGACACTCTTCACAGAGATTTTCTCTCAGTTTTGAGCGATTTGCTAAGTACTCATAATACAACGAGTGAAGATTAACATCGTATTCAGCAATCGATAGAGTTTCAGAGGTGTCAGATTAGTTAGGTCAAAGGGTTGACTTAACGAGATCGAGATAACCAGAGTCTTATGTCGTATTAGTCATGATATAGGCATGTATCCTCTGACTGAAGACCAATGTGTTTCCATATGTCAGAGTGTGTGTATTTGGAAGACCAATAGGTTGATAACCTAACCAAGGTCTATATACCAACGCGTTGGTATGCATATGAGGGCATATGAGTAATCGATCTCTCAAAGGGATCATACATGTTCACTTGTGAACCGGAAGACATGAGCTCACTTATGAGGTATTGGGACCGATCAAATCCCATGCATGGTCGTCATGCTTTGGAAGCATGACATGAATTTGTAGGTATGATATGTGTTTTAGGAAAGAATATTATCAATACCAACTCTAAATGACCATGATTGAGAAACTTGATGATGAAACCCTAAAGATGATAGTATAAAATTGATATATATCTTCAGATTTATCATAGGTCTTCCAAGTATGCCGGATGTACATGTATTAGGAACACCTGAGGGTGATATGATCATAAATAATTGTATAACCATGATACTTCCATTCCGAGGGAGTGATGAAACAGGTCTGCATTTTAGTGACTCCTCTTAGTAGAGAAGCAATCTGATTGTGGTCCAAGTATTGGACGTTGATCTGAATAAGATTCAGATGCAATAAGAAGATTAGATTTGTAGTCTTAGTTTAATCAAGCATCTATGAGAGGTCCATGGGATCTAGATTTGAGATGTGATCTCAATATCCAAGTCACTATATGTGGAACAGTACAATCACCCTATCCTTATATCCAAGTATCTGCGGAGAAAGTAAAGGATATGGAATTATCCTCAAGCGCATCACGGAAGCATGATCATCGTATCGAATACGATGAAGAACGACTAGTCACACTAGTTGTTCGGTGCAGCGGAATTTAAAAAATTTTGTTCGATGAAACCACATGATCCGAGAACCATTCTCAGATCGTTTCATCTATAACCACAACAGGTATAATGCAATACCTCTTGAAGCGTGGTTGATCAAGTCTCTAAGAGAAGAGACCTCCTGTCTCAAGTCCGATCGTCGGTGAGACCGCTTGCGAGCGCGGGGATGAATCGCGTTGTCCTCGCAATCCAAGAAGTTGATCCAAGCGTGGTTGCTCCTGATCTCGTCGTACGAGATCGAACATCTCCTTCTTGGGCATGTCACACCAAAAAAACGGAGAACCGAAGAACGTCGAAGCGGCGGCGCGGTGGCGAAGGCGACGACAATTCTCTCCTCTAGGGTTTGGTGGTCGGCCACCAATATTAGAGGGAGAGAGGGTTGTCATGTATGAAGAAAGAGAGAGAGAGAGAGAGAGAGAGAGCTCCAATATTACATATATCTCTTAGAGAGCATGGTATGCCTCTCTATTTATAGAGTTTCGGGATCCATGGATCTCAATCCATGTGACACACAAAATCAATGGATGAGATTGATTTATGTCAATCCAATGGCTAAGATTGTTGTTGGTAAAACCAACAAATTTAGATCAAAATATATTTGACAAAATCAAACACAAATTAATCCAAAATTACACCAAATAAATAAGGAGAGAATATACATGGAGATTACATCTCCATGTACATTCCATATGGACGGCCACCCATTCCTATTTGGAATTGGGTGCCGCCCAAGCTTTCCATGAGGAGAGCAATCTCATGACATGTCATGAGATTGCATATCTCCATGGAAATCTCTTTATTTATTTCCAACAACTTTTGTTGGGTTTTATTCTTCAAAAATAATTCACAATTATATTTGAGAAGATTGCAATCTTGCCATGGAAAAATTGTGAATCATATTCACAACCCAAAACAACATATAATTTACATTGTCAATTAATTACACAATGTGTATCCAATACACATAATAATTAATCAACACATATAAATTATAATTAGCTCTCTCTAATACATTATAAATCACATTTATAATATATTATGAATAATTGGATATTCCTATCCACATTATTCTTATCCATAATAAGTAAATCACATTTAATTATATGGGATAATTTCTTCATACTTCAAGATGATTAAATCACATTTAATCATGATTTCTTCATTGCTTAGATCTTATGGAATTATTCTTGAACCCTTCAAGAATAATGCAATCTCTCCGCAGATACTTGGAGATAAGGACAGGGCGATTGTATTGTTCCACATATAGTGACATGGATATTGAGATCATATCTCAAATCTAGATTGTGGGCCTCCCATAGATGCTTGATTAAATCAAGACCGTAAATCTAATCTTCTCATTGTATCTGAATCACATTCAGATCAACGTCCAACACTTGGACCAAGATCAGATCACTTCTCTACCGAGAGGAGTCACTAAAATCCAGACCCGTTTCATCACTCCCTAGGAATGGAAGCGTCATGGTTATACAATCGTTTATGATCACATCACCCTCAGGTATTCCTAACACATGTACATCCTATATACTGGAAGACCTAGAATAAACCCGAAGTATTAGATCAACTTTACACTGTCTACTTCATGGTTTTATCGGTAAGTTTCTCATTCGATCATTGGGAGTTGGTATCGATCATATACTTTCCAAAAGCATATATCATACCTAGGTCTTGATCATATACTTTCCAAAAGTATATATCAAGCCTACAAATTCAGTCAAGCTTCCAAAGCGAGACGACCATGCGCATGGAATTTGATTCTTCCCAATATCTCATGAGTGAGCTCATGTCTTCCGGTTCAGTAACTGAACCTGTATGATCCCTTTGAGAGATCGTATTGCTCATATGCCCTTATATGCACACCAGCGCGCCGGTGTATAGACCTTGGTTAGATCATCAACCTATTGGTCTGCCAATGTACATACTCAAACATATAGTAACACATCTGTCTCCGGTCAGAGGATGTGTGCCTATATTATGACAGCATACGATATAGGTCTTTTGTTATCTCGATCTCGTTAAGTCAACTCTTTGACCTAACTAATCTGACACCTCCGAATCTCTATTCCTATGCAGAGGACCTGCATCAAGAAGTCGGTCAGATATCAGCCTTTAGAGATAAGGATTGCCATCTCCTACTCAGGCTGGAGATCATCTCTTAACAATCATTTGACGGTGCTTGATGAGTCCTCAATCTAACTCTTTAGATATTCATCCAAGCACCAGCCTCTACGATTCAATAGTTGAATCAACAACTGTATGATTATTAAGATGGCCATGGTACATAATCCTAATTGTACTAAGGGACCCATTATGCAAATTATTCATTCTTTATTTCAGATCAGGGAATGATATGTGCAATAACATTTATTGCATAATGGCTCGCCGTGGGCTCGCATTTCCAACAGAAAGCGCATTATTCTTGAAAGAAATCAGAATAATATCATTGTTGAAATTATATCCAAGCATTGAGAAATGGATAATTAAATGTGATTTAATTATCATGAATAATGTGAATTTGGTTCATATTATTTGGATGCATGAGAATTATTATCCAATATATTTAAATATGATTTAATTATTATGGATATGAATAATGTGGATAGTATTATCTAATTATTCATATATATTATAAATGTGATTTATGATATACAAAAGAGAGACTAATTGTGATATATAATTGTTGATTAATTATTGGTGTGAATTGGATTCACTTTAGATGATTAATTAAAAATACAATTACATTTTATTTTGGGTTGTGAATATGATTCACGCAATTCCAATGGCATGATTGCAATCTTTACAAGATAATTATGGATTGTCATTGTGAGATAATCTTAGAAATTACATGAGATAATATAATCTCATCACTTGGTATGAGATTGACTCATCCTAAGTCAAAGAGGGTGGACGGCCACATTGTGCTATGTGGCTTAGTAGTCGTCCCCCACCCCCCTTTTTTAAGGGATAAGTCAATTTCTTCCACCATTATCTCCAAGATTAAATGATTTAATTTTAATTAATTATGTTGATTCATCAATATATTAATTTAGATTAAATCAATTGTTGTTGCTTGTTTTAACAACACAAATCATGATCGTTGGATTAAACACAAATCAACCTCAACCATTGATTTGGGCTTAACCATGGATTGGGATCCATGGACTCCCAAAACCTTATAAAAGAAGAGGCATCCCTTGCTCTTCGTTAAATTATTGCGACAGCATCTCTCTCTCTTTTTCATGCCAACTCCTCTCTCTCTCTCTCTACAAGAGTGGTCTCATAGAGAAAAGACCCTCTTCATCGACGCTTTGTCATTGTGTTCTCGCTTCGACGACTCTTTGATCTCCGTCTTCTTTGGTGCATCTCGTACGTGAAGAAGGCGTTCGATCTCGTTAGACGAGATTAGGAGATCCATTGCTTGGATCATTGACTTTGATTGTAGGAAGTACACGATTCATCCCCACGCTCACATGCGTCTCCTCTGACGGATCCGACTTGAGATAGGATGTCTCTTCTCTTAGAGGCTTGATCGCAACTACGCTACAAGAGGTATTCCTTTACCAATTATGTGGTTAGAAGAAACGGTCCAAGAAGTGTTCTTGGATGATGTGGTTTCAACAATATAAAAATTTTAAAATTCTGCTACATCAAGCAACTAGTGCGATGAGTCGCTCTCGATCGTATACGATACAATCCACATGCTTCCGTGATGCTCTTGAGGATTCTTCCATAATCCTTCAAGGGGCAGGTATCATGTAGTGTCTATTCTGAGCCTGAGTTAGGTACGAATACATCTGTTATGTTATATAGTGTTGTTACTCATAGGCGCTACAGGACTCTACAGCCATCTACCATTGCAAAAGGGGAGAATAAAGCTTTGCAGGGTGAAACTTCATCAGCAGTACCTGCATCAAGCTCTGAAGGAGGAGAATAAGGAAGACCAACACCATATGATGAGAAAATGCAAAAAAATGAAGAAAATTGAAAATTACACTTTAGCAATAACAGCCAAGGCTAGGACGATGCAACTAAGGACACGTCAGCACCAACAGCGGATCACGTGCAAGCCAACGCAGTCAAATTTCATGTTCTCATTGTCCCTTCTATTTTGAATGATTGTACCCCTTATAATCATTCAAATATACAATTTTAACCAGTTATCAATGAAAATTATATTTTTGATAATGTAAATGTTCCATTTCCTGATGCAATGAAAATAAAAATAGTAAAAAATTGAAAACAACTTGATTTGATCCGGGCATTATAGAAATATTGAAAAACATGATGTTGAAATGCCTTTGTTAAAATCCATGGAGTGCATACCCGGTGTGAAAAGGGGACTGAAAGAGGCAACAAAGTGTGCCCCACGTAAGAGCATACGCAAGAGAGCCAATAAATACATTTTGATCATGCTACCGTGAATGCCATCAACAACCTCCGAGCTAAAGGGGCAAGGGAGCACCTCTCATCAAATGTGAGATGTTTAATCAAGAATTTGAGCAAACCTTGCTCGATAGTGGATGGTTTATCAATTTGTTGCCTTCATATCTACTCAAAGAATTTGGGTTAGGATTGCTTAATCCAACAAGGATGATTCTACAGTTAGCAAACTGGTCAGTTAACTAGCCAAGGGGCATGTTAGAGGATGTTATCGTTACAGTACAAGGGATGCAATTCCCAGTGGATTTCATTATCCTGGACATGGACACCTCTGCACCATTTCTCCATACCCCAATCATACTTGGATGGTCATTCCTTCAAACAGTCGAAGCAATAGTCGATTATGGCACTAGAGAGACTACATTTCGCTGCAGTAGTGATAAGGTCCCGATTGAGATGATCCAAGTACCAAAGCTAGCAGAGTCCATAGCAGATGAAAGTGGGCATATGCAGAAAGAAACAGATAATTGTGAATTTCTAATAGAGATCAGAGACAAGTGCATTATTTCTAGATGACGTTGAGACCAGGAACTCCTCTCCAAGGAGGCAAACCGAGAAATCACAATCAAGTTTTCACACATCCTTGAGGATGAGTTGTTTTCTAATAAGCTAACTTAGTTGTTTGATATTCTTCCATATCCGTCAGAACAAAATGAATTCATTGCCGATCTTTGTGATATTTTGTACTCAAAGCCAGAGTTAACCATGGTGGATAGTATACAATCAACAGATCTGATACCAACCATAGTTGCATAGGTTACCACTGAACTGATTCAGACCCCACCAGAGATGAAACAATTTCCATCATCATTGAAGTATGCCTTACTTGGGGGTGAGCCGAACATCTTCCCGATCATTATCAATTCTCAACAGACTAGGGACCAAGAATCGTGCTTACTTCATATTCTAGAAAGAAACTGCAAGGTGATAGGCTATAAAATAACGAATCTACATGGGATAAACATGTCATTGTGCTCGTACCATATCTACTTGGAACAAGATAGCAAGTCATCCCATGAATTTCAGCATCATCTAAACCCCAACCTTTGGGAGGATGTGATGATAGAAATCACGAAGTGGTGCGATGTAGGTTTCATCTATCCCATCTATAATTCAAAATGTGTAAGTCTGTTACATGTGGTTCCGAAGAAATTCGGAATAACGATTATAATGAACGACAAAGAATAAGATATTCTAACAAGCGTACATACATCATGGCAAGTCTGTAGAGGTTACTGATGTCTGAACCCTATCCACCAAGAAGGATCATTTTTCACTACCATTCATTGACCAAATAGTCGAAAGACTTGCTATGAAGGAATACTTTTGTTTCTTGGATGGGTATTCTAGATACAATCAATTTGTTATTGCTCCTAAAGACCAGGAGAAAACTATGTTCAGCTGTCCATTTAGGACTTATGCCATCAAATGGATGCCATTTGGATTGTTTAATGCTTCTGCTACATTTTAAAGATGTATGTTGGTCTGTATTTGGTGACATGGTGGGAAGTTTCCTTGAAGTTTTATGGATTATTTCTCAGTCTACTGAGTGAACTTTGATACATGTTTAATGCATCTGAATTGAGTGCTTAAACGATGTTGTGAAGTAAATTTAGTGCTCTCATAGGAGAAGAGTCACTTCATGGTGACCGAAGAAATTGTGTTGGGCCACGTTGTCTCCAAGCGAGGCATGGAGGTTGACCCAGCCAAGGTGGAAGTGATATTTAAGCCGGAGCCACCTACAACACTAAAGCAAGTCAGGTCTTTTCTAGGGGCATGTCGATTTCTACAGAAGATTCCTTCAAAACTTCAACAAGATTGCCTGACCTTAACTGAGCTGCTAGGCAATGAGATAGATTTTATTATTTATGATAGAGTTCTCAATGCCTTTATCATTTGAAATATCTTATTTTTGTAGCACCTATCCTTCAACCATCAGATGTGTCTCTTCCGTTCGAGATCATCGCATATGCTTCTGATTATGCTATTAGAGTTGTTCTAGGATAGAGATAAGATGGATTACCATTTACGATTCATTATATTAGCAGAACACTAGATAATGCCCTAATTACACAATTACAAAGAAAGAATTGCTAGCAATCGTGTTTAGATAAGTTCTGATCTCATCTATTTGGATTCAAGGTCGTTATTTACATTGATCATTTTATCATAGAGAAAGAAGTATACTGAGTAACAATTACTTCTATGGATCCTTCTGCTCCAACATTTTTATTTAGAAATACATCATAAGCCTGAAGCTAAAAATATTGTGGCAGAACATCTTTCCAGAATCATTGAATCAGATACTCTTCAGCAGAACATTAAACCGATCACTAAAACTTCCCCAGATGAGGCAATCCTGACTATCACCTCAATCCCATGGTATAACAAATTCTTGTCTTATAGCCATTTTTACAGTGGGAGCACCCATGCTTATTTCATGAGGATGCAGATTGCATCTCGTAAAGGTGCATTTATAAGGATGATTACACTCGTGTCCTAGAGCATTGTCACAAGTTAGAAAATGGACACCATTCTGGGAAGCATACAACATCAAAAGTTCTTAAATGTGGCCTTTGGTGGCCATCTCTTTTTGAGGATGTTACTGAGTATGTGAAAGGTTGTATTGATTGTCAAAAGATGGGTAACACCATTGGCTCTAAAGAAACAATGCCTCTCAAGTACATTCAGATATCAGTTATTTTGTATACTTAGGGCATTGACTTCATGTGCTTGTTCATAACAGTTAGGGCGTTAAGTACATTACGCTCACTGTATATTATGCCAGCCGTTGTTTGGAAGCTATCCTTGCTCGATCCGCAGACAACCACACAATATGTCTCTTTCTCAAGGACAGAATTATATCACAGCCCGAGATTTTGAAGAATCTCATATCGGATGGGGGGAGCCATTTTATCAATAAATAAGTGAAGAAACTTGTGACGGATTATGTCATTGAGCACGACATCGCATCTCCTTACCACCCGCAAACTAATGGATTGGTTGAATGTTCAAATAGGGATATAAAGATGATTCTTCATAAGCTTGCACGTCCTAATAGTAGCGGGTGTCAATTGCTTGACTCGGTTCTATTGGCTTATCATTTGGCATACAATTCTCCCTTGGGTATGTCTCTCTATCGCTTGGTATATGGTAAGCCATGTCATTTCCCATAGGATTCATTCATAAATCTTTGTGGGAAATTAATGTTTGTAACTTGGATTCAGAGAAAGTTGGTCAGTACTGAAAAGTTGATCTAAATAGATTGTTAGAATTTAGAGACTATGTATGTGATAACAACCTTATATACAAAGAGAAAGTCAACATATGGCATGATAAGTATATAAGAAGAAAGGCTTTCTAAAATGGATAGAAGGTATGGTTGTTTCACACAAAGTTGAAGTTATTTCCAAGCAAACTAAAGGGCAAATAGACAGCGACATTCTTAGTCAGAAATGTACGTGAAAATGGTAGCATTATTATATCAAGATTGTCCTTTGATGCACAACTATTCTTTGTCAATAGACAATTGTTGAAGCTGTATTTAGAGCACGACACATTCATGTATGTTATCGATTCAATTCAAGTGGTATTTCAAGAAGAGCTCCTTGAAGCAAAAGGATCATGCACACAAACTCCAAAAAATAAACTTATTTTTCTTCTTTTCTTCTTTTCATTTATTTCCTCCTCCCATTTACTCATTCATCACTTTCATAAAAGTGCTACATTAGGATGATTAAACCCTAAATATAGGGGAGATTAGTGATTTGAGTGTTCATTCTTTGACCCCTTTGACAAATATGTGATTTATGACTATAATTAGCTAAAAATAGAGCTTTGTTCCAGGAATTTAGGGGCATTCACTTGTTCATATCATAAAAATAGCTTTTCATGCACTTGTAAATAATTTGCATAAATTAGCATAACATTATGCATTCATAACCATCTACACATTTTCACCTAACTTCACCCAATTTAAATTAATTCATGCTAACTCCAACTGACATGAAACCAACTCTGTTTTATACACTAACCTTAATCAATAAAAATCCTAAAAAAATACTGACGTATATATATTCACAATAAACCCAAACCATAATTTCATGACAAAAAAGCATAAATGATGATATCTCTCTCATACAGTGTCCAAATTCACTAAACTCACTTTTGAATTAGTTTATATATTCAATTATCTATAAATTCAAAAGAATCAGAGTTCATTTGTGAAATTTGGGTTTTACGACAAAACCGTGAACTGTACATTTTTAATGATTTTGACATGTCATTTTATGTACATATTTCACTTTTCTTGGACTACTTATTTTTCACTTCTTTATTTTATTCCATATTTTAAGTAGTTACATAGTAAATCTAATCCAAAAAATCGAAAAAATGATGGAAAAGTTCAATTTTGACTTAAGCACACGGACTCGCTCATCTGTATATATCTCGTATTTTCCAATTAATTTTAACTCACAAAAATACTAAAAAATGCATTTGAGTCTATAGCATTATTTTACATTATATTTGATTTGTGCATGCATTTATTTATCTATAGAAAACCAAATAAAAATTATGAAAAATAAAAAAAAGATATTTTATATGCATAAAAAGAGCATCAAAAAAATCATATCTTACATTTGGCATTCTGTTTGCATTTTAATCCTTCGTGAACATTATAGATTTCATTTATACGAACATTTTTCATGTTGAGTATTTTTGCATTTGAGTCAATTTGTTGTTTTTAATTCATGTATTTATCATTATTTTGAACTGGTCAAAGTCTAGTTAAGGTCAATGATACACGTGTCCCTCCCTCAATTGTCCACCTCACTTTACAGGTCAAAGTACCCAACTTCTAGTCAAACTTCTTTTGTCTCTTTCCTCCCTTAATTGTAGCGTTGGATTAAACCCAAATCCAATGATTGAGGCCACCCGCACCTCTTATCAGTATCCCCACGCGTGCCTATCACATGCTACAATCCCACCATTGGATCACGTAGGATCCAAACCATGGTTGCACCTCCTTCTTCCTCCTGAATCCCTTCTCCTAGCGTCATCTTGATTCATCTACTCTGCCTCTACCTCCTTGGCCTAGCGGTGATGCCACCTCTCACAACATCTTCGCCCCAATCTCCTAGAAATCCTAACCATCTCTATCCCTTCGCATCAACCAAGCTTCGTCATGCTTCTCCCACTGATGAGGCAAAGAACATATGCAACCTTTGAGACTCCACATTCAGGCTAAAATCAGGTAATACCATTATCTCCTTTTCTCAATTCTTCTTCCTCATCATCTTCTATTTTATTTTAATCTAAACCAAACGCCTCTGCTTCTTCATCCATATTCCTTCTTCTTCTATATTCCATATTCTTTGTACCATCGATCATTCCCCTCCGACCATCAATACTGTCACCAATCAGTACCCTTGCACGTTTACCTTTGTATCCTCACAACCCTTACCGACTCACTCCTCTCCTCCACCTCCGCCCGGAGCGCTGCCCACCTTCTTTATCTTGTGTTGTAATGAAAGAAGCCAAGCTTGTACTTGAGCTATCATCTTTTGCAGGTACGCTTTACCAGAGTCATACAAGGAACCTTCACCTGACGATCCATGGCCGTGTGTCAGCCACCGTGACTCGACTGGAAGCACCCTCTGCTCGATCCTACCGAGGCCCATCAGGACTAAATTAACGGAGAAGAAGATGAGGTTGCTCACATGCTACATATGTCGTCGATCAAGAGCAGCATTTCATCTCGACCATCCAAATTCGCCTCATCCACTTGGATCGCCATTGGTAGGTCCCCCTCCTAGCTGTAGATCCGCCTGATATGAGCCTTGAGCCTCGGGTGTGATCGAAGCATTAGATGAAGCCACATGGAGGCTCGGAACAAGCCATTATTGAATTAGGTTTCTCGTGCATGCATTGGAAATATTTAATTAGAGAAATTTAAATTCTAAAGATTGCGAGAAAGAACTATAAGTATCCATTACTTTGCATCCATTTTCATGTTTTCTATTGCACGACTCTTTTATTCTCCCTCAATTTTTACTCATCTATGACTTAAAGGGAATTGGAATCCTTGTGTAGACATACTTCATTCTCCACTTAAATTCAAGTGATAATCAAATTAAAACAAGGGGAATACTAAATAAGGTGACTGAAAATTAACTGGAATAAAGTTAACATTATTGATTATGGGAGAGCAACCCCATCCTTGTGCACAAGTACATACCTTCAGACTGTGAGTGGGTGAGTATGTACCCGTTACATTAGAGTGCAAAACCATGGACATGTGTCCTAAGTCTCCAGATCTGACTCTTGCGGGTTTGGGAGCTGCAAGCGCTCGCCTCCAACCATAGTCGATGTTTTGGGTGTACCCAACTACTATCTTAGTTAAGGGTGTGATATAACCAGGTAGCCCTTGTAGATCACTTATTTAATTGAGGACTAGTAGAATCACACATGGGCATCAGAGTGACACATATGTATGTAATAGATTCAAAGATTGTTTTATCGTCGTATAAATTGAAATCAAAAAGATAATCGACAGAACCTTTGCAACCCTCATTGTGTTGAGTTGGTAAACTTGGGGTTTATATTGTGTATTGAGTTGTGTACATTAAAATATTATTGTACTTGCATACACGTATCAAGGTTCGTGAATTATTCTCCACCCCACTTCTTGAAGATGTCGGGATATTGGTATTCATACCCAGACTCCATGGGTCAAGCTTACACGATCGTATATCGATCATCTTCAATCTCATTTCAAAAGAACCCTCTCTTCGAGGTGATTCTTCACTGGCCATCATTCTCTCAATCCTCATACACTTCTCCCTCATTCCACCACCCCACACCTTCCTTGGTTAAGTTTTTTTTTAAGATTTGAACAGCTCGTAGAATCGAATGATTATTATGTGGACCCAATACACCGAGTGAATTAGAGGATGGACATGATCATGATCAAATTTAACAGAGAAAAATGATTCTTTGTTATGTTTGAGAATTCATTGTTTGAACCATCCCCGACTCAAGAAGACTCTCTTCCCGAGTATGACCGCTTTTCCTTTGACCATATATTTGATATCTAGAGTCAAGGAGATAGGACTCACGACCAAGACAGAGTCACAACATGACAAGTACGGTCATTCATGAATCTGTGATTCATCACTCTAAATAGCTGAAAATAGATCTTTGTCCCGAGAATTTAGGATCATTCACTCATTAATTCCATAAAATTAACTTTCATGCACTCATAATTAATTTTTTACATAAATTAGCACTCATTTCTGCAGTCATAAATCATCTTCATATTTTTCACATAACTTCACATATTTTAAATTATCTCATGCTAACTCCAATTGGCATGAAAGTAATCATTGTGTACATATCACTAACCTTAATCCATGAAAAATCTTAAAAAAATGCTAATTTGTACATATGTGAAATAGTCGCAAACACTAGTTTCAGAACAGATAGAAGAAACGTGTATATCTCTTTTATATAGTGTCCAATTGAAATCTACTCACTTTTGAATTAATTTACATTCAATTATATACAAATCAAAATCAAATTCAAAAGAATATGGGTCCATTTGTGAAAACTGGGGTTGGGGAGCTAACTATGCATTATACATATTGTCTAATATTGACCCATCATTTCATGTACATATTTTACTCATTTTAATTATGTTCTTTTTCATTTCTTTATTTTATTCATAGCTTTAATAAATTACATAAATATCAAAATCCAAAAAGGTCAAAAAAGCAATAAAAATGACATGTTCTGACGTAATCTTACTCACATAATCTACTTGTACATAATTAACTCCCCTAATTTTTTCGACCTATTTAAAACCCATAAAATTCCAAAAAAATCACATTTGAGTTCATTGTATCATTTCATAGCATGGGTGATTTTGTATGCATTTCTTTATCATCATAAAATCAAACAAAAATTGCAAAGTCAAAAATTAGTATTATATATATACTACCACTAAAAAAATCATATCTTGCATGGATCATTTCATCTGCATCCGAGTCCTTCCTCAAACAACTCCTCTGCGAACTTCGCTCGACCCACTCTCACCCCTCACCTAACACATCTCCTCCTTCATCATATTTAACTCCCTCACCGGTCGATTATGATAGACATCCACCGATATCCACCTTATTCCAATGAGAAACGAGAGAGAGAGAGAGGTAGTTGTTGAATGGGTGGTAATAGCACATGTCCCCTCTGGCGAAAACCCCCCTCAATGCACGATTTGGAGGATCCCTTTCATCTACTGCTCCTACTTCCAATAGACAGTAGAGGCTTTGAGATTTTCTATCGAGCTTTGAGGCGACAACCAGGAGTTGAGACTTCCATCTCCTCCATACCACTCAAGATATTTACCCCTTGCACCTACTTCTCCGTCATCATTCTAACCCTCTTCTCTTCTTCGTTTGACACTTCATTCCCAGATCGACTCCACTACCATCTCACTACCTCCCTCTCTACTTTCCCTTCTATCTCATCACAGCCCCTCACCATCCTGCTCCCCTCCTCTACCAATAATGGGAGCCACCGCTTGCAGCACCCTTCACCTTCATCAATATCCACTGATTGCCAACCGCGCTTCCCCTCATCGCCATCTCCTTGGTAGTGCATCTCCATATCAAGGATAGCCCCATAACTACCACGTTCTTTCTGTGCTTCGTTGCTCGCCATCAACGGCCCCCTGTTGTGTGTCGACCAAGTGGGTGATGAATCTCCATTTCATCACCTTTATTTTATCATTTTGACCTTAAAAACCCTAGATAATGCATGTAAATAACCCTAATTTGTACAAATTAACACTCATTCTTTATTCTATTTATTGTGTATAAAATATTGTTTTAAATGCAAAAAACATAAAAAAAGAAAATAAATGAAAAATAATAAAATACAAAAAGGTATTTGCGACCCTAAACCCCAAGACCAATCAGGAATTGGATTTTATCGATAAGGAATAAAGTAGTGGGAGATAAGGGTCAAAAACACATTAAAAATCCCATTTATGTATTCTTCAATAAGTCCATTTTGGGACTTATTTTATTCTTTATTATTTATACCTCAAATAAAGAAACTTCGTACATGAAATTTGTAGATAAAAATGAATAGAAAAATACAAAATTGATTTCATAAAAAAATATACAGTATTCATTTTATACTCAAAATAAAAATCTGTAAACCAAACTTCACAGACCCATATCTCATAAATAAAAACTCAAAATATATCAAAATCACGTTAGTTGTATATAACTTTTAATAAGCCATTTAATGAAGGTGGTTTCATATTTTTTGGAGTTCGTATGTGAAAGTTAGGTTTTGGACCCCTATCGTACTATATACCTTAGTAAAGTATTCTTTATCTATTCTTTGTGATTTTCAAAAAAATATATTTTTATAATTTTGTGAATATTATTTATAATATATGTACATATTAAAACTAAAATAAAACCAAAAAGAAATAAATAAAATAAGTTTATAAAATACATAGATGAAATACCTATACTTACACCTATATATGTTACACCATTATTTATTTAAGTGTATATATTTTATCATAAAAATATAAAAAATATATATTTATGTATATAAAAATAAGTTATAAATAATTAAAAAAGAAAATAAAAAATAGAATCAAATTTAAAAAATCAAAATAAAATGTATAAAATACAGATAAAATATACCTATAAATAAAACTCTAAATATAAAATTGTAATAAATAACCTCGAAAAAATAAATAAAAATCATGAAAATTAATATATAAAATAATTAAAAAAATATTTTGTAACTTAAAATTAATAAATTTTTTTAATAATTATCATAGATTTTACAAATCTTTTTGAGGCTGGTTTTTCCTGGTTGGTCCACGTGGACCAACCAGGTGGCTTTGCATGTAGACCACAAGTCAAATGCCTGACAGACTGCCCCTAGCGTCTAACAGATCACTTTTCACCTTCTTTATCGAATTTTCACCCCTTGATGCATTACTCGAGGAGGTGTTGACCTTTCATGAAAAATCTCCCTTGTACATCTACCATCCACACCCTGTATAGATCTTCTCCCATCTCTTCGTGCATCACTCGTGAACCACCCTCGAATCTCTCATCTTCCTCGCTTGTAAAACTTTACCCACCCCCATTTTTGCCACTAGTTTTTGGCTTTTTTCCTACTTTTGACCCCTCGAAATGTCCCATCGGGTAGAGGCAGGTGACAGTTGCCTCTCTGTGATCTTCGTAGTGAGGAAGGAGATGGAGGAGCCCCCCTCCCCCACCTCCCCCAGCCACCTCCAGCAAACTGGCCATCGAGGTTCTCATCTCCTGGTCTCCAGCCAGTTGAGGTCAGTCTTATTTACCCTTTAGATAGATTTAGTTCCAAGGTTTATGTTTATGCATTTTATTTCATCTTTAAACCATTTGCATTGCTCAGATTTTAGGACTCAAACCTCGTCGGAGCTCTAGAGCTCCTGCCATTTTGTTCACCGTAATAGCCTGTCGCACATTCCAATTCACTACCATCCCATCGCCTACAGGTTCGAGGTAGTTTTCCCTCTACCCATTCACATTTTTTATGCAGGTTGCAGGGATGCATACCCCCATCTTTGGGGTTGATTTTGTCCTAGAAGTCATCCCAGTTCTCCAAATTATCTCGACCTCCACGAGCACGATCAACTGCTCCCAGAGCCATTTGAGGTGCTCTGTACCTTCTCTGGGTTGTAGGAGCGTATACAGCAAGCCGGAGGAATGTGAGAAGGCAGGAGGTGTGATCGGTGCTCGATCGAAACTCACCGAGGGTGAGTTCTTCCACCATTCTTCTAGCCATCTCGTAGACCGTCTGATCATCCACGGCCACCCATGTCTACAACCATCATCCAATCAGAGTAATCTCTACCACAGGATCCTCCTTGGGAATCTAATATGGTCCCTCAGACGTGAAGCGGCATTGGCAAATGTAGGTTTCCCACGTGACTGTTTTGAAGCTAGGGAGTTGTTTTCATTAATTCATAATGATAGAGTACAAGTAGCAGGGAATGTTCATTCCCGATCATTCATTGGTTACAACATTAGACAGAGAGAATGTCGCAAGCTTATGAGCTGCATACACCTTATTCCTTGTGGCATAGACCACTTGATAGTTTTGTGCAAGCAAAGCGTATTAATGGAGTTTTCTATCAGTCTTCTAATCGGCCAATCTAGGGGGCGAGCAAGATTGATCATGTTCACTACAGCCTTGCAGTCAGAATGGATTATATTGGTATTATCGCAGCATCGGGAGGCAATGTTGATTCCCGCATTAATGGCTAATGCTTCTGCTTCCTCAGGGCTATAGGCTTTGACAAGCTCAGCTTTGCTAGAATATGCTCATTATTTTTA
The DNA here is from genome assembly GCA_037367405.1 of Ottelia alismoides. NCBI lineage: Eukaryota > Viridiplantae > Streptophyta > Magnoliopsida > Alismatales > Hydrocharitaceae > Ottelia > Ottelia alismoides. Next base: position 476,662 of record JAZKJV010010321.1, on the reverse strand, counting down.
TAAGAGATAATAGCGATGGCTTCTTTGTTGCAATTGTATGTAGCATCGACTATCATGATGATGTGTTGCGCCTGCTCTCGAATTGTGACCATTGGGGTATTTTGGTTAGGTGTGTGTTCTACCTCTGTCTCCTGGAGGTCCTTAAGCCGTGCTTGTAACTGAGAGGTCTGCTGCCATCTTTTCAATTTATTGATTGTGTGTAGTGGATTTGAATTGTGACACATGTATTTAGAGGCACATCTGTCCAACAAGATAAGGTGGAGGAGCTTGGATGTATACAAAAAGAGCGGCTTACTAATTGGATCGTCGATCAGGTCGAAGCATACTTCAATGGCATTGGTGTTGCAGGTTGTTCTGTATCCTAGAGCGAACTAGACAGCATGCACGTATGTGCATGAACCGAATAAATGTATTTTATCTTCTTCTAAGTTGCGGCATAGGGCGCAAGTATTATCATATCTTTGCATCATACATGATAGGCGTTTACCTGTAGGAAGACAATTTGCAAGTAGCTTCCAGATAAATAGTTTGACACACGGGTCCAGTTCTTGAGAGGCCCATATTTTTTTCTTGTTCCACTATTTGATTGTCCTGGACTCGTCTATAGTATGAAAGTTGCTGGTAGGCTGACTTGGTCACAAAAATACCCCTCGGATGGGGTTTCCATATGAGTGTGTCCGGCACACCTAGTCTTAAGGTGGTGGTTAAGATGTGTCGTATGGTTGTTGGGCTGAAATATTTTTCCAATATTGACCTATCCCAATTTCCATCAGTATCAATGAATGCGAGACCCAGATGGGCATTTCTCCAGTGTAGGCCTTGGGTATAATAGGATCCTGATGATGAGCGAGCCAGTTGTCTCTCCATATTTGGGTGGAGGTCCCATTGCCAACGAGGGTAAGGGTGTTGGTAAAGAGCACTGGCCTTGCTTGAACAAGGACTTTCCATAATGGTGATGCTTTGTCTCTCTTTGCCTCCCTTGAAGTCTTCCTTGTCATAGTACTTTACCTGAATTATAGCCTTCCATAGGGCTTGACTATTTATATCAAGAAATCTCCATGCAAGTTTACGTAGTAGTGCTTCATTCATGTCTTTGGCTTTTTCATATTCCCAGACCTCCCAGGTGTTTGGGCATGGAGGGTTGGTCCCAAGATTTAGCGTAATAATGGCATCTAGATTTCCAAAAGCCCCATCAAAAATCTCTTTCCACTGCATAAATACCTTTGTAGGCTAGTTGGGGGAGAAGTGTTGTACTCATGATATGAAGTGGAATTGAAGTGAGAGAGTGGGCTATTAGTATTGTCCTTCCGGTCTAGGATAGAAGTCTTCCTTTGCAGCCAAAAAGTTTTGCTTGGAGTTTGTTTTTAAGATATTCTTGTATAGTGCTTGCATAGTTGGGCATACTTAAAGGGATTCCTAGATATATCTCGTCCTTGAAACCGGCCTAGACCTTCAACCTTCTCATGATGTTTTATTGGAGTTGGAGATGTGTGCTTCTACTGAAAGTAGCCTTGGACTTATGATAGTTTATTGCATGGCCAGAGTAGTGAGAGTAGGTGGCTAATAACTGGGTGATGGTTGTTGCCTCTGACTCGGTGGCTCTCCCAAAGACCCGAGTGTCATCAGCATAGATCAAGTGAGTGATCAGCTTCACGTACCTCCGGACATGGTAACCTGAAATGACTTTATTGTGGAAGTTCTGGTCCATTAGTCTGGTCAGCAACTCTGTTCCGAGTATAAAGAGGAATGAGGACAAGGGGCATCCTTGTTGCGAACCTCTACTAGGATATATGGTTGGGATGGGAGTGCCATTAATAAGTAAATGCATGGTACATGTCGTTATGCATGAAGTTAGTAGATTTATGAATCTAGAAGGAAGACACAGCTGGGTGAGAAGGTCTATAATGAATCTCCATTCTATGTGGTCAAAGGACTTCTCCATATTGAGTTTTATTGCCATGTGATGCTTGTTTGTTCGTTTAGAATTCATGCCATGGATGATTTCTGTTGCGGCAATCAAATTATCAGTAATTTGTCTGCCAGGCAAGAAGGCACACTGATTAAGGGAGATGACTCGTTGTAGTATAGGCTTTAGCCTATTTGCTATAATCTTCGTAGTGGCTTTGTATATGGTGTTTGTGAGACTAATAGGTAAGAAATCCTAAGGGGTATCTAGAGCTTTCTTTTTGGGGATCAAGGCTATGTATGTTTTATTTATATTGTTATCGATGTAGCCCTTAGAGAAGTATGCGTGGATACAACGAACAACTTCAGAACCCACTAACTTCCAATTCCTCTAGTAGAATATGGCATGAAAGTCGTCTAGGCGGGGGCTCTTGTGTGGGCCCATCTTGAGTAAGATGTCGTGTATTTCGTCCTTGCTCAGGATGGATTCAACAAAATTCTTATCCAACGCGATCATTGCATATTTTTCATCGAATATTCTAGGGCATGCACTGATCTCGTTGGGGCTGTGAAATCTCTTAACATAGTGATTGTAAAAGGTATGCTAGATTTCTTCCTTATTGCCTGAGTAAGTGTTATCCTCAAGCCGTATCCAATTTATTCGGTTTTTCCTCCTCCTATTAGTTGCATACATATGGTACAATGTGGTGTTCTTATCACCATAGTTGATTAATTAGTGCCTGGAGCGTTGGAAGCAGTATAACTCTTCTATCTTTAAGAGTTCTGCATGTTTTGTTTGAAGTTTTTGAATCAGCCTGCAAACTTGCGGGGTAGGAGTTTGCTCAGATAGCACATGGATTTCATTTTCTACTTCCACCTTTTTTGTCTTTCAATGTCTGATCTCCTTCGATTCCCATCTACTTAGTTTTTTTCCTACTACTTCCATCTTCCTTTATAGAGTCTGAGATGGATTACTTTTTGTCCAATATTCTAATAGTTTGCAAGGGAACTCTCGTTCCTCCATCCATCAGGCCTCGAATTGCCAAATTTTTCTTTCCTTTTTGATAGTGTTGTCTAGCTTGATCAGAATAGGTGAATGATCACTGATAAGACTGGAAGGTGTATGACTCGCACCATGGGCCAATTCAGGTTCCAAGTTCCAGTTGCAAGGGATCTGTCTAGTCATTCTTTAATGCAGTCTGCTGCCTTCCGCTTATTAGTCCATGTGAAGGTTGGCCCTACATATCCAAGGTCGGTCAGGCCAACATTATTATAGAAATTCTTCAAATGTGAAATATCTCTTGTAGAACAACTTCTTCCTCCATACTTCTCCTGGGAACTCATGATTGCATTAAAATCCCTAATAACTAGCAGATTTAAGTGTAGGTGCATTGCAAAATTCACCATATGCTTCCATAACGTCCCCCTATTAGCATACTTTGGTGTCCCATATATGAACATGAGATGCCATGCTTCACAACCATAGTTACGAAGCTCGACGGTGATGTGTTCTTCTAAAGCTCGGACAAGGGTGATATTGATGGAGTCTTGGAAGATTAGGGCTAGACCTCCGGATTTTCCCATGGAGCTCACTGTATAGCCTTGATATCCCTGTATTTTTCGTAAACGATTCCATCTAGTGGGTGTCGCAGCGTGTTTCGGATATGAAGCAGCAAATGGGGGATGTCGATCTGAGAAGGTTTTTGAGATGTCGAACTGCAGAGGCACTTCTCAAGCCTCTGCAGTTCCATGACAATATGCTCACTTATTCTCTTGCAGCTATTAAGGGTCAGCTACCAGAGCCCCATTGGGTTGGAAACATGATTCTAAATGTGTATCGGAAATGTCTTCATCTCTTCTCCTTTTTTACGCTTCCCGTGATTTCTTCCATGTCTATATCAAAGTGCTCCGGTCTTTTAACACTCATTTCTTGCATTGAATGGTTCTTTTTAGCCCTACTTTCTTCCTTGGCATCTCTTTTATCTTTCGAGGTTCGGTTGAGTGTGTGGTGTTCCTTAGTAGATGCCCCTTGTATTGGAATAGGATACGTAATGCTATCTTTGGATGATTTGGGCTCAAGATGAACTAGCGTGAAAGGAATTTGTCTATTGGGGCTTGTTGGAGAAAGCCTAGCTGGGGTAGGCTTGCTTCACCAAGAGGGTTAGGTGTATGTTGGGACACTACGGGTCTGCTATCTTTCTCTTTGATTCCATCATGTGAGGGTCTGTCACCAATAATTCTTTCGAGGCATGCAGTTTGTTCTTCGTTTGGATGGACCGGTTTCTTGGTCATCAGTAGTGTTGCTGATGTGTTGGGGATATCGTTTATCGCTTGTTGGGTTACATACTTCTTTTCCCTGAATCCATCTTTCAGTTCTGGAGAGAATCGAGGTTGAAGTTGTGCCTCTGCAAGTTCTTTAAATGAAGTTGAGGAAACTTTTTCAAGAAACATCTTGCCTTTGAGTACAGTTTCACACCACATATATACATGACCAAGCTGTCTGCAGAAGGTACAGAAATGTGGGAGGCCTTCATACTGCAGGGTAGTGTAATCAAATTACCTCCTGGGACCACGATTTTAAGTTCTTTGATAATAGGTTTCGTGATGTCTAACAAGACTCTTACTCTGTCAAAACTGAAGGTATTGTTCCCTATGTCTGGGGCAAAGTCAATGATTTTTCCCAACAGATTTAATATTTTCTGATACGATTTCGTACTCTGGTATTGAGATGGGGTTTTCTGGACTTGAACCAAAAATGGAGAATACTTGAAGTTGTGGTCATCAATTGAGGTGCTAGGTTACTCCTTTTCTAAAAGTATGAGGTTGCCTTTGAAATACCACAATGATCTGTGCCAAATCATGTCACTGTCAGACTGCGAATGAAATCTGGCTTTCCATCATCTTTCTCCCATCTCCTATATATGTGGCATCTCAGATGTTTTCCACGCTTTTCTGACCATCTCCAAAATACCTTTTTTCTCGGAAGGGTCTATCATTAAGTAGCTTGAAGCACATACACTTCTTTCAAGCTTTAGCATCCGAGGAATCAACCTCAGAGGCCGTCACTGGTTGCATGTCGACCTGGTCTATATGAGAGAGATCCTGAAGGTATTTTATAAGGTCCTCCTCGGTGGGATCCACATATGTGATTCGAGGGGTCAATGGAATGACTATGTGCTGCACAAACCGTAAAAGAACTCTCGGTATGTCGTCCGCAGCGCAGTGCTGTCCTTTATACACAAAATGACCCTTCCAATAAGGAGGGTTGCAGCACAACGAGAGTGGGGGCTGTAAATCGAGTAGCCATGTTTCTGTATGGAGAGGAAACGACTTATCTTAAGTACTGGAAAGGAAAGACGTACCTCTTTATGGCTTCAGGAAGGATGGCTACACGATGTCGTTGCTCTGACGGATTTGTTGCTACTAGCAGGCTGGGGGCGGTTGAAACCTTTTGTGGGCTATAAAGTCGTCTCGATGCTGGGGAGGATGACCACATGACCTTCCTTGTGCCTAAAGGTCACACCTCTCGGCAGGAGAAGAGGAAGGGAACTACCCTCGTATGGTAGAGCGTCTGGCAGAGCAACTCACCTCGTCGATGGGTAAGGCAACCTCTGGCAAGGAACGAGTAGGTGAACTGCTTTGAAGGGTCTCGGAAGCCACCCCACTCCTAGAAGAGGGACCGTAGTGAGAACATCTCGCTTCGGGGGAAGGATGTAGAGAGGATTCCTCTGCTGTGTAGAAGGGAGGCTGGGGAAGAAAATGCCTCTCGCAAGGGGAGGGGAAGGACCGTCCCTCTGTGAGGGTGAAAGAAATCGCCTCTCTGCAAGGGAGAAGGGACCGACAGGGGGCAACCTGTGGTGCCCCACGTGGCTTAGTGACGGCATCCATGCCATCCATCTGCATTACTAGTGGGCGTAAATTTCGATCGTACCCTCACATTTTGTTGTTTTACGTGTAGTTCTGTAGATAATTTTAATGCTTTAAAGCTTTTGTATATTTTGCATTAAGGCCCCCGTTCTAATCATACTTACACTTAGGTCCTCACCCACGTTAGCCGACATGGCGTGGACTTTTTGCAGGAAGGCCCTCACGGCTTTTGTATATTTAGTTTTAATGCTTTAAATTTGATCTACAGTTTAAAAAACTTTGGTATAATTTTGTAGTGACCCTCGAGTTTATTTTTAATCGCATATATAGCCATGCCAGTTCAGTGTGCTTATTCTATTTATTTAAAATATCACTTGTGCTCCCAAAAATCTCAAAAAATAGCATTAAGTGGTTGACTTGTCATAAACTCATGCCACATTTTTGTATCTCATTTTTAGACAATTTTATAATTTTCTAAAAATAAAAAGAGCACAAAGAGCCTCTATTTGACTTAGAAAATTCCAAAAAAATAAAACATTTTGAAAAATTCCAAAAAAATATATATTATATTTCTCTATTTATTTTCTAACTCTAGAAACCAAAAATCCTAAAAATAGAAAATGAAAATACATAAAAAATTAAAAAGATCCAAAATCTAGTATAAAAAGATAAAATATCTTGAAAATATCAAAAATATTTTTTCAATTTCTAAATTTAATATATTATTATGTAACTATTAAAATTGATTTGAAGAAGTTTGGACACCATTTGCTATTTTTACTCTTCATTTCAATTTTTGTTATTTATCAAATCCCTGTTTTGGGGTATTTTTTACTTTAAATACATAAAAATTAGCAAAATTATCCAAAAAATCATTAAACAAGAAGAAAAATGTTTAAAACCAAAAATATTTTATTTCTTTAATTTTAAGTATTTTTATTAGTAATTATAATTACATTAGCCTATATTGTATTTATAACCTTATATATCGTATATTACTTATTTAAAATAAAATAAAATATAAAAATAAAAAATAAAATATATATATAACCAAAAATAAAATTAAAAAATATATAAAATTAAAAAATGCACATAAAAAAGTAGACAAGAAGCACATGTCACGTTCATTGCACCTTATTCCATAATCTATCCAGTTTTGCTACATGTGTTCGACACTTTATATTGTTTTACTATACACACATTTTGTAGAGTTAAATAAAATAAATTTTAACTCCACACTTTTATTTCAATGCTTGATTTTTTATGCGTTAATAGTTGCTTGAAAGTATTTTTGTGAGTGGTCACCACAACAACATTGATCGTGTTCAATTAGCAGACCCTCGCAAAAGTCATTCAACAAATGACATCATTGTTGGGGAGCAATTGCGCTTAGATTGGTATTATTTAATTATTGATATTGTCTATGTCTTTCTCTATTTATTTCCTTGTTATTTGATATCATTATTGATATATCTAATCACTGCTTCATTGTTGACTTTGTTATGAGGGATCGCAAAATGAGGAGGATCGCCTAGGTGATTCTATGTAGTCTGGGAAGCGAAGTCAGTTATTCTACTATAGTCGGTAGGAGAGAGTACCGAAGGATAGTTAGAAGAATTTTGGGAGACAACATACATTTATTTTATTCATTTATTTGTGTAATTTAATGTGAGAAAGAGAGAGATTTATTATAATAACTTGGACTCTCCAAACTTCCACATTTCACGAGGTCCACTACTTGAGAAATTGTTCCCTTAGGGGTCTCGCCGGTTTTGTCATGATTTTCCGCTTTTTCCCTTTGTTTTCTGATTTTCATTTTCCTTATTTTGTGTGATTGAGCCCTAGAATTAGGATTTGATTGATGATAGATTAAAGCCAAGCACATAATTACCATTACATACATCTATAGTCTCATTTGGACCTAGTCAAATTTTGAATTACTCTTCACTTAGTCTCAGAACCGTATGCCGCGAGAGCTCTCCATACAACGCTTGCAGGACCCACAGTGGCGGGCACCGAGGAGGCTCCAATACCGGGCTCTTTGGTTCTATTACAGGTGATTAGCATATTGTTATTCACGATAATAGTATATTCTCTCTCATCTGGGGCGATTTCATCGGCTTGTGTTTGCATATAGCTAGGTTTCAATTCTGCTTAGCATCCTGCATGAAGATTGCTAGAGGAAAGGTGAGCATTTACGCTTTAGCATGCATCATTAATTTCGCCTCGTATTGCTTTTCCGACTCTCTTCCTTTGATTTTGATCACCTAGGATTGCTAAAAAGAATTGACTCCTCGTTAGGTGTGAGCATTTCTTATTAAAAATACAAAAAGTGATAAACAAAAAAACTGGGACTATAAAAATTACTTGACCCTAAAATCAATCGAAAAGAAAAAACACTGTCTTAGGGTGAGTAATACCCTCATTGTATCGTTTTAGATTTCTCATGTAAACACTAAGGACTAGTGCCCAACTCCCATAAGCCTTCATAAGTGTTTGTACAACTTTGTCCTCTCACCTAACTCTAGAAAAATCGACAATATAAAAATCTGCATTTTTGCGGTCCTCATTTGGGTTGAGTAGGAGAATTGAAGTGGATAGTTTTGTGTGGGTTTATTTGTTTGTGTGCATACTCAATCTCTATGTGCATTTACTCTTTTTTCACATCTCTTGACTTGACCATCGTGCTCTCCCGATCATTTTTTTTGTTTCAAGATGGTCGACTAGAGCGATTTTTATCTGACCTTTATGGGTCTCTCGTACCCTCCAGCCAGTCCACCTCCATTTTTTCAGGAGAACATTTCTCCTGACTTCTGTATGTATCCTCCTAACCCACTATTCAGGCATCAGATGTAGAGTTTGACTTGCTACCACCATCACCTTCACATTTCGACAATCCATTTTCCCAAGACTACATTGATCTGGAATGTGAGTTTTGCTCACACCCACCATCCTCATTCCACTCACCTGATACTAAGATTTTGGAGTCACCTTTCGTGGAGTCTACACTTGATACCATGACTTGATTAATGGATCATATGAATTCGAGGAATGACGATCTTACTATTTTGAATAAAAACCAAAATGTTGCTCCACCATTTGAGGATATGGATTCATTTAAGGATCTTCATGAGAGCTTGTAATTGCCCAAAATACAAAAAATGAGGAAAATTTTAAAAATCCAAAAAGAATTCAGGACACACATGGTTTATTCATCATGTGAGGAGAGGGCACTCATGCCAAATCACTTTCCCACACATTCACTCACCTCTTATCCCACCTTTGACCCCAAGGACGACACTTTATAGACTACTCTTAGTTGTCCATGTGTATATGATGATTCTGATCTCCTCCTTTGTATGGAGGAGGTCCAAAAACTCAAAAAAATGTTGACTGAACCAGAAGTGGTGGCCGAAATTCATGAGATCATTGATGCCCCACTTCTCCATTCCATGACCCATTTATCTTCTCCTCAACCCAAGAAGAGAAAGCGAAGGAGCGTATCTGAGTGTCATATCTTGACCATGGCCACTACCCATACCATCACCATTGTCTTTCTTCTAAGAATGGGAACATTTTTACACCATTCATTAGATGCACCATCTCTAACTAGTCATGTCATCACACTTTCCTTGATGACGGTGCTTCGATTAGCATAATAACCTTTTCATTGGTACAGTCTCTTCACTTAGGATCTCTCAAGAAAACCTGAATGTCGTACAATTTGTTGATGGATCAATAAAGAGGATGAAGGGTATTCTAGAGAATGATGTCATTTGGATTCAAGGTTAAGCTATAATGTTGATTTTGTTGTATTGCCCATGGAGACCCCCGCTGCTGGGGAGAACTCTCCAATCATCTTGGGATGACCCTTTCTTGCCTTTGTGAGAGTCGTTATTGATTACGGATCAGGAGAGATTCTCTTCTGTCCTGCTAACAAAAGCGATGTGGTAATCACTGCACCTATTGCCGACCAGAGACATAAATCTGATGTGACCACGTCTATCTTAGTTGACCCTGAGGACTATGACCTTGATGAAACTATCATATATTTTTACTGCATGTTGGATTCTACTGAGACCTGAGAATTCCTCTCCAAGGAGGAAGACTCAGAAAGCATAAACCATGGTGTTCCCTCTTCTGGTATTTGGCGTTGTGTTGATGACATCTACGGGATTTATACGATTGATATCTTTGAGGGAGGGCAAACTTAGATGAGAATAATGAGGTCGAATTTGATATTCTTGCTTTTTTCAATAAATTCGAGCCTTTTAATGATGTTGATGATCCTATTAAGACCATAGAGGACGAACATGACCTGACTACTTCCAAAAATGAGTTCGTTCCCTTTTATTTTGACCTCATTGGGACTAACCAGGCCAGGCATGACCACACTACTTCCACTGATCGGTTCGTGCATGCACACTCTAAGACCGTTGAGGATACATTCATGGTCGATCATGATAGGTTTGTGTCTAATGATGACCTCGATATCGACCTACACCTTGTCAAATCCATTCCTCAATGATCCCACGGAAGGTCTGCTTTCTACCTTCTTGATCTTTGTATATCCATCCTCCTGTAGGTTCACATTCGTTTTATCTTCGTCCATCCATCATATCGCTCATCCACCACATTTTCACGTGTGCATTGCCTAGTACATACTTTGTCCTAAGTAAAGGGGGTGGACGAGCGAGTGTTCTTTCTTCGTTCCGTCTCATCACCCTTGTCGTTGCACATACTTAGGCCTCTTTTACCCTAAGTATAGAGGGAGTGATGTTTACATTCTCTTCGATCCTTTCTTCTATCTTCACCTTCTTTTTCTTATTTTCTTCTTTTCTTTTCCATTTTTTTCTCTACCGAAAGGTGTTGTGCCTTTTTATCAGTCTTCAATACTTAGGACGTACTTTTTCCTAAGTATAGGGGGTTTGCACCCCGACATCTATCATTTTGTTATACTGTGAACCCCCTAGGATCCAGGTGCCCATTTACACCGCATTCGTAATAATACATTCATTAAATATCGCATTGGAATATGAAATTATGGGGAAATTTTTCACGTTGCTTTGCCTTTGCGTATGACATTCACATTCAATAATATGTTAGCAACCACAGAACAAAACACCAACAAGTCTTTTCATTAATTCTCATCAATTTACAACATGTCCAAGGAGTCTTCCAGTACATATAGTAATCCCAAACCTTTTTACAGAAGAGAAAGGGAAGAAATTACATTATGAACCAAATAAAAACTGAGACAAAAGTATATGCATCATCTGGTATATAACCTATCGCTCATAATCATCAACAGCTACTACAATGATGCGGGCTCTTTGCCTGCCAAAACTTGTTTAGGAAGAAAAAGCATCAGCGGGCGTTGGTTACTCCCAAAAACTTATAAAAATAAGTAGGCATTTAATATATTCAAAAGTAAGCAAGTAGAAAGGCAGGAACAACTAAAATTTATTTCTACTTGCGTATGTAAAAAGGTTTTCAAGTTGCTTGTATGTACCACCCATGCTCACCCATTATCCTAACATTTCTCATATATATAACATATTTATATTGTAATTGATTGTTCATAATTGTATGTGTGTATGTATATATTCTCATTTTTCTCAGATATCAGGTTTGTGAATTTTGACGACGGAAAAAGGTGAGATTTGAAAGGTTTAATGATTTATTTAATTTCTAATAGATAGTCTGTGGTCTTGTTCAGTGTACAACCTCACACTAAGACTCTAAGAAGTGGGAAATTCCTTAGGTTGGGGAGCCTTCATAGGCATGCGGTGTTGTATAATGCATCCTAACTAAGTTCCCAACATGTTCACGAGCTTATAGGGATTTCGAATCAAATTTTATAGATACTTCCAACCAACTCAACTTTTATTATAACTCCTCCAAACCTCATCTGCAACTGTCTCAGATGTAACTCTAGATGACTTAGATGTAGACATGGATGATTTGTATGTAAAATCTCCAAGTCTGGTGGCGAAAGTAAACAAAACTCAAGCGGTGAGGTAGCCTACAAAAAGGCTCTTCCGTCTTTCTCTCTAATTGGAAGTACGGTCCAATAGAGGGAAAGGTCTACTCCAAAACCATGCCCCGGAGACGGGTGAGAGAGACTCTCCAGAAAAGTCACTCTAGAAACTGGCCCGACCAGCAACGGGAAAACGAGCTCGTATGAAAAACTAAAAATCAAGGATCCCCGGCATGGGTATCCTAAAAAAGAGGGTCAACGGAACTAGTCAAAAATCGGGATCCCAACGAGGCGTAAGAACATTTCAAGCTCGCGTAAAAATCGTGAAAAGACTGGGATCCTAGACCCGCGCACTTGGCGGTCGCTTCCCTAACTGGGCTTCCTATCTCATGCCCAGTTAAGGGTCACCGCACCCTCGCATGGTTTGGTATAAGGGTCACCGAGACCGGCATGATTTATATGCTCTCGGGTTCTTCACTTGTTTGACTACTCATTTAAGCTATCAACTTTGCCTTTGGTAATCAGATAAGTGGAAAGATGTAACTTATGTGAAACCATTGGTATGTACTTTCTACGTGATACAGATAAATTTTAAGTAAAGTCCTCTCCATGTATCCATTGCCTCCGATTAAATCTATCTTGGGTCGTTATTTTTGTTATTTCAGACACAATTTAGGGATGATCATTGTTTTTCTTAATTGACTTAGAAATTCTAGGCTACTTCTGATTAACTTGGGTTCATGAGTTAAGACATTTATCCTTGTAGGGTCAAAAGGAAACTTTAAGGAAAAATTTAGGTAATATAATTTAGAGACTTACATAGTAGAGTGTAAACATTATTAACAGACTAATGGTGGTAGGGTTGATGTTTCTACCCTATGAGATGGAGGAATTTTTTTTACAAAAGTGTATATTGAATTTCTTCAACCAGGGAATTTTATAGTTATTCCCCTTCATGCATCTTCTCTACTTAAAAGATAATAATAATTCTTGTCGAAAGAACATGATCATTAATTTTTTTTACAAAACATATAATTTGTATTTTTTCCAACTAATCCCTGAAACTATACAACTAGTTCTTATTAATAACATTATCTGCTAGGCCCTAATCTCAATTGGCAGGATGCCATGGATACAGGTCGTTGGACTAATAATTAAAGGGCCAAGATTTTCTAAGAGACTGATATTTGTTAGTTGCTCTCAATTCTCAAAAGTACAAATTCTGATTTCTGAGAAAATGTGTATCACTGTTGATTGGGTTTATATCTTAGACAATTCCCAGAATGATATAAAATAACTGTTAATGAAATTTCAAAAACAAAACTAGAAAATCTTATCTTCTACTACTTTAGTTAACATAAGTACCAAGATAGCACGGCTATATTTAGTAAGCTTGCTATAGTGGCATTGAACCTTTTTTTATATGATAAGAAATTCATCAAGTCAACATTCCATTTCAATTAAACAACAAAGCCATATTCAAATTATTTAACAACGACATATCACTAGAAGGCGTATCATATTATAAACTAAATATTTTTGTTGAACTTCTTCATTAACTTTTTCGCACGAGTTAGGCAGGTTGTGAGCTTCTAATTGTTTTATAAGTTTTGATTTTATATTTGTATACAACACATTACCAAAAAAGCACAAGAATTTATATATTTTTTTAAGAGAATAGATATGTCACACAAATTGCTGATCTCCAGCTTTTATAAAAATTTTGGCTTGAACTCAGATTGTGCATGGAATTTTGTTTGCAGCTTTACAGAAATTTTAACTTTTTAAATTTGGAAACCAAGAGCTTTAATAAATAGGTCTTGAATTAAGTTTTAGGATCACATGAATGGCAAAAAAGAGAATGGGGAAAAGATTTTACAAATCAACAAATATAGCAAGAAAAAGAGGCAAAGAGGCTGGATTAAACATGCAGGGCAGCAAAAAGAAGGAAATAGGGTTGTACCTCGATCTTCAAAATAAAAATCAAACAACATGCAAATTCAACACCATATTCAATGTTTTATTAATAATCCTAATGCACTACCCTATATGTGTGTGTGTGTGTGTGTGTGTGTGTGTGTGTGTGTGTGTGTGTGTGTGTGTGTGTGTGTGTGTGTGTGTGTGTGTGTGTGTATTTATTTAACCGAGAATAACAGAAACATGCTATTGCAATTTTGTGGAATAACATACAGCTTCTTTTTTAATCGAATCAATTAGTCATTGATTTAAAAAAAGTACTTAAAAAGGGAATATGTGCAGAATCAAAAGAGAGGGAGATCTTTTCATGTATTGCAGCAAGAGAATAGAGGGATGTACCTTATATTTCTCTAATCTACTTGAAGAGCAAGCATGCAAAAAGGGCTGAATTGGAGCAGCAACCCTGTTGTTCCAAGAGCAAGGAACAGCTCCAGCTAATTATGGGAGAATTTTAAGAAAAGAGAAGAGAGGAGAAGGTCTCGGTTGGAAATTTAAAAGGATCGGGGATTTGAGAAGATATATAGGGGAAAGGAAGTGCTTCGAATTTAACATGTGGAGGAGGAAGGAAGCCAAGTGGAAAGAGAGAAAACAAAAACAAAAAGCCCAATGGTGGTTGCTACAGTCTGCAGTAGCAGACAATAAAAAAATTATATATATTTTATTTTTTTTCTCCCATTTTAAAGTCCCTCGTAATCACATGTCGAGCCTCTGATTTTGACGCGTAATGACTCGTTTCGACCGTCTCTAAATGATGATTAATATGACTACAATATTGATATACTTTCGATCGGTTTTGGATCCTTGGAAATTTTTAAGGTACGATTTCAATTTATTGTTAAATTTTGCGATTTAAAAATATCAAACGATATCCATTGACGAACGGTCAATTCCGTTGGTCTTCTTTTGTTGAATTGGATTTTAGATGGTCTCGGTTTATTTCATTGTTTTCGAAATTGCGTTGTGGTTTTTTCAGACACGCATTATGATGCGATCGATTTTTAGTTGATTTCACCTGAGCGACTTTTGATTCATGATCAATTGATCGATTTAGGTCATTTAATATTAACTAATAACTTTATTGAATTAAACGGACCTTATTCAGGCCTGGTTTGGGTTTAGGTGGATCCGGATGTTACAAATATAAAAACCTCAAAGGAAGTCTCGTCCTCGAGACTCGAGTCAAGGTTAATATGTGTTTTGAGTTTCATTTGACCATAAAAACCTCAAAGGGTTTTGAACCCATAAAAACCTAAAAGAGAAAACAAGCCATATATTTTAATATATATCTAATTACAAAAGCTTGTTTTGATTATTACCTCAGAAAAGCTGCGGGTATTGTATGCGCATGTCGGCTTCGGTCTCCTACGTTGCCTCCTCGATGCAGTGTCGGTGCCATAGCACCTTGACTAATGGAATCTCTTTGCTATGAAGTTTCTTCACAGCACGGCCAAGTATATATACCAGCCTCTCCTCATATGTTAAATCAAGCTCCACATCTAAATTCTTGTAACTGATGACATGTCGAGGGTCGTTCACACACTTTCTTAAGTTGTATACATGGAAGACATTGTGAATAGCTAATAGATATGGAGGAAGGGCCACTCAGTAGGCTACCTTCCCACTCTAGCTAGAATTTCGATTGGTCCAACATATCGTGGCGCCAATTTGCCACAAGCATCGAATCTCCGTATTCCCTTCATGGGAGATACACGAAAAAATACCCAATCTCCAACCTATAATTTATAGGAATGTCATTAGTATGAGATTAAGTTAAATTGTAATAGAAGAAAGAGAAGAAGATTGGATACCTGAAACTCCAAATCTCTTCTCCGATGGTTTGCGTAGCTCTTCTGACGGCTTTGTGTTGTCAGAAGTCTCCGCCTCACAAGATCAACAGCTCTTGCAGTCTCCTCCAAGAGATCTACGAAGTATAGAGCATGATCACCTACCCCACGCCAACTGAGAGGGGTAAGGCATCTCCACCCATATAGGGCTTCAAATGGTGCCATGCTGATACTGGAATGATAACTATTGTTGTACATGAATTCAACCAATGGCAGATGGTCCTTCCTGGACCCTTTGCACTCCAAAGTGCATGTGCAAAGTAAATTCTCGAGTGTCTGTATGGTGCACTCACTCTGACCGCCGGTCTGTGGATGATAAGTAGAACTCATCTTCAGCTTTGTCTGTAGTGCCGACATGAACTGATGCCAATAGTGCGATGTAAATTTCGAATCCCTGTCAGACACCACCTCTCATGGTATACCATGTAGCCTAATGATATTATGCACATATAGCTTCGCCAATCTGGATGGGGTGTAAGTCATGTTGACAGATATGAAATGAGCCAACTTGGTCAACCTATCAACAATGACCCAAATGAAATCATGGCCACCTGGTGTCTTCAGTAATCCCGTGACAAAATCCATAGAAATGCTCTCCCACTTCCACTCGGGAATGGAGAGAGATTGCAGTAATCATGGCGGTCTCCTGTGCTCGGCCTTGACCATCTGATAGGTCATGCATCTGCTAACATACTGAGACACATCGCTCTTCATTCCATCCCACCAGAAATGTCGATGCAGATCACGACACATCTTTGTGTTTCCTGTATGGATATATAAACGTGAACAGTCTGCCTCATCAAGTATGTATCTGCGTAATTGTTCGTTGTTGGGTACAACAACCCATCATGCATTCCATAAAATGGACTCCATTACAAAAAAGTAATCAACATCGTCCTTCATGTTTTGCATATATCTATCTCGAATCCAAGGAACTATCTTCTGGCCTTCGACGATGTGATCCCACAAACTGCTAAATCGTGAAGGTACGACAGTAGAAATGGATGCGCTCTGCTGAGGATGCCAATAGGGCAAAGATGAAAGCATATCCCACGTGTATAGCTAGTTCGTTGTACCCTCTACATATGCTCTCTTGTTACGTGCATCAGCCACCACGTTTCCCTTACCGGGATGGTAAGAGATCGTGCAATCATAATCCTTCAGTAACTCGAGTCGTCTGCGTTGCCTCATGTTCAACTCCTTCTGATCAAAGATGTACTTCAGACTCTTGTGGTTTGTGAAGATCTCGAAATTCACCCCATATAGATAGTGGAGACATATCTACAAGGCGAAGACAACTACCGCCAACTCTAAGTCATGTGTGGGGTAGTCCTGCTCATGCGTCCTCAACCGTCGTAATGCATAAGCAATCACATGTCCTCTCTGGATCAGTACTGCTCCTAGACCTTCTCCAGATGCATCTGTATAAATTGCATAGTCTTGAGTGCCTGGAGGAAGAGATAGAATAGGTGTTGTAGTCAATCTCTCCTTCAGTGTGGAAGGCCTGGTCACATGAATCGTCCCAAATAAATGGAACTCCCTTCTGCATCAATCGTGTCAAAGGATGAACAATGCGTGAAAATCTACTGACAAAGTGTATGTAATAGCCTACTAAACCCGGGAAACTCCGAATCTGTGTAATTGTCTTGGATTGCTCCTAATATATAACTGCCTCAATCGTCACAGGATCAACTGCAACACCTGCTCCAGAAATGACATGCCCTAGAAATGAGGCCCGGTATAACCAGAACTCACACTTGCTCAACTTGGCATATAGCTTGTACTCCCGCAATGTATCCAAGATAGACCGTAGATCATTCGCATGATGCCATTCATTCTGTGAGTATATGAGTACATCATCAATGAATACCACCACAAATTTATCCAAGTATGGACGGAAGATATGGTTCATCATATCCATGAAAGTCGCATGTGCGTTGCTGAGCCCATACAGCATCACGACAAACTCGTAGTGTCCATAGCGAGTCTTGAAAGCTGTCTTTGGACTATCTGCCTCTTGAATCCTCAGCTGATGATAGCCTGATCGAAGTTCGATCTTCGAAAATATCGAAGATCCTGGATGGGATATAATATGAAAATTAATGAAATTGGTGACTTCTGTGGCAATTGAATATGAATGTCATATTTCCCTTCTCGGACTCATGACAAGTCGGACGACAATCGCTATCCAAGAAGTTAATGCGATCGGAATTGAAATACTGTGAATGTGCGTATCAGGGTTCCACTACTCTGATACTAAACTGTGAACCCCCCTAGGATAAGGGAGCCCATTTACGTCACATTTGCAATATTAAATTCATTAAATATCGCATTGGTATATGAAATTATGGAGAAATTTTTTGCGCTTTGCCTTTGCGTATGACATTCACATTCAATAACATTTTAGCAACCACAGAACAAAACACCAACAAGTCTTTTCATTATTTCTCATAAATTTAAAACATGTACAAGGAGTCTGCCAATACATGCAGTAATCCCAAAATTTTGTGGAGAAGAGAAAGGGAAGCATTTACATTATGAACCGAACAAAAACTGAGACAAAGGTATACGTACCGTATGTATATACCCTATCGCCTGGAATCATCAACAGCTACTACAATGTTGCAGGCTCTTTGCCTGCCAAAACATGTTTAGGAAGAAAAGATGTCAGCGGGTGCTGGTACCTCCCAAAAACTTATAAAAATAAGCAAGCATTTAATATGTTCAAAAGTAAGCAAGTAGAAAGGTAGGAACAACTAAAATTTATTTCTACTTGCATATGTAAAAAGGTTTTCAGGTTGCTTGTATGTACCACCCATGCTCACCCATTATCCTAACATTTCTCATATATATATATATATATAACATATTTATATTGTAATTGATTGTTCATAATTGTATGTGTGTATGTATATATTCTCATTTTTCTCAGATATCAGGTTTGTGAATTTTGACGATGGAAAAAGGTGAGATTTGAAAGGTTTAATGATTTATTTAGTTCTTAAGTCTATTAGATAGTCTGCGGTCTTAGTCAGTGTGCAACCTCACACTATGACTCTAAGATATGGGAAATGCCTTAGGGTTGGGATGCCTCTGTAGGGATACGGTGTTATATAATGCATCCTAACTAAGTTCCCAACACGTCCACTAGCTTATAGGGATTTCAAATCAAATTTTATTATAGACACTTCCAACCAACCCAACTTTTATTGTAACTCCTCCAAACCTCAACTGCAACTATCTCAGATGTAACTCTAGATGACTTAGATGTAGACATGGATGATTTGGATGTAAAATCGCCAAGTATGGTGGCGAAAGTAAACAAACTCAAGCGGTGAGGTAGCCTACAAAAAGATTATTTCGTCTCGCCCTCTATATGGAAGTGCAGTCCAATAGAGGGAAAGGTCTACTCCAAAACCATGTCCCGGAGACGGGTAAGAGAGACTCTTCAGAAAAGTCACTCTAGAAACTGGCCCGATCGGTAATGGGCAAACGAGCTTGTACGAAAAACTAAAAATCGAGGATCCCCCGCATAGGTATCCTAAAACAGAGGGTTAGCAGAATTGGTCAAAAGTCAGGATCCTAACGAGACGTAAAAAAACTACAAGCTCGCGTAAAAACCGTGAAAAGACAGGGATCCTAGACCCACGCACTTGGCGGCCGCTGCCCTAACTGAGCTTCCTATCTCCCATCCAGTTGAGGGTCACCGCACCCTCGCACGGTATAGTATAAGGGTCACCGAGACCGGCATGATTTATATACTTTCTGGTTCTTCACTTGTTTTACTACTCATTTATGCTATCAACTTTGCCTTTGGTAATCAGATAAGAGGAAAGATATAACTTATATGAAACCATCGGTATGTACTTTCTACATGATACGGATAAATTTTAAGTAAAGTCCTCTCCATGTATCCATTGCCTCCGATCAAATCTATCTTGATTCGTTATTTTTGTTATTTCAGACACAATTTAGGGAGGATCATTGTTTTTCTTAATTGACTTAGAAATTCTAGGCTACTTTTGATTAACTTGGGTTTATGAGTTAAGACATTTATCCTTGTAGGGTCAAAAGGAAACTGTAAGGAAAAATTTAGGTAATATAATTTAGAGACTTGCATAGCAGAGTGTAAACATTATTAATAGATGGGATATTTACCCAGCGAACCCTGAAATCTTTCAAAATTACCTCTACGACCTTTGAAACATCGATATTCCTCCCTAGACCCCGTAATCTTGCTCCGTCTTACCACATGGACCCTCCGTTTGTGCACTGTCTCCTTCGTAACTTAACCAGAGTTGTTTGAGTAACCCTTGTACGGTACAATTGCCAGAAACATGCCACGTGTCCTCTGCTGATGGGTCGTCGTCCTCGCAGGAAGTTGCGATTTTGGGAAGTGGGTCGATGCCACCTGAGTTCGCTCCCGAACTCGAAGATGCGATCTCTGCTGATGGGTTGTCGCTTTCGCCGGGAGTTACGATTTTGGGAGGTGGGTCGCTGCCGGATTCCCATTTTGTTCGATTGCCGGTGTCCCACCCTGCTCCGAAGGTTTCTACTGAGCTCAAGGATGCGAGCTTTGCAAATGGGTCCACACCCTCTTCGCGAAACAAGCGGTCACCCTTGCTTACAGCTTTAAGCTTTAAGCTGTAAGCGGTCACCCTTGCTTACAGCCGCAAGCGGTCCCATCTCTGTAGTTGTAGATCATCTGTTTGAGACAATGCATGAGAGAGTTTAAGTCGCTTGTTCTGGATTTGCATTGATAATCACCCAATTAAATTCCAAGTTTATAACTTGCTGTATAGTTCGTTTTTTAACCATCTGGTTAGTAACACAAGTACATATTGCCAAGTAGGTGTTGACCATGTAGATTCGTATTAATGAGAATAACTATAGATTGCCTAGCAGAAATGCGAATGATCATATATCAGATATTGGATGTTACCGTGTTACCTTGTTTTATCCGTTTTAAAACTTAGATAGTGGTATGGTTATGAATATGGATGCATTTTTGGATATAAACATATAAGAACGGTGTGGCACTATGGCCTAAAAGATGGATAGGGATTTGCGAGCAGAGAACGCAGCTCCGTGAGCTTCCTGTTGTTCTCCCTGGCAAACATGACGCGGTACTGGTTAGGGGTGAGAGTGTTTCCGTCGGGGACCTGAGGAGGGTTGCGCAGGAGGAAGCGGTCGACCACGGATTGGAGGTCGGGCAGGCCAAGAGTGTACGGTCGACCTGCGGGCGAGAAGACTATCAGAGAGATCTCCGCGCCGCAAAGCGTCGACAGCTCGCAGGCCTTCTTGAAGAGGTCGATTTGCAGCGGAACCCCGGGGGCAACCTGAGCACCTTGTCCATGGGAGATGGGCGATACCCACTTGGCAAAACCTCTCCTTTACCGGTGGGGGGGAGGGAGCTACAGGCGGCGGGACGGGACCCCGGGTGGGTGGGGAGTGGGGGCGGCACCACGGCGACTCGAGCCAGGGGAGGCGGTAGGCACGAGATTCAAGCCGTAGGGGGCCTTCAAGCAACGGCGAACCGGGGGAGAGTGGCACCGTGATCAGCTGCAGGTAGAGGGTGGGAGGTGAGATGGGAGGCAATGGCACTTGCGGTAAATTTGACCACTAAAATGGGTATAATATAAAGGAAGATAACAGAGTTTGGTTAGTTCTAACGGTTACATGGATGGGAGTTAACCACAGGGTCTATAGAGTAAGGGTTAGCAAGATTACGGGGTCTAGGGAGGAATATCGATGTTTCAAAGGTCGTAGAGGTAATTTTGAAAGATTTCAGGGTTCGCTGGGTAAATATCCCTTAATAGATTGACGGTGGTAGGGTTGATGTTGCTACCCTAAGAGATGGAGGATTTTTTTTACAAAAGAGTATATTATATTTCTTAGATCAGCTAATTCTATAGTTATTCTCCTTCCTTCATCTTCTCTACTTAAAAGATAATAATAATTCTTGTCAAAAGAACATGAACATGATCATTAATTTATTTTTTTACAAAACATATAATTTCTTTTTTTCCAACTAATCCTTGAAACTGTACAACTAGTTCTTATTAATAGCATTATCCGGTAGGCCCTTATCCCAATTGGCAGGATGCCATGGATACAGGTCGTTGGACTAATAATTAAAGGGCCAAGATTTTCTAAGAGACCAATATTTGTTAGTTGCTCTCAATTCTCAACAGTACAAATTCCGATTTCTGAGAAAATGTGTATCATTATTGATTGGGTTTGTATCTTAGACAATTCCCATAATGATATAAAATACCCGTTAATGAAATTCCAAAAACAAAACTAGAAAATCTTATCTTTTATTACTTTAGTCAATATAAGTACCAAGGTAGCATGGTTATATTTAGTAAGCTTGCTAGAGTAGCGTTGAACCTTTTTTATATAATAAGAAATTCATCAAGTCGACATTCCATTTCAATTAAACAACAAAGCCATATTCAAATTTTTTATCAATGACATATAACTAGAAGGCATATCATATTATAAACTAAATATTTTTCTTTAACTTCTCCGTTACCTTTTTCGCATGAGTTAGGTAGGTTGTGAGCTTGTAAATGTTTTATAAGTTTCGAATTTATATTTGTTTATAGCACATCACCAAAAAAACACAAGAATTTATATATTTTTTAAGAGAATAGATATGTCACACAAATTGTTGATCTCCAGCTTTTATAAAAATTTTGGCTTGAACTCAGATTGTGCATGGAATTTTGTTTGCATCTTTACTGAAATTTTAACTTTTTAAATTTGGAAACCAAGAGCTTTAAGAAATAGGTCTTGAAACATGAATGGCAACAGAGAATGGGGAAAATATTGTACAAATCAAGAAATATAGCAGCAAAAAAGGCTGGATTAAACATGCAGGGCAGCAAAAAGAAGGAAATAGGGTTGTACCTCGATCTCCAAAAAAAATCAAACAACATGCAAATCCAACACCATATTCAATGTTTGATTAATAATCCTAATGCACTACCCATTATATATATATGTGTGTGTATTTATTTAACCTAGAATAACAGAAACACGTTATTGCAATTTTGTGGAATAACATCCAACTTCTTTTTCAACCAAATCAATATTGATTTAGAAAAAGTACTTATAAAAGGAATATGTTATAATCAAAAGAGAGGGAGATCTTTTCATGTATGGCAGCAAGAGAGTAGAGGGATGTACCTTATATTTCTCTAATCTACTTGAAGAACAAGCATGCAGAAAGGGCTGAGTTAGAGCAGCAACCCTATTGTTCCAAGAGCAAGAAGCAGCTCTAGACGATTTTGTGAGGATTTTAAGAAAGGAGAAGAAAGGAGAAGGTCTCGGTTGGAAATTTGAAAGAATTGGGGATTTGAGGAGATATATAGGGGAAAGGAAGTGCTTGGAATTTAACATGTGGAGGATGAAGGAAGCCAAGTGGAAAGAGAGAAAAACAAAAACAAAAAAACCCAATGGTGGCTGCTACAGTCTGCAATAGCAGACAATAAAAAAATTATATATTTTATTTTTTTCTCCCATTTTAAAGTCCCTTGTAATTGCATGTTGAGCTTCTGATTTCGACGTGCATTGGCTCGTTTTGACCGTCTTTAAATGATGATTAATATGAGTATAATATTGATATACTTTCGATAAGGTTTGGATCCCTGAAAATTTTCGAGGTACGGTTTCGATTTATTGTTAAATTTTGCGATTTAAAAATGTCAAATGATATCCGATTGACGAACAGTCAATTCCGTTGGTCTTTTTTGTTGAATTAGATTTTTAGATGGCCTCGGTTTATTTCACTATTTTCGAAATTGCGTTGTGGCTTTTTCGGATACGCATTATGATGCGATTGATTTTTAGTCGATTTCACCTGAACGACTTTTGATTCACAACCAATTAATCGATTTAAGTTATTTAATGTTAATTAATAACTTTATTGAGTTAAACAGATCTTATTCGGGTCGGGTTCGGGTTTAGGCAGATCTGGATGTTACAGATACCCTCTATTGTTTCCTCTTCTTATCTATACTTAGGGATATCAGACCCTAAGTATATGGAGAGACAGTCTGAGTACGATCTGTTCATTCCCACCCTTGACCCTCCCTGCCTTGTGTATTATCTGTTATACTTAGGACTATTTGATCTTAAGTATAAGGGGCGGTCGACTTCTCATTTGTTTATTTATTCATTTGTTTATTCCTTAGGTTTTCTATCCTCAGTACGAGTTATGTCTTCTCTTTTTCTATCTGATCTATGAGGAAATAACTCAAGCTAAATAAAGGGGGCTCATATATACAGCGTATATACTTTAGCTATAACTCATACTTTTGTATTTTTAATAGTAAATATGGATAAAGTACTGTATAAAATATTATATATACTTTATACAATTCATTAAAATTCATTAATGAAAAGATGTCTATTATTCCTCAATTTCTTTTTGTATATACTGATTAATAAATCAACTAAAAAATTGTAAATGTTGGGAAAATATTTTGAAAATCCTTTTAAAAAATATTTGAAAAATGTTTTGTAAAATATGTTCAACTTTTGAAAAATATTTTCTTGGTAATAATTTATTTTCTTTATGTGAAATAAAAATCTTTTGAAAACTGATTTGCAAATGGTCTAAAGAATGGTTGCAAAAATATTTTGCAAAATCTATGCATACTATTTAAAAATCCTTTGCAAAATGATTTTCAAATGTTTGTAAAAAATATTTCGGACTATAGTTATCAAAATTGCTTGTAAATAATTTGTAAATAAGTTTGAGGAATATATACATCACAAAAAATAAAAATAAAATAAATAATAAAAAACAAATAATTAATCTTTATTATTATATATATATAATCACATATTTTTTGTAAAGTCTTAAAAACCCAACTCTAGTAGATATAAGATGCATTATCGTATAAATATATGTACTTATTTTTATCCAAAATCTTTTGTTTTCAAAATCATAAAAACATTTGCAAAATCTTTTTGAAAAAATACTAAAAACATTCGCAAAACCTTTTTCAAATATCCATGAAATGTTTAAAATTTTGAAAATTGCATCACAAAAATATTTTTTATTGCATTGTATATAGCGTTCACATCTTTTGGATTGAGTTTGATAATTGAACAAGTCTAAGTAAAATCCAAAGATTGGAGCTTGGTTGGACTTTAAATCTACCTAATCATGGGAACCTTATAGGAACTAGAATTGAGGTACTTCAGGTCGGGTTGACTTAATTCTTTTAGAATAACGAGACTTGGTTCAATGTCATTGTGACTGCCTAAGTAAAGTATTTCGGAGCACTCACACGACTCTTATCGATAATGACCTAACATGGACACATGCACCTTTCACTTGGCTCAAGTCAGTTAGAGAGGTAAGGGGATTGGATTTGTCTATATGAGATGCACACAAGTGGAAACATTTATCCTCATCGAGGAGGGAAGTGCACCCCATCCCCTTAAGTATCGGAGACATCTACAGACAGGAGAGTGTGGATTGCAATAATGTTTCAAAAGAGGGATAATCTACTAGCTAAAGAGGAAAAACTCCTTGTGTAAATGCTATTGTATATAGTATTTCAAAAAAAACTCCAAAAAGTAGATAGGCCGAATAGAAAATAAAATACCTCTCGGAGTGTATATATCTGTAAAGTCAATAAGCAAGCTTGAGATGCAAAGTCTTATCATGTGAGCCTACAACTGGATGACTTGACTACACTGGTCATGCATCCTAGGATAGGTATCTGAACGGGATACTTTCCATTCTTCTCTTCACCCCCTCCTCTTGAGATGGTTTCCACTTGAACTTAGATGGGAATACCCTGCTCCTCGAGCAAGGAGTTGCTGGATTAGGGAATCGTTGGGTTGTCATGCTGGAGAAGTCATTCTTTGTCATTTCAGTTGAGGGGATCCACTATCACATACATTGTACAAGTAAGATTCATAGTCATAAGGGTTTGTGTATGAGTTGAAATATTCTGAACTAATTATTGAGGAGACTTAAGCAGAGTTTTGGGATTCTCGAAAGCTGTTGTATTTCAAATCTGATTCCCAATAAGGTTCTACCTGCACTAAAATTCCAAAGGTCTTACTTACGCTCCAAACATTGATGTTGTGAAGACAAGTTTGAGAAATAAATTCAATCGAGTTCTTTCTTTTTCTTTTCTTTATTTTTATTTTCTACACTTATTGCATAAGTGTTTGCTAAGGACTAGCACAAGCAAGTATATGGGGTGATTAATCTCCATTTCATCACCTTTATTTTATAATTTTGACATTAAAAACCCTAGCTAATGCATGTAAATAACCATAGTTTGTACAAATTAACATTCGTTCTTTATTCTACTTATTGTGTATAAGATACTATTTTTAATGCCAAAATTATAGAATAAAGAAAATAAAAGAAAAGAAAAAATACCAAAAGGTATTTTATGACCCTAAACCCGGAGAAAAAGTCAAGAATTGATTTATTCGATAAGGAATAAAGAATGGGATATGAGGGAACACATTAAAAACCTCATTTATTTATTATTCAATAAGTCTACTTTGGGACCTATTTTATTCTTTATGAATTATACCTAAAATAAAGAAAATTTATACATGAATGTTTTAGATAAAAATGTATATAAAAATACAAAATTTATTTCTTAAAAAATAATATACAATGTTCATTTATACTCAAAACAAAAAGCCACAAACTAAACTTCACAGACCCTATCTCCTAAATAAAAACTCAAAATGCATCAAAATCACCTTTAATTGTAAATAACTTTTAATTAGATATTTAATGAAGATGATTTCATATTTTTTGGAGTTCGTATGTGAAAGTTAGGTTTTGGACCCCTATTGTACTATATACTTGAATAAAGTATTCATTTTATTTATTCTTTATGATTTTTTCACATTATATTTTTATAATTTTGTAAATACTATTTATAATATAGGAAAAATGAAGCTACCCCCATCCCATTTTTCACAAATATTTTTTATTTTTTTGGAAACATATCACCATGTATATTCATCCCTATATCTCTCTTATATGTCATTCGAATTTCGTCAGAAACAGAGGCTCCTACAGCCTCCATCCAGACGTCATTTTTTTAACGGTCGCAGGATTTTTTAAATCGACCATATCTGGATGGAGGTCGTAGGAGTCTCTGTTTCCGACAAAATTCGAATGGCATATAGGAGAGATATAGGGATGAATATACATGACGATATTTTTCAAAAAAAATAAAAACAATTTGCCCAAAAATGGGGCAAGGCAGCCATGTTGGCTGCCCCAAGGGGGCACCCCCATCAACCCCTTATAATATATGTACATATTAAAACTAAAATAAATTCACAAAGAAAATAATAAAATAAAATAAATATATAAAATACATAGATGAAATACCTATACTTGTATCTATATATGTTAAACCCTTATTTATTTAAGTATATATGTTATATCATAAATATATATATAATATTTATGTATATAAAATAATTTATAAATATATTAAGTAATAAAATAAAATTTTAAAATCAAATTTTTAAAATAAAAATAAAATGCATAAAATACAGATAAAAATATATATAATAGTAAATATAAAATTGTAATAAATAACCTTGAAAAAATCACGATAAAAAATAAAAAATTATTTTATAACTTAAAATTAATAAAATCATTTAATAATTATCATATATTTTACAAATCTTTTTTGAGTTGGTTTTTTCTGGTTGGCCCACGTAGACCAACCAGGTGGCTTGGCGTGTTGACCACAAGTCGAATGCCTTGCTTACTTCCCCAAGCCGTCGACGGATCACTTTTCACCATCTTTCTTGAATTTTCCCCCTCAATGCATCTCTCGAGGAGATGTTGACCTTTCATGAAAAATCTCCCTTGTACATATGCCATCCACGCCTCATGAATATCCGTTCATCACCTTTATATATAATTTTGACCTTAAAAGCCCTAGCTAATGCATGTAAATAAAATTAATCTGTACAAAATAGCATTAATTATTTATTACATTTATTGTGCAAATAATATTATTTTTAATGTAAAAATTATAGAATAAAGAGAAGTAAAGAAAAGGATAAAATACCAAGGTATTTTATGACCCTAAATCCCGAGACCTAGGCATCTTGATAACTAGGTCGACAAGAATAAAGTATGGGGAGATAAGGGCCAATAATCAAATAAAAATATTGTTTATTTATTCATTCTTTATTTATTCTTGGGACCTATTTTATTTTCTATTTTGTATACCTCAAATAAAGAAACTTTGTTCATGAAACTTATAGATAATAAAAATTAGAAAATACAAAATTGATTTCATATAAAAATAATACACCGTGTAAAAGATATACTCTAAATAAAATTCCAAAATCCCAATTTCTCACACCTGTATCTCCCAAATAAAAATTCAAAACATATCAAAATCACCTTTACTTGCATATAGCTTTAAATAATCTATTTATTGAAGGTGGTTTCATATTTTTTTGGACTTAAGGTGTAAAACTTAGGACCCATATTGCCTTATTAAAATATTATTTATTATATTATTTTTATAAATTTACATCTTTATAATTTTGTAAAAAGTATTTGTAATATTTATACATATTGAAACTAAAATAAAACCATAAATAAAACATTAAAATAAAATATGTACATAAAATATATAGATGAAATACCTATAACTATACATATATAATTAATACACTTATTTATTTGAGTGTAAATATTATATCAAAAAAATAATAATATATTTAAGTGTATAAAAAAATATATAATGATATAAAACAATAAAATAGTAATAAAAGTAAATATACAAAATAAAATAAAATACTTAACATAGATAAATATTCATATATATATATTAACCCTAAAAAGTAACTTGTAATTAAATAACCTCGACAAAATAAATAAAAATCATAATAAAATAATATAGAAAATAATAACCTTTTTATTCTATAAATAAAATTAATTAATTCATTTATTAATTAATATTGAATTTACAAGCAATTTTGAACTATCTTTTTCCTGGTTGGTCCATGTGGACCAACCAAGGACTTCCCTTTGTTGGCCTAGTTTACTGTACAACCTACTTCGCCCCCCTCTTCTGACAAACACTGTTCTGCCTAACTCTCCAACTTCGTCAAATTTTCACGCTTGATCCTTCGATCGAGCTCGATTCCTTCATCGAAACTCGTCGCCCTTCGATCTGTCATTTCACCCACTCTTCGTCATCATCAACCGAAGCTCCCATCATCTGTAATCTTGTGACCTAACAGCCCTCTCGCCAAGTTCTTAAATAAGTCATGGTCACCTTCCTTTGCTTTTTGGATCGACCTCCGGCCACTAGAACCCTCCGATATTTGCATGACCAGGTAGAGGATGGTGACAATTTCTCCTCAGTTGACTTGCATCGCACATGAGGTGACAAACGTTCGGGTCCTCATCGCTCGAAGCTTGCTCTGGCGATGCCATCTTCAATCCATCTAGAGGTCCTTTGAGGTTTAGGTTGGATTTCATTTCTCGCATTTCTTTCATTATTTCGATTCTGTCATTTACTTCATGTTTAATCCATAACTGTAGGGTAGGATTCCAACTTAGTGTTCATCAGAGATGAGAGCTCTAGCCGGTGTTTAGACCACTTGTACCCCCCTGTGCTAACATCATAATCACCTCAGTTCCTTCCCTTACCATTTCACAATTGCCTCAACCCATCCAGCTACCTGGACCTCCTTTGATCGAATCCTCGGGTGTTCCTCCGCCACCCCTCGCATGAACACCTCCGCCCACCTCGCTCAATCTTTGATCCCACCAAATAATGGCCCAAGAACCTTTGATCGAGCCCCTTCTTCCTATATGAACAGGTTCTTAGAGGTACAAGCCTCTTTCGAGGTGAATCACGCCCAGGTGGTTGCTTCCCAGTACCTTGTCTTCATCGGCTCCCCAGAACCCCTCTGATGGGTCATGAACTTTCTTGAAGGTACCAATCATTGTGGATCCTCTTCACAGAGCTCTTGAGTCTCTCAACAACTGGAAGGAACCTGTGGAGTGTAGAATCGATGGAAGAAAGAAGAACACAGCCGTGTTCTTCCATATTCTTAAGGAATGAAGCAAAACTGATCGATGGGTCTTTCACGCCAGATTGTACAGCAGCCCTCAAATCATGGGCATCAACCACCGTTAGATCAGAAGCCAAATCTGATCCCAAGCGTCCGATGGTGAAGCGGTATGGTGGAATGTCCATCGACTGATGAGCCTAAGTTAAGCATCTCCAACCTTCGGATCATGACTAATAAGGGGTAAATTATATAGACACACATGCATATGTTTGTTTTAGTTATTTAATCTTGTAAATAAATATGGTAGTCTAAATAAACATGAGAAAATTGCAAGCACACCCCCTTGTCTTTACTGCTTATTGCATTTGGGTCGATGTCAGGTCACATCACGTGCAGTTCCACGTGAAGTGGCCATTTTGCATCGATACATTCATGGGTATTTGTACATTGAATTAGTCCAATAAATGTGAATATTAGTGACATATTTTTTGGAAAAATTGCAGAGTGGCCCTCATATTATCTTTTATTTATAGAAATACCCCTGCTAGTATTGTAGTTTCTCTTTATTTCCTCTATTTATTTTAATTAGTAATTATGCTCCAAAAATTCCAAAAAAAATACGTATATGTTCTAGGTTCCACATTGTCTCTAGTTTGACGCTCTAATTTTATTTTAAAATTTTAGACCATTTTATTTATTTTGTAAAAATAAAAAAGAGCACTGAAAACCTTGTTTTAATTAAATACCCCACAAAATATAAAAATGTTGTGAAAAATCCCCAAAAAAATTTTTTCCATTTATTTATTTTATAACTCCATACCAAAAATTCATAAAAATTACAAACAAAAATTCCTAAAAATTGAAAAACCCCAAAAACCTTTAGAAAAATTTATAAAATTCCTAAAATATTAAAAAATCTTGTTTTCTATTTCATAATTTTGTTTATATTATTTTTTATCTACTAAAATTGATTTAAAGAGTTTTGGAACTATTTTGTTATTTTTCCTCTTTCATATTCGGGTATTTAATTAAACCCTAATTTAGGGTATTTTTACTTTAAAAATATATAAAAATTAGCAAAAATTTCTTTAAAAAATTTGTAAAATAATAAAAAAATCATTAATATCCAAAAAGAATTTATTTCATGAGTTTTTAATCTTTTTATTATTATTTATATCTATAGTATCTTACTTTGTATATATACTCTCTTATATAGCTATATTGTATTTTAAAAGAAAAACAAATATATAAAATATAAAAATAAAAAAATAAAAATTTAAAATTTAATAAAAATACAAAAATAAAACAGAAATAAAATAAAAACATAAAAATTAAGAACCCATAAAAAGATCATTTGGACAAAGAAAATCACACTCATGTTTTGTGATTCGTAGCCCAATTTATCCAGAGATCATTGATCTCTGTGTTCGACACTCTACATACTTGCACACTATACACATCCATTGTAGAGTTATAATAAATTTTAACTCCACATTTGCTTTTCATTAGTTAATATCTCATTGTGGGTTAATTATAGATTAATTGGGATTTCGTGAGTGGTCGCCATAGCGACTGTGTCTTCGCCTTCTGTAAGACATATTTAAACCCTCGCAAAATCTCGATTATCAAATGGAGTCGTTGTAGGGGAGCAACTGCACATAGATTGTTTTTGTCTGATTGTGACTTCTTTGTGTATATTTTTTCTTTATTTATTTCTTTATTTATTTGATATTATTGTGACTTGAGTAATCACCCTTTCTTTGTTTACTTTGTTGCGAGGTACCGCGAATCGAGGGAGGCACTTTACTCGAAGCACCTATGCACCCATGTGAAGCTTCTGTCTGACTAAGCACCAAAGGAGGCTTGGAGACATTTTTGAAGACACGGATTTTTAGCATTTATTTTATTTTATTTATTTGTGTAATTTGAAGTGAGAGAGAGACCACATTTAATTTGTAATATCTAGCACACTCTCCAGGACTTTACACACTTTCACGAGGTCTAATGCCCAAGGGATTGTTCCTTTGGGGGCCTGGTCGACTTTTTTGTTATTTTCATCGCATTTTTTTCCTCTGTTTTCCGATTTTGTTTTATTTATTTTGTGTGATTAAGCCCTAGTTGTAGGATTTGCTTGACGGTAGATTAAGGCCAAACACCAAATATATTTGCTTGCACATGTAGTCTCATTTGGACTTGGTCAAATTTTGAATTACTTTTCACCTGGTCTCAGAACCACGTGCCTCTAAATTCCTCCATACAACACTTGCAGGATCCACTATGGTGGGCACCGAGGAGACTCCAAGATCATACCCTTAAGTTCTATTCTAGGTGATTAGCAAACAGTTCTTCACGCTTATAGCAATTTCTCACCTAGGGAGATTTCATCGGTTGCATTTGCATATGGATAGGTTTCAATTTTGCTTAGCATCCTTGCATGTAGAGAGCTGGGAAGCACTGTAAGTCTTCTGACTTTGCATGCATCATCGATTTCCGACTTGCATGGACTTTCAACCTTCTCCCTCTGATTTTGCTCGCCCAGGATGCTAAATGGAATTGAAAAAATCGTTAGGTGTGTGCATTGAAAAATAACAAAAAAAGTGACGACCTAAATAAATTTGGAACTGCTAACTTTGATGGACCCTAAAAATAAATGTAATGGATTCATTGTCTTAGGGGAGTATGAAGGATATTCAGAATCCTTAAGCGCATCACGGAAGCGTGTCGATCGCATCGTATGCAATCGGAGCAACTAGTCGCACTAGTCGCTAGATGCGGCGGAAAAAGATTTTTTTTCAAAAACTAAAGATGAAACCACACGATCACGAGAGAGGCTGGGCGAGACTGAGAGAGAGAGAGAGAGTAGTATTCTTCTACAACTCTTGATTATATACCAAGAAAGGCTAGGCTAGCCCTCCTTTTATATTAGTTTAGGATCAAATGGATCTCAATCCATGGGACACATAGATCCAACGGTCATGGGATTCTATGTAATAATCAATGGCTATGATTGTTGTTGGCTAAAACCAACAACATTAATTTATATTTAAATTAAATATATGTTGCAACATTATCAACATAATTTAATTTAACATAAATCAATTAATTAAGAGATTAATCAAGATAATAAAATGGAGATAATGTTGCCTCCTAAAATTGGGGCGTCACCCATGACTTTTTCATGGGTGACACCACCTCAACAATGGTGGTTATTATCTCCTTTTTATTATATCATATTATCTCTTAGTAATTTGTAATAACTATTATCACATAATTATCCACAAAATTAATTCCAAATTACTTTGTGAATATTTCAATCATGCCATTGAAAAATATGTGAATCAAATTCACAACCCAAACTAATTTGTAAATTATATTTCCAATTAATTAATAAATATGAATCCAATCCACATTTAATAATTAACGAATGCTATTTACGAATTTTCTTTCTCTTGTATATTATAAATCATATTTATAGTACACAAATATTATGGATAGTATTATCAACATTCTCTAATCCTTGATAATTAAATCCTATTTAATTATCTTGGATAATTATTCTCAGAAAATGAATCCCATTCAATTATGTTTGATAATTAAATCTCATTTAATCATCAAGTCCCTTTTGCTTGGATATGCATTTCATCAAATGAATTATTCTTGAATCATTTCAAGAATAATGTGCTTTCTCCGCAGATACTTGGAGATAAGGACAGGGCGATTGTATTGTTCCACGTATAGTGACTTGGATATTGAGATCTTGTCTCAAATCCAGATCTTACGAACCTCCCATAGATTCTTGATTAAATCAAGACCGCAAATCTAATCTTCTCATTGAATCTGAATCTCATTCAGACCAATGTCCAATACTTGGACTAAGATCAGATTGCTTCTCTACTGGAAGGAGTCACTAAAATCCAGACATGTTTCATCACTCCCTCAGAATGGAAGCGTCATGGATATACAATCGTTTATGATCACATCACCCACAGGTATTCCTAATACATGTACATCCTTCATACTAGAAGACCCATGGTCAACCCGAAGATTAAGATCAATTTTACACTATCTTCTTCAGGGTTTGATCACTAAGTTTCTCAATCTTGGTCATTGGGAGTTGGTATCGATCATATGCTTTCCCAAAGCATATATCATACCATCAAATTCATGTCATGCTTCCAAAGCACGACGACCATGCATGGAATTTGATCGGTCCCAATACCTCATGAGTGAGCTCATGTCTTCCGGTTCATAAGTGAACCTATATGATCCCTTTGAGAGATCGAATTGCTCATATGCCCTTATATGCACACCAGCTCACCGGTGTATAGACCTTGGTTAGGCCATCAACCTATCGGTCTGCCAAATGTACATACTCAGACATATAGCAATACATCTGTCTCTGGTCAGAGGATGCGTGCCTATGCTGTGACAGCATTCAACATAGGACTTAGGTTATCTCGATCTCGTTAAGTCAACCCAATGACCTAACTAATCTGACACCTCCGAATCACTATTCCCATGCAGAGGACCTACATCGAGAGGTCGGTCAGATATCATCCTATGTGGGAAAGGATTGCCATCTCCTACTCAGGCTGGAGATCTTCTCTTAATGATCATTTGACGGTGCTTGATGAGTCCTCTATCTAACTCCTTAGATATTCATCCAAACACCAGCCTCTATGATTCATTTAGTGAATCAACAGCTATATGATCATCAAGATGGCCATGGTACATAACACTAATTGTACAGAGGGACCTTATAGTGCATTCATTCATATAATTTCAGAAAGGGAGTGAAACATCAACAACTTTTATTAATAAACATAAATATTACAATAACATTTATTGTAAGAATGGTTCGCCCAGGGCTCACATGTCCAACAATCTCCCACTAGCCCTCAGAACCATTCAAGTACAATACATAAATCCATACTCATTACATGTTGGTCAAAAACCTTCTATGTCAGAGGTTTGGTAACAAGATCAGCAATGTTGTCGGCAGAGGCCACCTTGGTGATGATGATATCACCACGCTTTTGAATCTCCCGAATGATGTGGTATTTCCTTTCCACGTGCTTGCTCTTTTGATGGCACATGGGTTCCTTTGCTTGGGCAATGGCTCCGTGTTATCACAGAGTAACGGGACGAGAGTATCAGAGGAATCTACGCCAAGCTCCAAGATGAACTTGCACAACCACACCGCCTCCTTTGCAGTATCCGATGCGGTAATGTATTCCGCTTCTGTTATTGAATCCGTCGTAGTGTCCTGCTTCTTGCTTCTCCAGCTCACAGCACCACCATTCAACAGGATTACAAACCCTGATGTTGACTTTTGATCATCAATATCCGACTGGAAGTCTGAATTTGTATATCCCAAGACTTGGAGATCACCATCTCCATAGACCAAGATGTAATCTTGCGTCCGTCTTAGATTTTTGAATATGTTCTTTACTACATTCCAGTGTTTCTCGCCATAGCAGGATTGGTAACGACT
Source organism: Ottelia alismoides (assembly GCA_037367405.1). Lineage (NCBI taxonomy): Eukaryota > Viridiplantae > Streptophyta > Magnoliopsida > Alismatales > Hydrocharitaceae > Ottelia > Ottelia alismoides. The sequence goes on along the minus strand of JAZKJV010010321.1, from coordinate 441,537 downwards.
TACCACTCCCACTGCATGGCAGATGTCTAGCCTAGTACACATCATGGCATACATCAAGCTTCCTACAGCTGATGCGTAGGGGCATCCATCCATGGCTTTCTTTTCCTCAACACTTTTAGGAGCCATCCCTTTGACAGATGGATACCATGTCCTAAGGGAAGGAATCCTTTCTTTGAACTATCCATACGGAATCGTTCAAGAATTTTCTCGATGTATCCATGCTGTGATAATCCCAGTATTCTCTTTTCTCGGTTTCTGAACAACTTCAGGCCTAAGATGTAAGAGGCTTCTCCAAGATCTTTCATCTCAAATGTATGGGATAACCAAAATTCACACTGGTCATCATTCATGTATCATTCCCAATGATAAGGATATCATCTACGTAAAGCACGATGAACACAATGGCGCTCCCACTAAGCTTCTTGTACACACAAGGTTCATCAGGATTCTGTACAAAATCTTAACTTTTTATGGTTTCGTCAAATCTGATGTTCCAGCTACGAGAAGCTTGTTTGAGCCCACAGATGGATTTCTTCAGCTTGCATACTTTACCATCCTCATCTATAAAGCCCTGGGGCTGCTCCATATAGATATCCTCCTCGAGGTATCCATTCAGGAAAGTTGTCTTGACGTCCATCTGCCAGATGTCGTAGTCAAGAGATGCAGCTATAGCTAGCAATGTCCTGATGGATTTAAGCATAGCCACAGGAGAGAACATCTCATCATAGTCGATGCCTTCTCTCTGTGTTTAGCCCTTGGCTACGAGTTGTGCCTTGAAAGTCTCTACTTTCCCATCAGGTCCCCTCTTTCTCTTGAAGATCCATTTACACCCAGTGGGTTTTACCCCTTTAGGTAGATCCTCTAGGGTCCATACACTATTCTTATGCATGGAGTCAATATCTGACTTCATTGCTATCATCCATCTATCCATGTCATGATCCGCGAGTGCTTCATCAAATGAAGAAGGATCATTGTCAGTTTCACCTGACACATGGAATCCATACCTTTCAGGTGGTGCAACCACCCTCGAACTCCTTCGAAGAGGTATGGGTGTTTCATCTTTATTTATCTCTTCAGTTTCTGGTTCAGGAATCTCAGAATCCTCAGGAGATTCAATGAGTTCCTCTACTTCATTTCTGTCTTGACCTTTAAGGAAATCATCCTCCAAAAGTTTCACATCCCTAGAGACAAAAATCTTTTGGGTATCAAGTTCATAAAGCTGGTATCCAATACCATCTTTAACATACCAAATGTAGTAGCACTCACGAGTGCGAGATTCTAGCTTACTTGCATCCACGTTCTTCGCATGGACCAAGCACCCCCAAACCCTCAAGTATTTAATACTAGGTTTGGTCCCATACCAGAGCTCGTGAGGAGTCCTGGGTACAGACTTGCTTGGAATCTTGTTCAGGATATAAATTGCAGTCTCTACTGCATATCCCCAGAAACTAAGAGGTAAACGTACTTTGCTCATCATTGAATGGACCATGTCCATGATGGTCCTGTTGCGTCTTTCAATAACACCATTAAGTTGGGGAGTTCCAGGGGGAGTGATATTGGAGACAAATCCATTCTCTTTAAGATATTCCTTGAATTCATCTGAGAGGTACTCACCACCTCGGTCAGATCGAATCCGTTTGATCTTCCTATCGGTTTGGTTCTCAACCAAAGCCTTAAACTCTTTGAACTTTTCAAAGGTTTCAGATTTATGACGTAGTAGGAAGATAAACCCGTATTGCGAATGGTCATCAATAAACGTCAAATAATATCGATATCCATTTCTAGTCACGGTACTGAAGGGGCCGAATACATCATTATGTATTAGGTCAAGAATACCTTCGCATCTCGTAACCTTGTTACGGAAAGGCATCCTGATCATTTTACCTCGAATGCAATGTTCACAGGTAGGTAAAGATTGAACCTGTAGAAAATCTAAAGGTTCATCCTTTATAAATCTTAGATACAGATATCAAATTCCTCCTAACTTTAGGTTCATAAAGACACTCTTTAAGTACTAGGACTCGACCACTAGATAACGATAGTCTGTACGTCCCGATGGCGACTGCTACAACACTTGCATAAGATCCCATCTGGATAACTATCTCCCCTTGCTCCAGATTCCTAATTTTCTGAAACAAATGCAACGAATTGCATACATGAACAGAAGCACCAGAATCTATAACCCAACTTCCTTCTCGTCCAATGAGAAAGCTAGTTTCAATGATGAAAGTAGATTTCATACCTGCTGGGGCTTTACCTTTGTCAGCAGACTTCAGGTAATCTGGACAATTACGCCAACAATGCCCCGACTTCTTACAGTGGTGACAGACATCGGACTTTTTTGATGTCATCAGTGTAGAAGCACTAGAAGACGAACCAACTCCTTGATTCTTCTTGTTTCTCTTCGGGGCCGGGCCCTTCCGAGAACCTTGCTTCCTCCTGCGCTTTCCTCTCACTTGTGCAACCATTGCACTAGCAGAGGGGCCGTCCTTCTTCATGACATCTTCTGCAGACTTCAATGCAGCTAACAGCCCAGCGTTAGTGAAGTCGCCTTTGTTCATGTGGTAAGACACGACAAAGTTGTTGAAAGACTAAGGGAGCGACAGGACAATGAAATCAGCTTGCATTTCAGAATCCAAGTAGACTCCCAGGGTTGCCAGCTCAGATAGGTACCCAAACATTTTGAGTACGTTCTATGACAGAGGTCCCTTCCTACATCTTGCAGTGAATAAGCTCTTTCATCACATTGTAACGTTGTGTGCGGTTTATGTCACCGAACATGTCCTTCAGATTCATCATAATCTCTTGGCAATGTTTCATCTCGACATGTTGCTTCTGAAGCACATTGGATAATGAACCAAGGATGTAACACCTTGCCAGATTATGGTCTTCATCATATTTCTCATTATATGATTTATCACCTGCAGTCTTAGGGTTTGCTATCTTATCCTTGCTCAACACATAAGAGATGTGCTCCGCAGATAGGACAAGATCTAAATTTCGGATCCAATCTGAATAATTTGGTCTGGTCAATTGGTTGACCTCAAGGAGCCTGCTAAGTGGGTTCATGGACTTTATTTTCTGAAATTAAGAATGCACTATATTAGAATATATAAATAATTATATATTCATTTTTTAAAATATTTGATTAAGGCATTTTAAATCAAATTCGTCTTGCCATGCCAACTTTGAAAGATTATTCCCTTATTTTTCTTTCAAAGTAAGAGATACACTTACCGCTATATCTCAAGCAAGATCTGGATCTCCTTTCCTATCTTTGTCACATCCCAATAATATGAGAACTTACGACTCCGATGAAAAGAAGCGGGAACTCATTACGCCTTGCAAGTCCAACTTGCAGTCCCAATTCGGTCTTTAACACCCGATCCCACCACCCCTAAGATGATGTTGACCCGTTGTTAATTGAACCAACCGTCAACAGGCTTAAAACTCATTATACGCAATCCAATATCGCCCCAATAATATGAGGACTCGATATTGGGGTCACTACGTATACGGCCTTACTCTTTCGAGAAGCAAAGAACCCGATCCAATTAAATCATATATAGGATCTGTCACTTCGGATAAGCGTCTCCTATACACAACAACTGGCGACGGAATCCTTTGCCTTGACGGAAGACCACGGATGTTACTTATGTGATCCTCCATCTCATATTCAAATTTTATAATTAATTATCGTGAATCATATTCACATAATTAACTCTTCCAAGGGAAATACACATCTATTCATAATTGAGTGTTAATTGGATATAATTAATTTAATCATATTAAATTAATCATTAATCCAATCATCAATCAACAAACTTGATTATTACTTGAATAGTAGGTATAATCTCAAAGTACGTAATATTCGAATTTTAATAATTAGAAAAATACACTCTGACTTCTCCGGCATTATCCAGTCCCTACCTGCTGTCATGGCCAGTACCAACGAGAGTGGGAAGGACCACATACATTGCAACCCGTGACCCCAATGCTCTCTGACTAGGCACCATATCCACCTCAGGAAAGGATAATACCAGATAGATCATCATGTACTTTGAGATGCTCATCGATTTTTCAACCGAAATTATACCATATAATATACATCAAAATAATTTTGATTATATTATAAGGAGATTTGCTAAAAAAATCCCCAATCCTATTCAAGCAAGAGGGTTTTTCATGTAAAAGTTGTCCTACAACTATTGTAGGATAAACTAAGGTTTTTCATGAAATCAATGTTTGTTGATGAACCAATGATCAAGATCAATTATCTCATCATTGTGGTTTAGGCAAATGTCATTGAAAGAAATAATTATCTCTTTAAATTTTTCACATATATTAATCACTAATTATTTCAGCAAAATTAACAATTAATTTTCATCAACATATTTGAATGACTTATCACAAGGTTCATGATCAAAAGATGTCAATTTCCAGCAGTGACCCCCAATCACTAAAATTAACTTATCTTGATCAATTTAAATCCAAAAAATGCAAAATCAGTTTCCTAAGATTACCTATTTGATTTATTAAAGAATTCAAGTGATAATTCACGCATTTAGAGGTGGATCGAAATAGTAATTAACTCATTAATCACGTTTAGATCCGCAGTTCCCGCAACAATGAATACATGCATATTCAAAAGACCATATCTTGAGCAAATGAAGTCCAAATTTCACAAACTCAGATCCTATGGTTTCCTTATTTAATAGGGAACAAAATCCAATTAAAAAATTCGTGTTTAAAAAATTTAAACAGTACCGAAAAAATCAATTCGACAGAGGTGTGAAAATTCAAATGCGACAAAAATTTCGCAACTCTTTCAAGCCCAAGTCATCCTAGGTCTATGGATCATATCCAAAACCTTATTCGACCTATGGCTCTGATAGCACTTGAAGGATATTCAGAATCCTTTAGCGCATCACGGAAGCGTGTCGATCGCATCGTATGCAATCGGAGCAACTAGTCGCACTAGTCGCTAGATGCGGCTGATGAATCTACGATTCATCACTCTAAAAGTTGAAAATAGAGCTTTGTTCCTGAGTAATTAGCTGCATATTTCTACTTATATTGCATAATTAGCATTCATGCATGCATTGATAACATCTGCATTTTAGCATTCATATTGCATTAAATAAGAAGCCAATTTCACTTGTAAATATTCACCTGTATATTCACCATATTTCACCTATTTGTATATATTTTATACTAACTCCAAATCCAATAAAACCAATTCCATAGTGTATATATGACTAACTACGCTCACACCTTGCCTACCTCACCTTTCCTTGGTTACCTTACTCAGCTATGTAGTACCCAAAGCTTAGCGCTCCATCGACAGGACCTATAGTGACCAACTTCAGACCCTCGTCTGCTTTCAGCATTCGCCTTTCGGCACTGGGTCCCTGAAGCTTCTTGCTGATCACACGTGCATACAAGCTATATCCATGTTGAGATGATCTTTCAGAACATCAGCCCCGCTCGCTTTTAAAGAAAAATATCAAAAAATACTAACTTGTAAAATTGATCAATAAAACCCCAAGCAAAGTTTGAAACCATGAACCTTAAAATGCGCATATCTCTCTCATAAGACCTCCGAATTAGGTCTACTCACTTTTAGAGTAATATACATTCAAAGATCTTCGAAACAAGATTTCATTAAAATCGGAGCTCATATGTAAAACTTGGGTTTTGGGCCCTTTTTGTATATTGTACATATTGACCGTTTGGCCCTTCATTTTTATCCTTTTATTTTCTTCATTATTAAAAACAAAAAAAAAGATTAAGTTGTAAATATTCTTCTCATATTTTCTCTATTTTTATTTTGATTTTTCTCTTATTGAAAAATGACAAAAAAATTACAAAGATAAAATGTGGTATTTTATGCATATAAGGTACCACCTAAAAATACATTTTTGTACAGATGATATATTTTTGTACAGATGATATATTTTTGTACAGATGATTTCATTCGATTTTCGGCCCTTCACGAAAGTTGTAGATCTCATCGAGACGAGCAATATTTGTGTTGACTACTTTTCGATCTAACCTCTTCTATTATTTCTTTTTTGGTTGTTATTTATATTTAGTTGTGAATTTTCTAGGAGTGACATGTGGCAACTCTGGAAGCCGCCACATGTCAACTCCATAGATTTTGCAATTAATTAAATAAACGCCACATGGCCGCATCCAAACGCGCCAAGTGGCGTCATCTCATTTCACATCCACCCATTCTTCCCTACTTCTCCCTTGACTTAAGGGAGAAGTTAACTCCTCGACACTTCACACCCCACCCCCCTCCACCTTCTCCATATCTCCTACAACTTCCTCCTCCTCCTCTTTATAATCTCTCCATCTCCAACACTCTTCCCCATCCGCCACTCTCGAGAGGTACCTCGAGCTCGGAACTTCCGTTTGGTGACAGCAATCGATCCATTCCTTGAGCGAAGATCGGTCTTCTTCTCCGACGAGATCCGCGGCGCCACCGCCGTGTCGCAGCCCTCCTCCGAGTAGCTGCTTGAGCTCAGGGCCTTACCGCCCCTTCGAGCGATGACATGGACCTCGATTTCGAGCTCCAAACCACAGGTAAACTCCCTCCACCTTCGTTTGATCTTCGTTTCAATTTTTCCTTCGATTTCTCCCTTTTCTCCGTTCACCGTGATCTTCTCGCCTCGCTCTCACCTCGCCGAGCTCTGCGACGGAGCTCTCATCCTCGCATTGTACTTCACGCCCTCAGACACTTCACTTCACCTTCCATCGGTTCCAGCTTCACCACCTGGGCGGAGCACCATCGCCGAGCACCTTTCATTCTGACTAGGCCTCGTCACTCCATCCTTCACATCCCCAATAGCACGCACGAGCTTCGGCTATACTCTTAACACCTGCAGGTACCCATCTCGATCATTGGACGGAAGCTCGTCGGAGCTCCTGTCGAGCTTCATTGCCAGCGAGCTCTGACACCACTCCGTCGCTCCTGAAGTCACCTAAAGCCTCGCCGTACCTCCGCGCATCTTCTGAGCTACATCAGACTCGACCTCGGCCTTCACCAGTGCCAGGAGGATTGGGCGGAGCTAAGCTCCCATCGCCGGAGCCCTGCCAACTCCTCCGCAGGTGGTGGAGGACCGTTGAGGACGAAGCTCCAGCCGCCATTTGATCATCTTGATCGAACGGTCCTTAGCCGTCTACGTCGCCATCCACCCGGAGCTACAGACAACCGTTGGATCAGTTGTGATCCTACAAACCTCAACGAGCCGCGTGTCCATTCACTAGAGGAAGCCACCACCATTGGATCCAATTAGATCCAGCGGTTCGCAGTCATCCACGTCGACATCAGCATTCAGCCAACAGCGACCGTTGATCTCCATTAGGATCGCACGGTCGTGATCGCACCACGTAGTCCATATCTAGAGCAGCACATCACCGTTGGATCGATCAGTGATCCAACTGTTCGCATTCAGCCACGTCACCTCCTTCATCGATGCCTCCAGTCGTCGTTGGATCTATCCAGATCTGACGGCCTCTGATCACGCCACGCGTCTCCTTCCAGCAACCGTTGGATAGCTCCTAATCCAACGGTCTTCAGCACGCCATGTCGACGAGGTCCGAGCCTCCTCCCCGACCTCTAGGCTCGGACCACCCGAGGCTAGCCAAGCCTCCCTCCAGACCTCCAGGAGCACCCGAGCCAAGACCCGAGCCTCCGAAGCCGCCCGAGCCTAGGCCCCCACGTGAGGAGCACGTGCGGCCTGGGTAATTTGCACAGAGGCCTTGGGAACTTTCCTAAATTGCAAAAAGGTCCCTGTGAAGCGCCCCCACGAGAGGAGCGCGTGCCCAGTGGAGAAATTGCATTCCACTCTCCAGCATTATAGATAATTGCATTTGAGTCCCTGTCAGCATGTTTAATTTTAAGTAATTTTTATCTCCTGTATTGCAAATACACCCATGTCTTTGCACGCATCCCTAGGTGTCATTTTGCATCATTTTTGAATTCTAAAAATTGCATGTTGTTGAGTAACTTGTCCTCTAGCTGTTGTGACACTTGTCATATTTTTGTGGTATCAGTAGATTTTTAAATTGATTAATTGGTTGATTCATGTGTTATTTTGCCCAGTTGGACCTTTTAATTGATAATTAATTATCTGTAGCTCCAAAAATTCTCAAAAAATCACAGTAGCTCTAGGATAGTTACTTAACCTTGCATAAAAATTTCATGGCATTTGCACGCATATTGAGGCCTAAATAAATTAATTGGTGATTTCCTTAGTTTAATTTTTATAGGTTCATTTCACAATAAAATTGAGGTTTGACAATTTTCCTGGATTTCTCATCATTTGATCTATCAAGGATAATTTTATTTCCCTAAAATTTTGTAACTTGATATTTATTAAAATTAAATTAGTGAAAATCACACTGCATTCATTTTTACATTCACAGTAAATTCATTTAGTGTCAAAAAAATCCAAAAAATTAGGGTAGCTTGATTTCATCATATTCCATCATCTGCCAATTTTCATAATTTCTGGACTTCATTTGATACCTTAATTGATTTAACTTTAAATTGGCTTGATTGTTGCATGTGTCCTGCATAGAAAACAAAAAGACCAAAAAAATTAATTCCCTGAAAATCGAACATTGGACTTTGCTATTAATTCATATAAGGAGACAGATGCCTCCCTGAGTTCGACCTTGGACTTTACCAAGTAAAAAAATTGCCGCTTGAAATTGACTTAAATCTAATTAAAAGTGGTTTTTGATATTCGCTCTCGTTGTCCGACTACAACGAACATTGACAAATAGTTTGGACATTAATTTGCATGAATTAACAAGGGTAGCGGGAGCGGCTATCAAAATGGCGTCGTTGCCGGGTCTCTTTCTTGTATATATTTTTCTCGCTCCCTCCCCAGTAATCCGAATCACTCGCCTTGGCTCATCTCTTGACTATACTTAGGATAACCAGATCCTAAGTATAGGGGGAGAGTGACCTGCATCTATTGACTGTACATCCTCCAGATTACATCGGTTCTTATACTCACTCTTGTCCTATACTTAGGCTGACCAGAGCCTAAGTATAGGGGGGAGCGATGCCCACCGTGTATATACTCATCCATTTCCCCTGGAGCTATGACTTTTTAATCGCTTTTCGTGCTCTGAGGACATAGCACACGCTAAGTATAGGGGGCGTGTATATATTACATATATACTTTACCCATAGCTCGTACTTTCACATATTTTCGCGTATTTTCTGTATATATTATGCAATAATTACGGGATGGGTAAAAATTGAGAAAAAAAATTTTCTGTACTATATATATAATACTTGTATAAAAGTTGTAAAATTATGGTAAAACATACTCATGTAAAATTTGTTGTAAAATAAGATGTAAACCCAAAAAAATGTGTGTTGTATACTATGTATATTATGTGTAAATTAAAAACTTGTTGTAAATTATAAAATTTGTTGTATACCAAAAAAATATATATGTTGAAAATAAGGCTTCTTATTTACTCTTGCATATCATCCTTGCATTTCAAAAAAAAGAGTCTTGCATTTCATTCATAGCATGTCATCTACACCTCATCTGCATATGTTGCATATGCAAGGTGAAAAGCTAGTGGGTTCTGAACCAAGTCATGAGTAGATATTGAGTATGGACTTGATTTGACCTTAATCCACCTAATTTCAGAGGAACCTTATAGGAACTGGAGTTAAGATTTCTCAGGTTAAGTGACTTAATTCTTTGAGTCCGCAAGTCTATGTTCGCATGTCATCTTGATTAGTCTAACTAGAATATCTCATGCACACGCATGATTCTTTTAGACAGTGACCTAACTTGGACAAGCACAATGCACGTAGCTCTTCATTGATGAGGTGGTGAGGAGGAGGAATCCTTTAGCTTGGAGTAGCACACGGGTGGAAACATCCGTCCTCCTCTAGGGAGGGTAGTGCATCTCAACCTAGTCTGGTGGTGTTAAAGTCTAAGGACAGGATGCTGTGGGTTGCAATAATGCTTCAAAAGAGGGATAGTCTACTGGCTTAAGAGGAAAAACTCCTGATGTACATGCTGCACCTTGTATATAGTTTCAAAAAAACAAAAAAAATGCAAAAACTCCAAAAAAAATATAGACAGGCCAAAAAAATAAAATAAAATAAAATATTGCATGTCGGAGTATGTATATTAGCAAGAAGTCTGCAGCTGGATGACTTGGCTACACTGGTCAGGCATCCCGGGATAGGTAGCTACACTGGCTACCGTCTATTCTTTTCTCTACCCCCTCCTCTTGAGTTGGTCACACTTGAACTTAGAAGGGAATACCCCGCTCCTAGAGGAAAGAGTTACTGGATCGGGTTATTGAGTTACCTTGTTAGAGGAGGCTGGTTCTGAGCCATTTCTGATGTAGAGAGCTATTTTACACTTACACAGTACAAGTAAGAATCATAGTCATCAGAAATTTACGTTTGAGGATTTGTTCTGACCTGACTGTTGAGGCGTCTTGAATAGAAGACTTCTGGAACTTGAAGTCTGTTAGGTCTTAAGTTCATATCTCAATGAGGTTCTACCACACAATTAATCCAAATGTCAAGTCAAGCTCCATTTTCAACTTTTGTTCATGACCTTGGTATAGAACCCAATCTCATTTCACTCTTGCATTTCATTTTAGTTGCTCGGGGACGAGCAAGGTTTAAGTATAGGGGGTTGATGAATCTACGATTCATCACTCTAAAAGTTGAAAATAGAGCTTTGTTCCCGAGTAATTAGCTGCATATTTCTATTGCATAATTAGCATTCATGCATGCATTGATAACATCTGCATTTTAGCATTCATATTGCATTAAATAAGAAGCCAATTTCACTTGTAAATATTCACCTGTATATTCACCATATTTCACCTATTTGTATATATTTTATACTAACTCCAAATCCAATAAAACCAACTCCATAGTGTATATATGACTAACACTAATTAAAGAAAAATATTAAAAAAATACTAACTTGTAAAATTGATCAATAAAACCCCAAGCAAAGTTTGAAACCATGAACCTTAAAATGTGAATATCTCTCTCATACGACCTCCGAATCAGGTCTACTCACTTTTAGAGTAATGTACATTCAAAGACCTTCGAAACAGACCAATTTCATTAAAATCGGAGCTCGTATGCAAAACTTGGGTTTTGGGCCCTTTTTGTATATTGTACATATTGACCGTTTTGCCCTTCATTTTTATCCTTTTATTTTCTTCATTTTTAAAAATAAAAAAAATAGATTAAGTTGTAAATATTCTTCTCATATTTTATCTATTTTTATTTTTATTTTTCTCTTATTGAAAAATAACAAAAAAATTACAAAGATAAAATGCGGTATTTTATGCCTATAAGGTACCACCTAAAAATACATTTTTGTACAGATGATTTCATTCGATTTTTGGCCCTTCACGAAAGTTGTAGATCTCATCGAGACGAGCAATATTTGTGTTGACTACTTTTCGATCTAACCTCTTCTATTATTTCTTTTTTGGTTGTTATTTATATTTAGTTGTGAATTTTCTAGGAGTGACATGTGGCAACTCTGGAAGCCGCCACATGTCAACTCCATAGATTTTGCAATTAATTAAATAAACGCCACATGGCCGCATCCAAACGCGCCAAGTGGCGTCATCTCATTTCACATCCACCCATTCTTCCCTACTTCTCCCTTGACTTAAGGGAGAAGTTAACTCCTCGACACTTCACACCCCACCCCCCTCCACCTTCTCCATATCTCCTACAACTTCCTCCTCCTCCTCTTTATAATCTCTCCATCTCCAACACTCTTCCCCATCCGCCACTCTCGAGAGGTACCTCGAGCTCGGAACTTCCGTTTGGTGACAGCAATCGATCCATTCCTTGAGCGAAGATCGGTCTTCTTCTCCGACGAGATCCGCGGCGCCACCGCCGTGTCGTAGCCCTCCTCCGAGTAGCTGCTTGAGCTCAGGGCCTTACCGCCCCTTCGAGCGATGACATGGACCTCGATTTCGAGCTCCAAACCACAGGTAAACTCCCTCCACCTTCGTTTGATCTTCGTTTCAATTTTTCCTTCGATTTCTCCCTTTTTATTCGCCGTTCACCGTGATCTTCTCGCCTCGCTCTCACCTCGTTGAGCTCCGCGACGGAGCTCTCATCCTCGCGCTGTACTTCATGCCCTCAGACACTTCACTTCACCTTCCATCGATTCCAGCTCCGCCACCTGGGCGGAGCACCGTCGCCGAGCACCTTTCATTCCGACTAGGCCTCGTCACTCCATCCTTCACATCCCCACTAGCACGCACGAGCTTCGGCTATACTCTTAACACCTGCAGGTACCCATCTCGATCATTGTATGGAAGCTCGTCGGAGCTCCTGTCGAGCTTCATCGCCAGCGAGCTCCGACGCCCCTCCGTCGCTCCTAACGTCACCTGAAGCCTCGCCGTACCTCTGTGCATCTTCCGAGCTACATCAGACTCGACCTCGGCCATCACCGACGCCAGGAGGATTGGGCGGAGCTAAGCTCCCGTCGCCGGAGCCCCGCCAATGTTGGAAATGCGAGCCCACGGCGAGCCATTATGCAATAAATGTTATTGCACATATCATTCCCTGATCTGAAATGAAGAATAAATGGTTTGCATAATAGGTCCCTTAGTACAATTAGGGATATGTACCATGGCCATCTTAATAATCATACAGCTGTTGATTCAACTATTGAATCATAGAGGTTGGTGCTTGGATGAATATCTAAAGGGTTAGATTGAGGACTCATCTAGCACCGTCAAATGATGGTTAAGAGATGATCTCCAGCCTGAGTAGGAGATGGCAATCCTTATCTCTGAAAGCTGATATCTGACCGACCTCTTGATGCATGTCCTCTGCATAAGAATAGAGATTCGGAGGTGTCAGATTAGTTAGGTCAAAGAGTTGACTTAACGAGATCGAGATAACCAAAGTCCTATATCGTATGCTGTCATGATATAGGCATGCATCCTCTGACCGGAGACAGATGTGTTACTATATGTCTGAGTATGTACATTTGGCAGACCAATAGGTTGATGACCTAATCAAGGTCTATACACCAGCGCGTTGGTGTGCATATAAGGGCATATGAGTAATACGATCTCTCAAAGGGATTATACAGGTTCAGTTACTGAATCGGAAGACATGAGCTCACTCATGAGATATTAGGAAGAATCAAATTCCGTGCGCATGGTCGTCTCGCTTTGGAAGCTTGACTGAATTTGTAGGTTTGATATATACTTTTTGGAAAGTATATGATCAAGACCTAGGTATGATATATGCTTTTGGAAAGTATATGATCGATACCAACTCCCAATGATCGAATGAGAAACTTACTGATAAAACCATGAAGTAGACAGTATAAAGTTGATCCAATACTTCGGGTTTAGTCTGAGTCTTCTAGTATGCAGGACGTACAGGTATTGGGAATACCTGAGGGTGATGTGATCATGAACGATTGTATAACCATGACGCTTCCATTCCTAGGGAGTGATGAAACAGGTCTGGATTTTGGTGACTCCTCTCAGTAGAGAAGTGACCTGATCTTGGTCCAAGTGTTTGACATTGATCTGAATGTGATTCAGATGCAATGAGACGATTAGATTTACGGTCTTGAATTAATCAAGCATCTATGGGAGGTTCGCGATCTGGATTTGAGATATGATCTCAATATCCATGTCACTATACGTAGAACAATACAATCGCCCTATCCTTATCACCAAGTATCTGCGGAGAAAGCACACATCCTTGAAGGAGTTCATGGATAATTCTATTGTTGATATATATATCTGAGCATTGAGAAAATGGATAATTAAATGTGATTTAATTATCATGAGTAATATGAATTTGATTCGTATTATAAAGAGAGTTATCTGAGATAATTAAATGTGATTTAATTATCAAAGATGTAAATAATGTGAATATGATTCATATTTTTTGAGAACAAGAGAATAAAGATCCAAGATGATTAAATGTGATTTAATTATCATGGATATGAATAATGTGGATAGCAATATCCATATTAGTCATATATAATATAAATGTGATTTATAATATATAAGAGAGAGAGCTATTTGTAATTTACATTTGTTAATTAAATGTTAATGTGAATTGGATTCACATTGAACATTGAATTGAAAATGTAATTTACATTTTGTTTTGGGTTGTGAATATGATTCACAAATTTCCAATGGCATGATTGCAATGTTCACAAAATAAATTGGATTTATTTTTTGTGAAATAATTTGCAACAAAAGTTGTTGCAAATATTGGAGAGAATCATGAGATAATGTAATCTCATGTAATAGGAAAAAGGGCATCCACCTTCCATATAGGAAGAGTGGACGGCCACAATTCCCATGAGGAATTGGTGGCCGTCCCCCCTCCTTATGGAAGGAGGCTTGCCTCCTTTCCTATTTCTCCAATGGAGATTGATTTGATATAAATCAAATTATATTTATTGAATATTTGATTTTTATTAAATTAATTGTTGTTGGATTTTTTTCCAACAAAATCTAAGCCATTGAAAGAAACACAATCAATGAGGACCATTGGATTTGTGTTGTCCCATGGATTGAGATCCATGGATCCCAAAACCCTATAAAAGGAGAGGCACCCCATTGCTCTTCTTTACACAAGAAGAGACAACAAGTCTCTCTCTCTCTCTCTCTTTCTCTCTACACGCACTCTCTCTCTCCCTCTCATGGCCGTCCACCATGGATGCCCTGGAGAGGTTCTCCATCACCGCAGGGTCGTCGTTATGCTGCCCGATGGTTTGCTCATGGAACTCCATCTATTTCAGCGTGCCTTGCTCGTGAAGAAGACGTCGGATCTCGTGTGTCGAGATCAGGAGATCCGCCACTTGGATCATCAACATGGATTGCGAGAAGCACGCGGTTCATCCCCACGCTCGCAAGGGTCTCCTCCGTCGGATCGGACTTGAAACAAGAGGTCTCTTCGTTTAGAGACTCGATCGCAACCACGCTTCAAGAGGTAACCCTAACTTGTTTGTGATTTAGATGAAACAATCCGAGAAGTGTTCTTGGATCATGTGGTTTCGTCACATGAAAATTTTAATTTCCGCTGCATAGAACAACTAGTACGACTAGTCGTTCTTCGTCGTATTCGATACGACGCTCACGCTTCCGTGATGCGCTTGAGGATCTAACCATATCCTTCAAGTGGTATAAGAGCCTTAGGTCGGTGGTTTTGGATACGATCTATAAACCGAAGACGACTTGGGTTCATTAGGGTATGCGAAAGTTTTCTTGCATTTCATTTTCGCATCTCTGTTTTGATATTATTTTCGACACTGTTTAAATTGTTTAAACACGAAAATAATAATTGAATTTTTGTTCTCCATTAAATAAGGAAACCTTAGGATCTGAGTTTGCGTGATTTCGATACCGTTTGCTCAAGATATGCTCGTTTTAGTGAACATGTATCCATTGTTTCGGGGACTGCGGATCATGACGTAATTAAAATGTTAATTGCGGATTTAAAATGCCTTGAAATGCGTGTAAATCAATTGGGTTCTGTTGTAAATCAAGTTAGCAAACTTCAGAAATTTACTTTTCTTAATTTGGATTTAAATTGATTGAGATATGGTATTTTTAGTAAGTGAGGGTCACTGCTGAAAATACTTTGCTAATCAAGAACCTAGTGATTGTCATTTAATTAATTAGTGAAATTAAATTGTTCAATTTTCTGGAATAATTGTGCATAAATATTTGAGAAATATTTTATGATAATTATTTCCTTAAATGACTTTGCCCTAACCAATAAATGATTAGATGTGATCTAGATCAAGATTGGTTGCATGATCTACATGATCAACATTCCAACAAACATGTTGCTGGAATAGGACTTGAGATTTGTTTAGCAAATCTCATTATAATGTTAATCAAAATTATTTTGATTATTATTATATGGTATAATTTAGATTGAAGACCCGATGATCATCTCAAGTACAAAATGATCTATTTTGCATTATCCTTTCCCGAGGTGGATATGGTGTCCAGTCGGAGAGCATTGGGGTTGCGGGTTGCAACGTATGTGATCCGTCCCACTCTCGTCGGTACTGGCCATGACAGCGGGTGGGGTTAGTATAATGCTTAAGAAATCATGATGTATTTCTAATTATTAAAATTCGAAATAATACGTATTTGAGATAATACCATAATTCAAGTAACTATTAAAATGTTTGTTGGATATTAATTGGATCATTAATTTAATATGATTAGATTAATTGGAATTCAATTAAAATTAAAACACACTATTATGAATATGATTAGATTAATTCTAATTAATCATTATGAATATGATTCATAATGATTAATTAGAATTTCAATATGATATGGAGGATCACATAAGTGACATCCATGGTCTCCCGTCAAGGCGAAGGGTTTCGTCGCCAGGGATTGTATGTAGGAGACGCCTGTCCGAAGTGACAGCTCCTATATGCAAGCGCATCTGGATCAGGCTCTTTACTTCTCGAAAGATTAAGGTTGTATACGTAGTGGCCCCAATATCGGATCCTCATATTATTGGGGCGATATTGGATTGCGTATAGCGAGTACTATTCCTGTTGACGGTTGGTTCAATTAACGACGGGTCAACATCGCCTTAGGGGTGGTGGGCCCGGGTGTTAAAGACCGAATTGGGAATGCAAGTTGGACTTGCAAGGCAGAATGTGTTCCTGCTTCTTTTTATCCGAGTTGCAGATTCTCATATTATTGGGATTTAATAAAGATAAGGAAGGAGATCCCAGATCTTGTTGAGAGATAATGGTAAGTATATCTCTTACATTGAAAGTGATTAAGGGAATGAACTTATAGTGTTGACAAGACAAGACAACTTTGATATAAAAATTCCTAAATCAAAGTAAAATATAAATATATATATTTATGCAAATTTCTTATTTCAAATAATCCTTCATTAAAACCCACTCAATGTTATACTCAATAATAACCAGTAAAATATCATGGATTGGACTCATGATCCAGATATTGTACTTGCAGTTGAACACATAATGTATGTGGTTGCAATGTACAAGTTTCCTCATAATAATGAGGAATGAAAATTAAATAGATAATAGGACTACAACCCTAGGGTTTGTATGTCTCTATAGTCTTGATCTCATCAGATGTACTTTGGAAGTAACATGTTGATGATGATCGCAATTGTCAAATAATCCTTATAAAGACTTAAGAAGATATTCTAGCATACATATGTGATGTTCACATTTATCATGGATGACATGGTTCACTACATCATGCAGAATGGTGGCTTTATAAGAGATGATGTATTCAAAATGTTTGAATACCTACCTGAACTAATGTTTCAAGAGTTTAGATGGATGTAGATACGATGAGTGTCATCGTTCTACTGTTTATACTCTAGTCATTAATGACGCTTCATAATATTCATATTATATGAATTTAATGAAGCATGTATAAATGTTGAAATGCTCTTACATTGAATTATTTTGAATTTAACGTAAGAGATCCTTAGTATTAAGCAATGGTTACTTTTAGATAAAGGGAGCGCAGTGGAAGCATGGGTTGGACCCAAGAAAGAAGGAAAGTCAAAGAGTTGACTGGACTTCTGTGACTTCCATATGACATCCAAAGAGTTGGATGAATGGTAAAACTGCAATAAGTTGATGTGTTGATAGTATGACTATCAAGTCTGCCTAAAATCCTTAGAGAAGGACTCGGATAGAGCATCAAAATAATCTACATAAATCATTGAAATTGACTCTCTTATTTGATAAGATAGAGTCTAATAATTGTATCTCAATCTTCTGACAACACTTGCAATGGGTTGCATATGTTTTAGAAGACTGAAAAAAAATTTTGATCTTAAGGTTTATAGTTATCCACATGGATATTGATGCAATTGTTGCAACAATCTCTGTTGCATTGATAGACTTGTTAATTTAAGTGGGAGAGTCCTTAGTCTTATAGAATGTCTCTATGACCTAGATAGAAGAATACACTCATTGTTTGTTTCTAAATGTTGGAAATAAACATGAATTCTGAGGTAGAACTCTCATAAAGAGTTATGATGGAGATATTTCAGATAATAATCTAAAATCTAGTGGACTCCACTAAATTAGAAAATTAATGAAGGGTTCATTAACATTTCTAAATACTGAAATTAAAACCTTTATAAGATCAATAGGAGGATGAAGATCATATGACAATGATCTAGCATTGAGCCTTGGACATTTGTCTATCGATTTGATCAACAGACTAGTAAGAGATGAAACTTTAGAATGTCTAAAATTTCAAAACTTACATACTTATGAATATTGTAATCAAAGTAAAATGCCCAATACACCCTTCTTTGGGAAAGGTGTAAGATGCCAAGGTATTCAGGATCTCATACATATTGATGTATGTAGATCATCTATATCATAGTGCACATTGTGGTTCCAGCTCCGCCACCTGGGCGGAGCACCATCGCCGAGCACCTTTCATTCCGACTAGGCCTTGTCACTCCATCCTTCACATCCCCACTAGCATGCACGAGCTTCGGCTATACTCTTAACACCTGCAGGTACCCATCTCGATCATTGGACGGAAGCTCGTCGGAGCTCCTGTCGAGCTTTATCGCCAGCGAGCTCCGACGCCCCTCCGTTGCTCCTAACGTCACCTGAAGCATCGTCGTACCTCCGCGCATCTTTCGAGCTACATCAGACTCGACCTCGGCCATCACCGACACCAGGAGGATTGGGAGGAGCTAAGCTCCCGTCTTCGGAGCCCCGCCAATGTTGGAAATGCGATCCCACGGCTCGCCATTATGCAATAAATGTTATTGCACATATCATTCCCTGATCTGAAATGAAGAATAAATGGTTTGCATAATAGGTCCCTTAGTACAATTAGGGATATGTACCATGGCCATATAAATAATCATACAACTGTTGATTCAACTATTGAATCATAGAGGTTGGTGCTTGGATGAATATCTAAAGGGTTAGATTGAGGACTCATCTAGGACCGTCAAATTATTGTTAAGAGATGATCTCCAGCCTGAGTAGGAGATGGCAATCCTTATCTCTGAAGGCTGATATCTGACCGACCTCTTGATGCAGGTCCTCTGCAAGGAATAGAGATTCGGAGGTGTCAGATTAGTTAGGTCAAAGAGTTGACTTAACGAGATCGAGATAACCAAAGTCCTATATCGTATGTTGTCATGATATAGGCACGCATCCTCTGACCGGAGACAGATGTTTTACTATATGTCTGAGTATGTACATTTGGCAGATCAATAGGTTGATGACCTAATCAAGGTCTATACACCGGCGCGCTGGTGTGCATATAAGGGCATATGAGTAATACGATCTCTCAAAGGGATCATACAGGTTCAGTTACTGAATCGGAAGACATGAGCTCACTCATGAGATATTGGGAAGAATCAAATTCCGTGCGCACGGTCGTCTCGCTTTGGAAGCTTGACTGAATTTGTAGGTTTGATATATACTTTTTGGAAAGTATATGATCAAGACCTATGTATGATATATGCTTTTGGAAAGTATATGATCGATACCAACTCCTAATGATCGAATGAGAAACTTACTGATAAAACCATGAAGTAGATAGTATAAAGTTGATCCAATACTTCGGGTTTAGTCTGAGTCTTCCAGAATGCAGGACGTACAGGTATTGGGAATACCTGAGGGTGATGTGATCATGAACGATTGTATAACCATGACGCTTCCATTCCTAGGGAGTGACGAAACGGGTCTGGATTTTGGTGACTCATCTCAGTAGAGAAGTGATCTGATCTTGGTCCAAGTATTGGACATTGATCTGAATGTGATTCAGATGCAATGAGAAGATTAGATTTACGGTCTTGATTTAATCAAGCATCTATGGGAGGCCCACGATCTGGATTTGAGATATGATCTCAATATCCATGTCACTATACGTGGAACAATACAATCACCCTGTCCTTATCTCCAAGTATCTGCGGAGAAAGCGCATTATCCTTGAAGGAGTTCAAGGATAATTCTATTGTTGATATATATATATATATATATATATATATCTGAGAATTGAGAAAATGGATAATTAAATGTGATTTAATTATCATGAGTAATATGAATTTGATTCTTATTATAAAGAGAGTTATCTGAGATAATTAAATGTGATTTAATTATCAAAGATGTAAATAATGTGAATGTGATTCATATTATTTGAGAACAAGAGAATAAAGATCCAAGATGATTAAATGTGATTTAATTATCATGGATATGAATAATGTGGATAGCAATATCCATATTAGTCATATATATTATAAATGTGATTTATAATATATAAGAGAGAGAGCTATTTGTAATTTACATTTGTTAATTAAATGTTAATGTGAATTGGATTCACAATGAACATTGAATTGAAAATGTAATTTACATTTTGTTTTGGGTTGTGAATATGATTCACAAATTTACAATGGCATGATTGCAATGTTCACAAAATAAATTGGATTTATTTTTTGTGAAATAATTTGCAACAAACGTTGTTGCAAATATTGGAGAGAATCATGAGATAATGTAATCTCATGTAATAGGAAAAAGGGCATCCACCTTCCATATAGGAAGAGTGGACGGCCACAATTCCCATGAGGAATTGGTGGCCGTCCACCCTCCTTATGGAAGGAGGCTTGCCTCCTTTCCTATTTCTCCAATGGAGATTGATTTGATATAAATCAAATTATATTTATTGTATATTTGATTTTTATTAAATTAATTGTTGTTGTATTTTTTCCAAATCTAAGCCATTGAAAGAAACACAATCAATGGAGACCATTGGATTTGTGTTGTCCCATGGATTGAGATCCATGGATCCCAAAACCCTATAAAAGGAGAGGAACCCCATTGCTCTTCTTTACACAAGAAGAGACAACAAGTCTCTCTCTCTCTCTCTCTCTCTCTCTACACGCCCTCTCTCTCTCCTCCTCATGGCCGTCCACCATGGATGCCCTGGAGAGGTTCTCCATCGCCGCAGCGTCGTCGTTATGTTGCCCGATGGTTTGCTCGTGGAACTCCGTCTACTTTAGTGTGCCTTGCTCATGAAGAAGACGTCGGATCTCGTGTGTCGAGATCAGGAGATCCGCCACTTGGATCATCAACATGGATTGTGAGAAGTACGCGGTTCATCCCCGCGCTCGCAAGCGTCTCCTCCGTCGGATCCGACTTGAGACAGGAGGTCTCTTCATTTAGAGACTCGATCGCAACCACGCTTCAAGAGGTAACCTTAATACTTGTTTGTGGTTTAGACGAAATGATCTGAGAAGTGTTCTTGGATCATGTGGTTTCGTCACATGAAAAATTTTAATTTCCGCTGCATAGAACAACTAGTACGACTAGTCATTCTTCATCGTATTCAATACGACGCTCACGCTTCCGTGATGCGCTTGAGGATCTAACCATATCCTTCAGCCAACTCCTCCACAGGTGGCGGAGGACCGTTGAGGACGAAGCTCCAGCCGCCGTTTGTTCATCTTGATCGAACGGTCCTTAGCCGTCCACGTCGCCATCCGCCCGGAGCTACAGACAACCGTTGGATCAGTTGTGATCCTACGAACCTCAGCGAGCCACGTGTCCATTCACTGGAGGAAGCCACCACCGTTGGATCCAATTAGATCCAGCGGTTCGCAGTCATCCACGTCGACATCAGCATTCAGCCAACAACGACCGTCGATCTCCATTAGGATCGCACGGCCATGATCGCACCACGTAGTCCATATCTGGAGCAGCACATCACCGTTGGATCGATCATTGATCCAATGGTTCGCATTCAGCCACGTCACCTCCATCGAAGCCTCCAGTCGCCGTTGGATCTATCCAGATCTGACGGCCTCTGATCACGCCACGCGTCTCCTTCCAGCAACCGTTGTATAGATCTTGATCCAACGGTCTTCAGCACACCACGTCGACGAGGTCCGAGCCTCTTCCCCGACCTCTAGGCACGGACCACCCGAGGCTAGCCAATCCTCCCTCCAGACCTCCAGGAGCACCCGAGCCAAGACCCGAGCCTCCGAAGCCGCCCGAGCCTAGGCCCCCACGTAAGGAGCATGTGCGGCCTGTGTAATTTGCACAGAGGCCCTGGGAACTTTCCTAAATTGCAAAAAGGTCCCTGTGAAGCACCCCCACGAGAGGAGCATGTGTGGAGAAATTGCATTCTACTCCCCAGCATTATAGGTAATTGCATTTGTGTCCATGTCAGCATGTTTATTTTTAAGTAATTTTTATCTCCTGTGTTGCAAATACACCCCTGTCTTTGCACGCATCCCTAGGTGCCATTTTGCATCATTTTTGAATTCTAAAAATTGCATGTTGTTGAGTAACATGTCCTCTAGTTGTTGTGACACTTGTCATATTTTTGTGGTATCAGTAGATTTTTAAATTGATTAATTGGTTGATTCCTGTGTTATTTTGCCCAGTTGGACCTTTTAATTGATAATTAATTCTCTGTAGCTCCAAAAATTCTCAAAAATCACAGTAGCTCTAGGATAGTTAACTTAACCTTGCATAAAAATTTCATGGCATTTGCACGCATATTGAGGCCTAAATAAATTAATTGGTAATTTCCTTAGTTTAATTTTTATAGGTTCATTTCACATTAAAATTAAGGTTTCCCTAAAATTTTGTTACTTGATATTTTTTAAAATTAAATTAGTGAAAATCACACTGCATTCATTTTGAAATTCACAGTAAACTCATTTAGTGTCGAAAAATTCTAAAAAAAATAGGGTAGCTTAATTTCATCATATTCCATCATCTGGCCAATTTTCATAATTTTTGGACTTCATTTGATACCTTAATTGATTTAACTTTAAATTGACTTGATTGTTGCATGTGTACTGCATAGAAAACAAAAAGACCAAAAAAAATAATTCCCTGAAAATCGAACATTGGACTTTGCTACTAATTCATCTAAGGAGACAGATGCCTCCCTGAGTTCAACCTTGGACTTCACCAAGTAAAAAAATTGCCGCTTGAAATTGACTTAAATCTAATTAAAAGTGATTTTTGATATTCGCTCTCGTTGTCCGACTGCAACGAACATTGACAAATAGTTTGGACATTAATTTGCATGAATTAACAAGGGTAGCGGGAGCGTTTATCAGCGGCGGAAAAAGATTTTTTTAAAAAACTAAAGATGAAACCACATGATCACGAGAACACTTCACACACGTACAAGGAATACCTCTTGGAGTGTGGTTGTAATCGTGAGATCCCAAACAAGAGATCCTCCTGTCTTAAGTCCGATCCACGAAGAACGCACTTGTGGGCGCGATTATGAGACGCGTTCCTCCCGCAATCCTCGATGAAGATCCAAGCAATGAATCCCCTGATTTTGTCAAACAAAATCCATCGTCATCCTCTAGAGCATGTTGCCCCAAAGAAGAAGGAGATCCCCGAGTCGTCGAAGGCGAAGGCGAGAGTCTCTCCTTCTCAATGCACAAAGTGGATGGCCACTTTGAATAGAGAGAGAGAGAGGCTAGGCGAGAATGAGAGAGAGAGAGAGTAGTAGGCTTCTACAACTCTTGATCATGTACCAAGAAAGGCTAGGCTAGCCCTCCTTTTATATTAGTTTAGGATCCAATGGATCTCAATCCATGGGACACATAGATCCAACGGCCATGGGATTCTATGTAATAATCAATGGCTATGATTGTTGTTGGCTAAAACCAACAACATTAATTTATATTTAAATTAAATATATGTTGCAACATTATCAACATAATTTAATTTAACATAAATCAATTAATTAAGAGATTAATCAAGATAATCAAATGGAGATAATGTTTGCCTCCTAAAATTGGGGGGTCACCCATGACTTCTTCATGGGTGACACCACCTCAATAATGGTGGCTATTATCTCCTTTTTATTATATCATATTATCTCTTAATAATTTGTAATAACTATTATCACATAATTATCCACAAAATTAATTCCAAATTAGTTTATGAATATTTCAATCATGCCATTGAAAAATATGTGAATCAAATTCACAACCCAAACTAATTTGTAAATTACATTTCCAATTAATTAATAAATGTGAATCCAATCCACATTTAATAATTAACAAATGCTATTTACAAAATTTCTCTCTTTTGTATATTATAAATCACATTTATAATACACAAATACTATGGATAGTATTATCCACATTCTCTAATCCTTGATAATTAAATCCTATTTAATTATCTCGGATAATTATTCTCACAATATGAATCCTATTCATATTATGCTTGATAATTAAATCTCATTTAATCATCAAGTCCCTTTTGCTTGGATATGCATTTCATCAAATGAATTATTCTTGAACCCTTTCAAGAATAATGTGCTTTCTCCGCAGATACTTGGAGATAAGAACAGGGCGATTGTATTGTTCCACGTATAGTGACTTGGGTATTGAGATCTTCTCTCAAATCCAAATCTTACGAACCTCCCATAGATGCTTGATTAAATCAAGACCGCAAATCTAATCTTCTTATTGAATCTGAATCTCATTCAAACCATGGTCCAACACTTGGACTAAGATCAGATTGCTTCTCTGCTGGAAGGAGTCACTAAAATCCAGACCTGTTTCATCACTCCCTCGGAATGGAAGCGTCACGGATATACAATCGTTTATGATCACATCACCCTCAGGTATTCCCAATACCTGTACATCCTGCATACTGGAAGACCCATGGTCAACCTGAAGATTAAGATCAATTTTACACTGTCTTCTTCAGGGTTTGATCACTAAGTTTCTCAATCTTGGTCATTAGGAGTTGGTATCGATCATATGCTTTCCCAAAGCATATATCATACCTTCAAATTCATGTCATGCTTCCAAAGCACGACGACCATGCATGGAATTTGATCGGTCCCAATACCTCATGAGTGAGCTCATGTCTTCCGGTTCATAAGTGAACTTGTATGATCCCTTTGAGAGATCGTATTGCTTATATGCCCTTATATGCACACCAGCTCGCTGGTGTATAGACCTTGGTTAGGCCATCAACCTATTAATCTGCCAAATGTACATACTCAGACATATAGCAATACATCTGTCTCTGGTCAGAGAATGTGTGCCTATGCTGTGACAGCATTCAACATAGGACTTAGGTTATCTCGATCTCGTTAAGTCAACCCATTGACCTAACTAATCTGACATCTATGAATCACTATTCCCATGCAGAGGACCTGCATCGAGAGGTCAGTCAGATATCAGCGTATGTGAGAAAGGATTGCCATCTCCTACTCAGGCTGGAGATCTTCTCTTAATGATCATATGACGGTGCTTGATGAGTCCTCTATCTAACTCCTTACATATTCATCCAAACACCAGCCTCTATGATTCATTTAGTGAATCAACAGCTATATGATCATCAAGATGGCCATGGTACATAACCCTAATTGTACAGAGGGACCTTATAGTGCATTCATTCATATAATTTCAGAAATGGAGTAAAACATCAATAACTTTTATTAATAAACACAAATATTACAATAACATTTATTGTAAGAATGGTTCACCCAGGACTCACATGTCCAACAGAGTAGCCCCTCATTGTATGTACATTTTATTCCTACATACACGCTAAGGATTAGTGCCCAAATCCCAGGCCTATCTTTGGTTTGTACAACTTTTTTGAAAATCACCTAACTCTAAAAATGAACAGATAAAGACCACCATCTTAGTGTTCACTGTGTTGAGTAGGTTAACTTGGGGTTTCCTTCATACATTGATTGTGATTTGGAGTCCATCTATGTTTCATCTCCCTTCGAGATTTTAGTCCCATCCATGTGAGTCATTTTAATCATCGAGTTCCTATTCCTTTCTTGTTTGTATAATTCCTTATTTTCATGTATGTCGTGATATAGGGTCTTGATCTTCACCATCTTGGCCGGATTTTGGGCTACCCCCTTTGCCATATCACCTATTTATAGTCCGGTTCAAAGAGACCCTTTCCTTGAATCACAATTTTGTCTATGCCTGCTCTTATCTTGCTTACCCTCCTCGTTCCCTCTGTGTCATCCCTTCTTTTACCCAAGATTGTTGTGCTGGTAGATAGGGCTCGCATCAAGGTTTTCGTATTACAATGATTATTTAAGTAAGTCAGGTACGTTTGAGGACACTGAGATTGGTGTGTTACTTTTGGTGGATATGACTTCAGATCTGTGCATCGAGCTTATTGAGGATTTTGATGAGTGCACGATCACAGGTGTGATTCTTTATTGAAAATTTTTGATCTCGCACACTAGATTGAGGATGTGATTCATTTTGATGATTTGATAATGATACCATGAGCTATGACTATGATTGATTATGAGGTTCTGCCGGTCTTGATTCAGATGCTTGATGTGTTATCTCTTTATGTGTTTCAAAGCGATGGTGCCTAGGACCCACATGATTTCACTCATTTTTTTTACTGATCCATCCTCCATCTCCTGATTCTTCCATCCACCTTTGGCACTTAGATGAATTCTTTCTGCATTTTGATCCATCTCAGCTGATTTGATTGAGTTGAGGGACCATATTGCGAGTAACCTGATTATTTCTTATCCCTTACATGATCTTATGCCCTCTGATTGAGGATTGATTGACCATTTTGGAGGACCTGAGACTTGATGCCAGCATTCCCATGATCTTCATTGGCTTATTTTGCAGCTCTCCATGAGGACTATCTACGAGAGAATGCAACATTTTCTTTATGATCAGTTTCACTCACTGCTTGTGCTTTCATCTTATCGAAGCACGAAACTGAGTCGCTAGATTTAGCTATCAGTCTCACTATCTAATTGCGCATCTGATTTGTCGGAGCATGAGACCTATTTTTCTGGACTCCTTTGAGTCCACTCTCCTTGACAATACTCATAAGGATGATCCATCTTCCTTATATTAGTCCACGTTTAGTTGGCAGTATGTTCCACGAGGGTTATCTCCGGGACGGTGCCACACTTTCTTGATTTTTCGTCTCTTCTGTCGATAGTCAATATGTCGCCTATCGAGACCATTTTTAACGATCCGTTTGATGGATCTGACACCTTTGAGTCTGTTCACCTTGATGACCTTCTCAAGGGTGAGCCCTATTCTAATTATTCATTTATTAGTATGTATCACTCCCCAAGTACTATCTATGGGAGGATACATCATTTTGTAGGTACTCGATTTCACTTCTAGTGTGTCTTCGTTGTTGGAGCACGAAGCTGAGTCTTCTGATATGTGTACTCGGTCTCCTCTCTGGTTGTGTCTCCAGTCTATTGGAGAACGGAGCCAAGTCTTGTGATTATTCGAAGATCCTTTAACTCATCTAAGTCTGCTCAACTTGAGGACCCTCGTAAGGTTGAGCCATGTATTGTGGTGTTTGGTGTGTTCCTCCAACTTTCTAACTGTATGTCCACTCAATATCACGCTACGTAGAGAGTCTCTTGTTCTTCACTTTTCGTACTTTCCTGAGACTTTTAATGATTGGGAGGACTCTATACGGCTTCTTCCTCGTCCATGTCTTACGGTATCAACATCGGTCTCTCATTTCTTTTTGAAGAATCGATGGTCTACTTTTTCGCAATAAATTCATGATTTAGTTTTCAATCTACTTTACCCAGTAGTTCACACCCACTTGATTGTATATTAGGGTGTCTTTCTCCTTATGACTGTGTCACTATTCTCAGAGGGAGACGATGACGAGAGTACGGTATTCTCTTAGGGGTGCACTTCGTGTTGTTCTTTCTTCATCATATTTCATCACTCCTGTCGTTGCTATATATAGTCAAAAGCCTAGCTAGGACTCGAGCATATGAGCAGCTAGATTTGTAGTTTGATATACGTAGGGCTCTTTTACCCTTAGTATAGGGGGAGTGATGTGCACATTCTATTCCATCTTTTCCTCTATCATCATCTGTCTTTTCTTCTTTTCATTTTCATTTTTATTTTTCTACAAAAGAGGTGTCACCCTTTTTTGTCAGTCTTATATACTTAGGATGTACTTTGTTCTAAGTATAGGGGGCGTGTACCCTGAGTTCTTTCATTCTTTGATCCCTTCCATTGTCTCATCTCTTTGCTTTTCTCTACTATACTTAGGGATATCTCACCCTAAGTATAGGTGGATACAGACCGAGTTGTGATTTGTTTATTCCCACCCTTGACCCTCCATGCCTTGTGTATAGTCTGATAGACTTAGGATTATTTGATCCTAAGTATAGTGGGTATGGTCAAATCTGATTCATTTATTTCTTCATTCTTTCATTGCTTATTTAGTCATTGTATTATAGGCTTTTCTATACTTAGTATGAGTTATGTCTTCTCTTTTTCTTTTCGATCTATGAGGACATATCTCAAGCTAAGTATAGGGGGGTTGTATATACTCTGTATATACTTTAGACATAACTTGTACTTTTGTATTATTAATAATAAATATGGCTAAAACAATATATACACATATACAGTTCATTTAATAACAAGATGCACCCTCAAATTCTTTTACTGATTAATAAAATAGGTTACAAATATTTTTGTAAAATGATTTGAAAAATGGTTTGACCCATTTGGAAAACTTTTTGTGAAATTTTTTCAACCTTTGTAAAAATGTGTTGATTTGTTTAAACTCATTTTTTGTATGAAATATATGTTTTGAAAATCTATTTGCAAATGATTTTGAAAATGGTTGCAAAAATATTTTGAAAAGTCAATATATAGAATTTGAAAATTCTTTTCAAAATGACTTTCAATGTTTGTAAATATTTGCAAAAATTATTTTGTACTATAATTTCAAAAAAAATTCAAATAAGTTTGAGGAATATATACATCAATAAATATATGTATATAGAAAATAATAGTAAAACACATATAAATAAAAATAAAATAAATATTCTTTACCAAATGTATATACATACCTATAACAATAAGTACTATTCAACCTGTAAATTCTTTAAACTCTCAATTCTTATAAATAAATAGAAAGAGGCATGCCCGTGTAAATATTTCTACATATTTTTGTGACATAGGTATTTTTTGTTTTTCAACATTATTTGTAAAATCTCTTTGAAAAATTGCATCATATTTCTGCATTATGCATAGCATTTGCATAACATTCACATTTTTTTTGGATTGAGCGTGATGGTTGAACTAATATGAGTAAAGTCAGAGATTGGATCTTGGTTGGACCTTACTGCACCTAACTTCACTAGAACCTTATGGGAACTAGATTAAGGTACTTCAGGTTCATTGGGACTCATGTCTTTGAGACTCATGGTTGGGTTCAAGACACCTAAACAGACTAACTAGAACTTTTCGAGATGCATGCTATAACCTAACTTGGACACTTGCACCGTTCACTTGGCTCAACTCAGTTGGAGTGGTGAGGGGATTGGATTTGCTGGTTTGAGATGCACAGGAGTGGAAAAAATTGTCCTCGTCTAGGGAGGTAAGTGCAACCCAACCTGTCCAGTAGCCATGAAGTCTAACGACAAGAGAATGTGGGTTGCAATAATGCTTCAAAAGAGGGACAGTCTTCTGGCTCAAGAGGTAAAACTCCTTATGTAAATGATGTTGTATATAGTATTTAAAAAAAGAAAAAGTCTAAAAAAGTGGACATGCCTGATTGAAAATAAAATGCATGCAGCTAGATGACTTGACTACACTGGTAATGCATCCCAAGATAGATAGCTACAAAGGTGATGAATCTGCATTTCATCATCTTTATTAATTTTTTAGCTTAAAGTCCCTTATAAAACACATGTATATATTGATAAATCCGTATTCTTACTAACTTGCATATTTGTGTAAATATTGCATAAATATTACTATTTTAACCTAAAATAAATAAAGAAAGAAAAAAAGGAAAAATAAAGAAAAGGAGACTGTATATATGTAATAGATACATGCTGACCTGAACCCCGACAGAAGGTCAAGACTTGACCTGATTGACCAGGACTAAAATAGGGGTAGATATGTTCTAATAAAAAATTAAAAAAATACTTTATAAAATACTTTTGAATTTATTCTGTATATATTTGTATAAAACTAACAGTATTTTATTTGTACATAAATTAACCTCAAATTAAATAATTTTCAAAACAAATTGTAAACAAAAATGCTTTCTAACTAATAAAAATATTTGCAAAAAAATCATATATAGAATAAAAATAACCACATATGGAAAAAGTCATAAATTGATCATTGAAAGACTAAAGTCGGCTCCATATGAACTTGAAATCAATCAAACTCACTTTAATCATATTCTACATTAAATTATCTTTAAAATGACAATGGTTTCATAATTTTTCGAGTTACGGTTTGAAAGTTGATTTTCTGGGGTGGTTTTCATAATTTTACCATTTATTTATTATATATAATTATCCATATTTATTTTTATGTGTATTGTATTTGTAAATAACTGTAAATATTTTTAATAATGTTTAAAATAAAAATAAAAAATAAAACATAAAAAAAAACAAATTTTCTTATTTAACTATATATATAATGTATAGGTATATAGTTGTTATTCTTAAATAACCGCCACAAAAAATTAAATAACTGACATTTATTATTTAATCCAATAAAGTTATGAAAATAAATATATAATATAAATAATTTTACTAGCTCCATCATTAACTTACTTCCTTATCTTTATCTCCATTCAAATTTTCATTATCTTTATCTCCATTCAAAATTTTGAAATTCAAATTCAATTCTTTTCCTTATTAATGTGGCTCCTCCTCCATCATTTCAATTTGATCAAACTTTTGTTGA
Organism: Ottelia alismoides; assembly: GCA_037367405.1. Lineage (NCBI taxonomy): Eukaryota > Viridiplantae > Streptophyta > Magnoliopsida > Alismatales > Hydrocharitaceae > Ottelia > Ottelia alismoides. The sequence continues at coordinate 410,753 of JAZKJV010010321.1, read as the reverse complement.
GAGGAGCTTGATCTCTGAGAGCAATCATGTCACAGAAGAGCGCCTAGCCTCCGAGCCGTCCGGTGACAGCAAAGCGGTCTTCATCGAGACCATCACGGCATTCATCCGCCACCATTTGTGAGATCCACATTCATTATATTTTTAGTCACCCTTTTAGATTAATTTTTGATATAATTTTTGCTTCGAGTTCATTGTTAAATTTTAGATCTTAGTTGTTAATCTTTGATTCATCACAATCTGATCTGCCTCTGATTTCCAATGATCCACATCATTTTCATGTCCTCTTCATTTCCATTCTACCTCACGCAACCACAAACCAACGAACACGTACCGTGGTCAAAGATCTGGATCCATTCGTCCACCTCACCAGATCTGCATCCACCCACTAATTCTCTATTTAATTATTTGTGGACCGAACAGTTGCGCTCGAGTTGGTTTTTCTATCTCTATTTTTTTAGGTACATGATTATCAAAAAAAGGAAAAAAATATATAGCTTATGCTCTAAAAAATAATAAAAAAAATTACAAAAAAATAAAAAGGTGGCCATGACCACTAGTAGAGCTCCATCGGCCATCCGCCTCCTCCATACTCCATCCTCGACTGCATCGGCCCTAACCGCCTGGACCATTGTAGCCCGATCGTCATCGCTTGACCAGCTACTCAGCCTCACATCCCGATAATGTCTACCTGGTGCGCCACGCAAAAAGGGTGGGTGTCACCCTCTCATAAGTCATCAACCATCCCTGCCACCTCGCAGTTAAGTCGTTGCATGCCAGGACCACCTTGCTCCAGCCCCTCCGTGCAAACCCTTTCGCCAAGCACCCCACCAGACGCACCTGTAGAACCTCCTTACCGCGTGCCTCTACTTGTGCAACCCAATTCTATGGTCATGCCACCACGCACCACCGTCGCTCGAAGCCCACAACGCCACCTATCGTCAAATGCTAGACCTGCAGATATTCCACACGAAGTCTATTGCGTCCGCCCTCATCCATCCATGGTGCTTGGAGGAGAAGAGGAAGGGGCAGCGCACCCCTTCCCCATTTTGATTCCAATGAGTATAGAGAATGAAGGAAAGGCCAAGAAAAGCCCTAATTTTTGGGCAAAAATCAAACACCCTCCGACATTTCCATATTTGCAATTAGACCCCTGCTAGAGCATCAAGTCACGTGTGGTGCATGTTTATTTTGGGTAATTTGTAATTTTCCACCCATAATTTATTTCTTTTATCTTTAAATACAGAAACTAAAAAAATTGCAATTCAGTCCTCCATTTCCAAACTTAAAAAATGCACATTTATTTAATTGAAATAAATGTTTTAATTGCTATGAAAATTCTAAAAAAAATCAATGTAGACTCCTACTATGTGCCTGATCATTGTTGAATTTTTTATTGCATTTTAATTCCACTTGCAATTATTAAAAATTCAAAAACTTAGCATATTTCCCTATTTCAACTTTGAAAAATCATAAAAAAAATAAATGTTGCATAAAAAATCCAAAAAATAGATTAGTTCTATTTTTGTGCCTTTTAATTTTTGTGCAAATTTCGTGCATCAAATATTTTTAAATCCCAAAAAGTTACAAAATACTAAAAATATTAAAAAAATTTGCAAACAAATTGTAGAAAAATACAAAAATAATGATTTCAAGTCATATTTTTAGATAATTTCCTTTGGTTTTTAGGAAAAATAATTTTCATAATATTTACATTTAGTTGAAATTTTCTAAATTGGAAATCATCATGTGTGTTCGGTGTTTTTATTATTCCCTAATTTTATTCATTTTAAAAATTCTAAAAAATATAAAAATATCTAAAAATAGTAAAAATTATAAAAAACACAAAAATATTTTATTTGGACCATTTGAGTTTTTTTTCATATTTGAAAAATCCAAGAGTGAGGGTTTCATTTCTTTCGTGAATAAATTATTTGCTTGGAAAAATAGTTGTTTTTCAAAATTAAAAATTTGGAAAATTAAAATCATTAAAAAATTTAAAATTAGATAATAAAATATAAAAATATAAAAAAAATTAAAAAGTTAAAAATTCTACAAAAAAATCAAGCATAGAGTATATTGAGATTCCTTCATTCTTTATATTGTTTTTTTTCAATTATTTGAATAATATTTAGGAATTCCAGCCACCCTGAGTTCGATCATGTTGATATACAGGTTAATTAAATATCAAAAATTCTCGTGCTGCACATTTTTCTGTAATTTTGCTTGAGAAAAAGAAATAAATTTTTTTGTTAATGCTTGGTTGGTTTGCAATGACATGTTCATAATTCATCTTATTTAAAACCCAAGAAAAGCATTACAACAAAATGGTGCCGTTGCCGGAGAGGCACGGTGAGGGTCGTTAGGATTCTCTTTTGACATGCTATTCTTGGTTGTATATTTTTTCGACATTCATTCATTATTCGTATTTTGGTGTCTAATTCATTTTTTTCTTCATCATATTTTTATATACTTGTGTCTCTTACACATTCTCTTTTCTTTTCCTTGTGAGGACCTGACAAGCAAGGGCGACTCTCTTAGGAGAGCTGATGCACCCTAGTGATTAATCGGGAAATACGAAGGTCTATATGTCTCACACAAGGCGGAGACAAAGTCGCTGCGGCGACCCTCGGTAAATCCCGATTAAGTCAACAATCAACCCATAGTATCAATCAATCAATGAAATCAAAGCGTGGAGTTAAAATTTAGTATAACTCTACAATAAGTGTGTATAGTGCAAGTATGTGTAGAGTGTCGAACTCAGGGAGCACACAAGATAGATCAAGGAAATAGTGCACAAAAATGACTGTGATAATGTGTCTACCAATGTTATTTTTGTGGGTTTTCAATTTTATAATTTTTATTTGATTTTTTCTTTTTATATTTTTATATTTTTCTTTTTACTTACTGATTTTGTATTTTCTTTTTCTTTTTTAAATTTTGTATTTTCTTTTTCTTTTAATGAATATCTAAAACTATATAGAATATATAATACAAGAGACATAAGAGAGAGACCAAAATGGGAAAAATATTCAAAATACAGAAATAAAGTATTTTACGAATTTTATATTTTTCTAATGTTTTTGTGATTTTTCCTTATTTTTCCTAAATTTTTTTGTTATTTTTTTATCAAAAATACTAAAAACAGTGACGAAATGTTGCTGGCCGAAATTAAAATGAGGATGAAAAATTTCACACAATGTCTAAAATTCCACAAATTAATTTTAATTGAAAGATAATAAATCAGAGAAAATACAGAAACTGAAATTGCATCTTTAGGATTTTCTAGAATTTTTAAGATTTTTAGGAAGATTTTTGGGGTTTTAAAATTTTTAGGGGTTTTCTATTGAACTTTTTAATGATTTTTGGTCTTAAGTTGAAACACAAAAACAATCAAAATATAATTTTTTTGGAATTTTTCAAAAATGTTTTATAATATTTATGTATTTTCTAATGCAAACAGTGCTAAAAATGCATGTTTTTAAATTTTTATAAATATGAAAATGCAAGAAAAATGCAAACTAAAAATATAATGTGAATCTAGAATGCAACAAGAACCTATGGTAACTTTTTGGGGATTTTTGGAATTTTATAGATGCATGAATTAAATAGAGGCAACAAAGAGAAATTACACTGCTAGCAAGGGCATATATGTAAATATCCAAACATCCAGGGGCCAACATGCAATTTTCCACAAAATTATAACTAATCAATAAATTTCTTGGATTAAATATAAATACCCAAACTCGGAGGGGGTTTACTACAAAATTTCCAAGCTCACGTGCACGGGGAACGTGACCTGGCAGGGGTATTTTTGAAATATTACAAAGTTCCAGGGACTATTATGCAAAATATCCCAAAAATTACAACTGAAGTAAAAAGTTCCTGGTCTCAGACAAAATACACAAACCCGTGAGGGGTTCCTCGCAAAATACCCAGCCCCTCACGTGCACAGGCACGTGAGGTGACGTGGATAGGACCTATATGCAAATAAAGAAAACTCGAGGGTGTCTACGCAAATATTACACAAATATTTAAACTACAGATGCAAGTTCATGGACTAAATAGAAATACAAAATGGCGTGGGGTGAAAGTAGCAAAATACCCAACGCCCGACGCATCCAACGGTTGAGGTGCATCCACTTGACACGTGTCTGCTCCAGAGCACCCGATGACGGTACACGAATGGATGGCCACGATTAGATCTCCGTGGGTAGATCTGACGGCTGGGCTGCAGGGAGATCGAACGGCTGCTGTGCACCTGGAGCTCCGGCCTCGATCCGACGGTGATGGGGGGCGAAACAAGAACTGGGAAGCGGCACCGGCGAGGTGAGCTTCCCCGAGCTCAAGCTCCGTCCTCCGGTGATCTCTGGGCTCCAAAAATGGCCGGAGACGTCATGCGGTCCTTCTCTTCCTCCTGGTGACTCCAAAACACCTCGACGACGATTGAGGTTCTCGCTAGGAGGCGGCGGAGCTTTGAGCTGCAGTTACCTCCAGCGAAGCTCCAAAATGAGCCCCAGGCTCGAGTCAACGCTCTTTGACTTGCAAAAGGCGGTGAAAGGGTCCAGGGCAAAATGCATGGACCCCACGGAGGTGAAATGGGGGCGAGAAACGGCGGCGCGAAGGGATGGCTGGAGGTGCACTCCGGCGAGGTGTTCGTGAAGGTGAATGGATGGTCGAAATGCCAAGATAACTATGGGGATATGATCCTAAAGCTACGGGTGATGAAGTGCGCGAGAAAAATGGAAATAAAGGGCGGACCTCGAAGGGGTTTCACCTGAGGTGGGGGATACCTCGACGCCGGAGATGGCAGAGGTGGTGGAGCCTCCTCGGTGTCGTTCGACCAGCCTGATGCTCTCAAGAGGAAGCTGTCACCTTCCTTGAGCTCTAGGGCGTGAAAGTGGGAGCTAAACCTGGGATTGAGGAGTTCAAAAGTCGAAGGAAGGAGAGGGGGCGTATATGAATGGTTGACGGGTAGGCGAGGAAGAATGAGGCACTGAGGATGGATCAGAGATTCGAAGCCCAAGGAATCACCTAGGTGTGATTCCTCATTGTTCAAGGAAGAAAAGCCAAGAAGGAACTTGCGCGAAATAATGCAAGTTTTGTCCTTGAAAAAATCGCAAAGAAGGGGGTTAAACGAGATCTGACACGGGCACATGGGGGAAGGACAGCCAGTTGACCGGCGGGTCAACGTGGACTGTCACCTGGTTGGTCCACGTGGACCAACCAGGAAAAATCCCTGAAATGATTAGAAAAATAAATTAAAATTAATAAATGAATTTATTATTTTTAGGTTATACAATAAAAATATTTGTTATTTTATGAAGTATTTTATCACGATTTGTATTTATTTTTATGACCTCTAAAAATACAAGTTACAATTTTAGGCCTTTATAGGTATATTTATCTATATATTTTAGTATTTTATTTTTATTTTGTACATTTAATTTATTTATTTATTGTTTATTATTTTATATATTTATAAAATATTTTTATATACTTAAATATATTTTTATTTTATTTCTCTAAAGTGTTTTGTACACTTAATAAAATATAAGTATTAATTATATAGGCTTGTGTATTGGTATTAGACCTATGTATTATATACATGTGTTTTATTTTTGTGTTCTCTTTAAGTTTTTATTCTTATTTTAATGCACACATACATTATAAATAATATTTATAAAATTATAAAAATAAGAAATTATAAAAATAATGAATGAATATTTTAATCTGTACAAGTATACTATAAGGGTCCAAAACTCAACTTCCAAACCGTAGCTCCGCCAAATGAGAAACCACCTTCATTAAATAGATTATTTAAAATTATATACAATTAAAGGTGAGTTTGGCACATTTCGAGTTTTTATTTGAGAGATACAGGTCTGGGAAGTTGGAATTCTGGAATCTTATCCAGATCATAACTTTTTATCTTTACATTATTTGTGTGTGAAATCATTCTGTATTTTTCTATATTTAATTATATACAACTTTCATGTACAAAGTTTCTTTATTTGAAGTATAAAAAGTGGAACTAAAAATAGGTCCCAAAATGAATAAAGAATGAATTAAATGAAATGGATTTTTATTGTATGTTGGCCCTTATCTCCCCTACTTTATTCCATGTCGACCTATTCATCTAGATGCCTAGGTCTCGGGGTTTCGGTTCATAAAATATTTACAATATTTTATTCGTTTTCTTTTCTTTTCTTTATTCTATAATTTTGGCTTTAAAAATTGCATTTTATACATTATTTACATACACTTGTATGAATGCTAAGATACACTAATTAAGGGTATTTACATGCATTTGCCGGGGTTTTTGAGGCCAAAATGATAGAATAAAGATGATGAAATGTAGATTCATCATCCCCCTATACTTTACCTTTGCTAGTCCCTAGCAAACACTTGTGCAAAAAGTGCAGGAAAAGAAAAACATAGAAAAGAAAAGGAAGAAAATTGGATTAAGTTTAATTATCAAACTTGTCTTCACAAAATCAAAGTTTGGATCTTAAGTCGGGCCTTTGAAATTTTAGTGAGGGCGGAACCTTAATGAGCATCGCATTTGAAATCCAACAGCCTTCGAGTATCCCAAACTTTGCTCAAGTCTCCTCAATAGCCAGATCAGAACACTTCAACTCATACGCTAACCCTTATGACTATGAATCTGACTCATACAGTGTAAGTGATAGTGGCTCTCCCCAACTAAAATGACAAAGAGACTGACTTCTCCAATATGACAACACAATGATTCCCCAATCCAACAACTCATTCCTCAAGGAACAGGGTATTCCCTTCTAAATTCAAGTGGCAACCAGCTCAAGAGGAGGGGGTGAAGAGAAGAATGGACGGTACCCAGTGTAGCTGCCTATCCTATGATGCAAGACCAGTGCAGTCAAGTCATCCAGCTGCAGGATGATTTGACTTTGAAGCTCAAGCTTGCTTATTTGACCATACACATATGTACACTCCGGTAGGCATTTTTATTTTTGTACAGGCATGCCCACTTTTTTGGAGTTTTTGCTTTTTTTAATACTATATACAACGGCATTTACATAGGGAGTTTTTCCTCTTGAGCCAGTAGAATATCCCTCTTTTGAAGCTTTATTGCAACCCACAATCTCCTGTCCTCGAAACTCATCACCACTGGACGGGTTGGGATGCACTTCCCTCCCTAGAGGAGGACAAGTGTTTCTACCTGTGTGCGTCTCATACCGGCAAATCCAACCCCCTCACCACTCCAACTGAGTTGAGCCAAGTGAAAGGTGCAGGTGTCCAAGTTAGGTCATTATCAACAAGAGTCGTGCGTGTGCTCCGAATACTCTACTTAGGCAGTCAAGAATCCATTGAACAAAGTCCCGTGATCCTCAAAGAATTAAGTCAACTAGACCTGAAGTACCTCAATTACCGTTCCCATAAAGTTCATGTTAATTAGGTGGATTTAAGGTCCAACCAAGATCCAATCTTCGGATTTTACTTAGACTTATTCAACTATCAAACTCAATCCGAAAAATGCTCATGATATGCAAATGCTATGCAGAAAATATTTTTGTGATGCAATTTTCAAAGATTTTAAACTTTTTATGGATTTTTGAAAAGATAATGCATATGCATTTTTTGCATTTTTCAAAGAGGTTTTTCAAATGTTTTTGGATTTTAATTTTGCAAATGTTTTTGGGATTTTTGAAAACAAAAATTTTTGGCTAAAATGTACAAATATTTACATGGAAATGTGTCCTTTATTTACAAGAAGTGGATTTTAAGAATTTACAAAGGGTAAGTGGTCAATTTTATAGGTATATACATAGAGAATTTTAGGTGCGATGCAAGTATTCCTCAAACTTATTTGACAAAGGCTTTTCAAACAATTTTGAAAACTATAGTCCAAAATAATTTTTACAAACATATACACACATTTGAAAATCATTTTGCAATAGGTTTTCCGAACAGTATATATAGATTTTTCACATATTTTTGCAACCATTTTTCAAACCATTGGCAAATCATTTTTCAAACATTTTATTTCACACAAAGAATATAATTTTGCAATCAAAATAGTTTACAAAGGTTGAAAACATGTAATAAAATATTTTCCAAATAGTTTTAAAAAGATTTTTCGTAGAGATTTTCAAACTATTTTTCAAACATTTTGCAAAAAATATTTTCACCTGATTTATTAATCAGTAAGTACAAAAAGAATTTTGAGGAATATTCACATCTTTTTATTAATGATTTTAATGAATTTTCTAAGTATAATTAGCAATATTTATTAGTAAATATGAAAGTACGAGCTATGGCTAAAGTATATACCTAGTATATACGACCCCTTTATACTTATCTTGAGTTATGTCCTCATAGATCGGAGAGAAAAGAGAAGACATAACTCATACTGAGTATAGAAAAGTCTAAAGAATAAATGAATAAGAGAGGAATGAACGAATGAGAAGTCGATCGTCCCCCCTATACTTAGGATCAAATGATCCTAAGTATAGCAGACTGTACAAAGTAGGGAGGGTCAAGGGTGGGAATGAACAGATCATACTCAGACTGTCTCCCCCTATACTTAGGGTAAGATATCCCTAAGTATAGACAAGAAGAGTAGACAATGGATAGGATCAAAGAATAGAAATACTCGGGGTGCATACCCCCCTATACTTAGGACAAAGTACGTCCTGAGTATAGAAGTCAGACAAAAAGGGGCGGCACCCTTTTGGTAGATGAAGAAGATAGAAGAGGAAAAGAAGAAAAGAAGAAAAGAGAATATACATATCACAACCCAGTGTGTGCACCCCCCTATACTTGGGACAAAGTACGTCCGAAGTATAGCAAAATCATAAGATGGCAATGGGGTGGCAGACATTGATGAATCTCCGATTCATTATATAATTATATCAATACTACCCCATTCCATAAGGAAAATCATATTTTCTGTTATATATATTAATGTTAGGGAGTGATATTATAGGCATTATATTTGCATGTACTTGTCATTCCACTCCAATGAGCAATCAAACATCACTCTCAATTCACCTTTATTTATGTCCTAATCAAGAGAGAAGAAATGACAAATTAAGAAGGAATTTGGAAACACTCAGATAAACGACAAGATACTCTCGATTTCCTCTTTATATATGTGTTGACCAATCAATTTAATAGCGGCAACATTGCATGATATTTAAAATATCAACAATATTGTGAACGTGCAAGGTTAAGATAATAAATTTTGTATACGTTCATTACATCAAGATCTAAGGAGAACAAATATTATGGGTATCCTTATATATATAAATAACCTCTTAGCAAAGGGGTGCTCATCACTATTACTCTTTTCTCTAGGAGCTACAAATATTTAATATCAAAATTAAGCTCCAAAATATCATTAGATAGAAATCCAATATCTCTAAACAAATCATTATTTAAATAACATCACATTCTCTACTTTAATCTAAACTCACAACACTACTAACATGTCCGTTGGAATTACATGAATAGGCCAAAAAGTTATTGTAATTAATGGACATAATGGGAAGGCCAAATAATGTAACGGCCACTATGGAAAAGGGGCACCAATGCCCTTGGCGTGAGATGAAAAGGTGCAAATTGGAGAAAAGAGGAATGCCACCCACGTATGGTGAAAAGGCATGATTTGTCTTTGGTCCATTTCAAGGGTTGCATCTCCAAATTAAAGGGATGCATCTCCTTGTTGTTAAGGTTATAAATACCATATGAAGTGTTGGGTATGGGGGAGCATATTTTTCCATTGGATCACCATCCCCTCATCACCATTACTATTCGATTATTCTATAACCTCCGATTTTGTTATTTCCCCCATCGTATTCCATCCTCCAACAAAAATCCACCACCATAATTAGTCCTCCATTTTATTATCGACAAAGCATCAAAGTGGTTTTGTCGACTTGTGCATTTGGACCCCCAGTGAATCCGACTCTTGAGGCTCCACCCCAAGTGCCATTAAAAACTATCCAACACCATAGACATCCGCCGACCATCAGATCCTCGGTCCCTCTGTGAATCTGACTCCAGAGGCTTCCTCCCGAGCCGCCGATCATCATATTTCTATTTCGTTTTTATTTTATTACTTTATATTTTTATATCTGTCTTATTTTTTTATCTTCTCTTTCGTGTAGGAATTCGTCAAAACTATCGCGACGATCCATATCTAATGGCGATTATCCTCGACTCTTGGAGAACCGGGACGTGACACGAGGTTTGATCTCAATTCGCGGTTGTAATCGCATCCAACTCACCTCGCCAGGACATCCAATTTTCGTGAAGAGTTAGCGCATACGAGTCCCTTTGGAAGTTGCTGCATAGAAGGGGAGCGATCAGCACTTACCGACCTGCACTATTGTCTTCTCCAAATTTCATCTCCATTTTTGCTATTCAAATATTTTGCAAATTTATAAAAGTATTTTTTTATAAAGTGCAGAATCTTCCTGTCCCTGTGGATTCGACCCTGACTTACCATATACTTTGCTTAGTGCATAATATAGTTAAGTCCGGTAATTTATTTATTCGAGGTGTATTTTTGCGGGTTCTCAACGACTATCCGACGTAAAAATCGGGTACTTATACCCTAAAAAATACGCCTCAACAGACATACAGAAGAAAGAATGAATGATATGCACAAATGGATCTATACAATTGATGATAGAAGTGATATCATGTATGAGATGCAGATGATGTGAGTCAAAGAGCACATCTCATACCAAATGAATGGGAGCAACGTCAACGGTCGATGGATCATGATCAAGATATAATTTCAAGCGTTGACCGTTGACACGAAAAGTAGAGGAAGATGACAACTCAGATATATCAATACTACCATTATCATGTACCTTCCTGACTACATACGGTCCTTTCCACTTACTCTGTAATTTCCTTGGAAATAATTTCAGCCTAGAATCAAACAACCATACACGTTGATCGTGCTCAAACTGTTTATGGCTGATATGAGAATCGTGCCATGTCTTCACTTTTTCCTTATACTGTAGGCTGCTAGAAAAGGTTGTATCTCTCAATTCCTCCAGGGCTGCCAACTCTGCTTTCCTCTGTTCTCCTATACTCTCGGGATCCAATAATAACTCAGTAACTGCCCATTGTGACTTGTGCTTAATCTCCACTAGTAGATGGCATGGCTTGCCATAGATGAGACGAAAGGGAGATGTCCCTAATGGTGTCTTGACGGAAGTCCGATAGGCCCACAAGATCGAGTACAAAAGTTGTGACCAATCCTTTCGGTCTGGGTGGACAACCTTCTGTAAGATAGTCTTGATCTCCCTGTTCGATACTTCAGCAAGACCATTAGTCTGAGGGTGATATGGAGTGGCAACATGATGGTCAATGCTGAACTCATCTGCAAGGGCCCTAACCTTGTCATTGATAAAGTGAGACCCCCCATCTGAAATCAGAACTCTAGGCACCCCGAACAGTGAATTGATATTTTTCCTCAAAAATCGGCACACGGTCTTAGCATCTATGGCTCATGCAGGGATGGCCTCAACCCAACGGCTCACATAATCCACAACGAGCAAAATGTACTCAAACCCCTGACTCTTAAGAAATGGGCCCATGAAATCAATCCCCCATGAATCAAAAACCTCACAAAAGTGAATGGGTTGCATGTTCATTGAAGGATATGGAATTTATACTCAAGCGCATCATGGAAGCGTGATCGTCGTATCGGATACGACGAAGAACGACTAGTCGTACTAGTTGTTCGGTGCAGCAAAATTTAAAAAAAAATTATTCGATGAAACCACATGATCCGAGAACCATTCTTAGATCATTTCATCTATAACCACAACAAGTATAATGCAATACCTCTTGAAGCGTGGTTGATCGAGTCTCTAAGAGAAGAGACCTCCTGTCTCAAGTCCGATCGTCGGCGAGACTGCTTGCGAGCGCGGGGATGAACCGCGTTGTCCTCGCAATCCAAGAAGTTGATCCAAGCGTGATTGCTCCTGATCTCGTCGTACGAGATTGAACATCTCCTTCGTGAGCGTAGCACACCAAGAAGACGGAGAACCGAAGAACATCGAAGCGGCAGCGTGGTGGCGAGGGCGTCGACGGTTGTCTCCTCTATGGTATGGTGGTCGGCCACCAACAATAGAGAGAGAGAGGGCTGACGTGTGTAGAGAAGAGAGAGAGAGAGAGCCTCAATATCACATGTAAAGAGAGAGCATGGTATGCCTTTCTATTTATAGGGTTTTGGGATCCATGGGACATATAAAATCAATGGGTGAGATTGATTTATGCCAATCCAATGGTCAAGATTGTTGTTGGTAAAACCAACACATTTAGGTTAAAATATATTTGACAAAATCAAATATAATTTAGTCCTAAATCAAACCAATAAATAAGGAGAGAAGATACATGGAGATTTCATCTCCATGTACCTTCCAAAGTGGACGGCCACACATTCCTTATAGGAATGATGTGTCGCCCAAAGATTCCATGGAGATTGCAATCTCATGGAAATCCATGAGATTGCATATCTCCTTGAAAATCTCCTGTATTTATTTCCAACAACTTTTGTTGGCTTTTATTCTTCAAAAATAATTCTTAATTATATTTGAGAATATTGCAATCTTACCATTGAAAAATTGTGAATCATATTCACAACCCAAAATAACATATAATTTACATTGTCAATTAATTACACAATGTGTATCCAATACACATAATAATTAATCAACACATGTAAATTATAATTAGCTCTGTCTAATACATTATAAATCGCATTTATAATATATTATGAATAATTGGATATTTCTATCCACATTATTCTTATCCACATTAATTAAATCACATTTAATTAAATTGAATAATTTCTTCACACATCAATATGATTAAATCACATTTAACCATCATCTCTTCATTGCTTAGATCTTATGGAATTATTCTTGAACCCTTCAAGAATAATGCAATCTCTCCGCAGATACTTGGAGATAAGGACAGGGCGATTGTATTGTTCCACGTATAGTGACTTGGATGTTGAGATCATATCTCAAATCCAGATCCCATGGACCTCCCATTGATGCTTGATCAAATCAAGACCGTAAACCTAATCTTCATTGCATCTGAATCTCATTCAGATCAATGTCCAATTCATGGACTAAGATTAGGTCACTTCTCTAATGAGAGGAGTCACTAAAATCCAAACCTGTTTCATCACTCCCTCAAATTGGAAGCGTCATGGTTATACAATCGTATATGATCAAATCACCCTCAGGTATTCCCAATACCTGCACATCCTACATACTGGAAGACTTATGATCATTCTGAAGATAAAGATCATTTTCGCACTGTCATCTTCAGGGTTAGATCATTTAAGTTTCTCAATCTTGGTCATTTGGGATTTGGTATAGATCATATGCTTCCACAAAGCATATATCTTACCTTCAAATTCATGTCATGCTTCCAAAGCACGACGACCATGCATGGAATTTGTTCAGTCCCAATACCTCATGAGTGAGCTCATGTCTCCCGGTTCATAAGTGAACCTGTATGATCCCTTTGAGAGATCGTATTACTCATATGTCCTTACATGCACACCAGCTCGCCGGTATATAGACCTTGATTAGGTCATCAACCTATTGGTCTACCAAATGTACATATCATACATATAGCAACACATCTGTCTCTAGTCAGAGGATGCATGCCTATGTTGTGACAGTATTCAACGTAGGTCTTTGGTTATCTCGATCTCGTCAAGTCAACCCATTGACTCAACTAACTTGACACATCTGAATCACTATTCCCATGCAGAGGACCTACATCAAGAGGTCAGTCAGAGATCAGTCATATGAGATAGGATTGCCATCTCCTACTCAGACTGGAGATCATCGCTTAATAATCATTTGACGATGCTTGATGAGTCCTCCATCTAACTCCTTAGATATTCATCCAAGCATCAGCCTCTATGATCCATCCAATGAATCAACAGCTGTATGATCATCAAGTTGGCCATGGTACATAACCTTATTGTACAGAGGGACCCTATAGTGCATTCATTCATTTAATCATAGAAAGGGAGTGAAAAATAATCAATAACTTTTATTGATAATTCATTCATTACAATAACATTTATTGTAGAAATGGTTCGCCCGGGGCTCACATTGCTAACAGGCATCATGTCTCTCTGTCCGCAAGTACCCATCTTCTGACAGTCGGTACGTATCTTTACGAATTCATAGAAATCCTTGAAGAGAGTAGGCCACCAAAGGCCGGATTGGAGCACCTTCTGTGTTGTCTATCTCCCAGAATGATGTCCTCCTGCCTCAAGATTGTGGCAGTAGGTGAGGATGCTATGCTGCTCTTCTTGAGGAATGCACCTCCTCCAGATGCTATCCCCTCCTTCATGATAAAGAACGGGATCCTCCCAAAGATAAAACTTGACCATCGTAAGGAAGGTCTCAAGTTTCTGTCTGGGCCAACCTTGTGGAATCGTCTTGACGACAAGATAGTTCACAATGTCGGCGTACCACGGGAGCGAGGTGATAGCCAAGATCGCATCATCTAGGAATGTCTCTGTAATAGGTGCGCTGGGCTCAAATTCCTCAAGGTTCTCTAAGCGGGAGAGATGATCTGCCACCACATTCTTATCTCCAGGCTTATCCTTAATCTCAATGTCAAACTCCTGGAGCAGAAGAATCCATTTGGTAAGGCGAGCTTTGGCATCCTTATTTGCCATGAGATGCCGGATGGCGGTGTGATCTGTAAAGATAGTCACTCTAGATTCGAGAATATATGATCTGTACTTATCCAAAGCAAAGACTACAACTAGCATCTCCTTCTCAGTCACAGTGTAATTCCGCTGGGTGGCATCCAAAGTCCGGCTAGCGTAGTGAATGGCATACAGCAATCCATCCCTCCTCTGTCCAAGCACAGCCCCTATGGAAAAATCAGAAGCATCTGTCATGATCTCGAATGGGAGAGACCAATCGGGTGGCTAAAGGACAGGAGCCGTAATAACCATACTCTTGAGAGTTTCAAAGGACGCAAGACACTTATCATCTACAAGGAACTCGGTGTCTTTCGTCAACAAATCAGTGAGCGGTCGGGCAATACGACTGAAGTACTGAATGAACCGTCGGTAGAAACCAACATGCCTCGGAAAAGATCGCAATTGGCGCAAATTGGACGGTGGATTGAGTTTTCTAATGATATCCACCTTAGATGGATCAACCTTCATGCCCCTGTTGGAGATGATATGGCCAAGGATCGTCCCTTGAGTCACCATGAAGTGACTCTTCTCCCAAGACAAGACAAGGTTGACCTCTATGCAGCGCTGAAGCACACGGTCTAGGTAGTCAAGACAAGCATCAAACCCATCGCCATAGACCAAGAAGTCATCCATGAAGACCTCTAAACAGTCACCCACCATGTCCGAGAAAATGGACAACATGCACCTTTGGAATGTCGCAGGGGCGTTACATAGACCAAAGGGCATCCATCTGAAAGCATAAGTCCCAAACGGACAAGTGAATGTCGTTTTATCCTGGTCTTCGGGTGCAATGGCCACTTCATTATATCCAGAGTACCCGTCAAGAAAACAATAGTAACTCTTCCCAACTAGCCTCAAGATAATCTGATCAATGTACGGCAGTGGGAAATGATCCTTCTTGGTGGCTTCATTCAATTGTCTGTAGTCCATACAGACCCACCAAGAAGTGGGTACCCTGGTAGCTATCTCCTCTCCAGACTCACTCACAATTGTAGTGATACCCGTCTTCTTAGGTACCACATGTAATGGACTAACCCACTTGGAGTCGGAGATGGGGTGGATAAAATCGCCGCTCCACCACTTTGATATTTCCTTCATGACCACATCTCAGAGATTCGGGTTCAGTCATCGCTGGAACTCACGCGATGGCTTAGCGTCCTCTTCGAGATAGATGTGGTGGGAGCATAGGGCCGGACTAATCCCCTGGAGATCAGCTATACTCCATCCAATCGCCTTGCGGTTTCTTTCAAGAACCTCCATCAGACGGGATTCTTGTTCTCCAGTCAAATCTGCTGAGACAATGACTGGATGCATATCTGACTCACCCGCAAGGAATCTGTACTTCAACGACTGCGGCAAGGGCTTCAATTCTGGACAACTGGGAGATGACAGATCTGGCTTCTGATATGTCTGTGTGAAGGCCACCAGGTCTGCATATGAGAACTCTCGCTGTGCATGAAATTCTGACGAAGGGAGCCCTGTTGAATCATCTATGAATTGTACTGGCTCGCACTCTGCCCTAGCTGTCGGCATAGAAGGAATCAGACATGGCAAATAGTCATAAAAATCATCCCAATCAATGTCTGACGTCGAGGGATCCGAATCTGAAGAACAGGTATGAAATTCGGCTTCACCACTCACCACAGAACTATCTGCCTCTAATGTGTCCTGTGCCAGGGGTGTGCTCTCCAAGCTCTCAATTGCCATAAGCTGTAAGTAAGCTAAATCTGCAGGCAAGGCGAGGGCTCATGCTACGGGATCTGTCCAAATGGATTCATCATCTATCATCACAAAATCACACTCCTGGTGGACGTCTCACTTAGCCTCTGTCATCTGCTCGGTATCACTAGTCTGCTCTGAGCATGATGATTCTCTCGTCCTGGTGTCTTCGATCATCTCTATTTGTATACTTTTGCCCTCTACATGAAAGTATACCTTCCCGTAATCATGGTCGGTCACCGCCTTGGCAGTGGCCAAGAATGGGCGTCCAAGTATGATGGGGGCATATGTTACGGACTCAGGGATCTCCATGTCCAATACAACAAAGTCCACGGGGAATTTCAGGCCCTGAATGGTAACGACCACGTCTCTCAACAACCCCTTCGGCCTCTTAATCGATCGATCAGCAAACTGAAGGACTGTCCTGCTTTGAAGAAGAGGACCAAACTCGAATCGGTCGAGTAAGGCTGTCAGAAGGAGGTTGGTAGAAGAGTCATTGTCTAATAGAGTACGATCAAATTGCTGCTCCTGAATCTCGCATCTGACATAGGGAGCTCCTGCATCAGGTCTCTTGGTTGGTAGCCTGTTTTGAATGGCAAAGCAAGTAGAACGGGTGAGCACATGGATCTCATCTCTGCGGTTCCTCCTCTTCCTATGGACTGTAGTCTTCTCTCTCAAATTCTTTTGGAAGAGGGGGTGTGCTCAAGCGCCTCCTAAAGAGTCAGCTGGATCTGAAATATGTCAATCATCTGGTGGTTGAACTCTAACTGATGAGTCTTTTTGGGATTTTCTCTTTTTTCCCCTTCGCCAAGTGGAGTGCTTGAGGGAAGGGGATGGTAGGGGCCTCCTCAGATGGAGGACTAGGAATAGGTCGATGTGCCTGTGAAGGAATGGAATCCATATAATGATCATCATGCAACACATATGGACTCGAAGTGGATACAGAAACCTTTCCTTTATTCATATTTTTGTTTGTTTTCTTGTTACCATAGTCTCGAGATACAAAAGGTGGCAACACAACAGATGGGAGCTCAATAAAAGTAGAGGTGGTGGCCTCAGCACCACCCACGGCATCTGACTTCGCGGCATCAGCACCGCGCTCTGGTACATCATCAAAAATGGCGGCATCAGCACCATCGTCTGCTTTTGGATCATCAAACAAAATGGTGGCCTCAGCACCATCGCCTGTGTCTAGAATCACGATGGCCTCAATGCCATTATCAGGATCTGCCTCCTTGGTGGCACCAGCACCACCGTCATCAACATCATTAGCAGCATCAGCACCGCTACTCTCCTCATCTGGCACTCCTGGTTCATCGTGTAGTTGTCGCTCAGATGAGGCACTATCGGTTGGCATCCTACCGCTCCTAGTAGTCACAAAATTAGCATCACAAAAAGAAGACATGTCATCCAAAAAGTCACTAGGAGTGGTAACCTCTGAAGACTGTACCTGCTCAGATCTCCTCTTCAAATTGTTCGGATTAGGCTCAATCTGTGCTAGTATAGCGGCTTTGCCCTTGATGGTATCCCTCATCTCCAGCCGGAACTCATCCATTTCCCACCGAAAGGATGCCTGTTGTTCAGAAAGCAAGCGGGCGAGATCATCAAGTGCTGGATTCTCGAAGACTGGCGCCTGAGAACTGGAAGTGTTCCCCTGCTGGAAATGAGGTTGCTGGTGGTGAGAGTAATGATGGGGAGGTTGGGAGTATGTCTGGTGAGGATGCTGATGCTGCCTCCACTGATGTCCCTGATAGGCGGGACGAGGATCCTGTTGGTAGTGCTGGTGGGAATACTGGGTCTGTTGCTGGTGTGGGCCGCTCTGACTTCCCTGAGCGGGAGACTGCTGTTGGGAGCAATTACCTCCAGTGGTCCATCGGAATCCGAGGTGATCCCGCCGAATCCCGACCTGTTGTGGGTACCAGTCGTACCATATCCCATTGAGTTCCATCAATGGTTCATGCTCGAAGGATGGTGGAGGGAGAGCTGTCAATGGCTGATCCGACTGATAGACCACCATCTGAGTGTCTTGAGACGGTGGTTGTGATGGATAATACTGTAACTGCTGGATCGGCTCTGCCTGTATGTGGTGAACCTGGCGGTGTGAGGCAGAGGGCTGAGTGGAGCTGCTACTGCTGGCATCAGCACGTGATCTGGGGGGCTGCGCGGACGTCTGTGCTTCCTGAATACACAAGATCTGTGTCTTCAGGTCGCTCATGGTCTTCGTCAACTAGTCCATTTGGGCCAGCCCCTAACTCTGCTTCTTCTCGAGGATCTCGATGTGGTCTAACTTCTCGCTAATGATCCCCATATCGGCTATTGCAGATTCGGCTTGGGCTGCGACTGCTGACGGAGTGTGGGGACCAGCATCAATGCGGGCGATCCTCTAACATGATCCTGCTCCTTGGGGGGCTTCTCTTGTGTGTAGACTCGGGCTTGGGCCATGACTGTCGAGTTCTCTGCCATCCCTTCATAGATGGCCCAAATGTCATCTTCACCCTTGCAAAAATAGGACCCACCACAAGAGGTATTTACAAGCCCCTGCAGCTCCGATGTCGGCCCATAATAGAAACTCTAAACCAAGTTGGGCTTTGATATCTCATGAAGTGGACACCGGTCAATGAACTCTCTGAAGTGATCCCAAGCGTCATGGAATTGTTCATATGGGATCATTGTGAAGCTGTTGATCATAGCTCGTGCTGCGTTCGTCCGACCGAGAGGATAATACTTATTCAAGTATGCGGTCCGGAGTTGTGCCCAGGATGTAACATACCTCCCAAGGTGTTTCAGCCAGTAGGCTGCTCTGTCAGCTAAGGAGAATGGGAAGGCAATCATCTTGATTGTGTCCTCGTACACGAATCTGTCGTGGACAGTGCTGCAAATCATCTCAAACTCCTGCAGATGGAGATGAGGTTCCTCGGTGGCTAGCCTATGAAACTTGGGCAATAACTGAATTGGTTGCGGTCGAAGCTCAAAGTTCCCGACAATGGGAGGAAGCTAGATCCATCGGTGAGTGAGGGTTGCAGTTGGGTTGTGCAACTACCTCATGGTCATCGGCGGCGGCCTCTCCTGATTAGGTTCTCCTCCTTCGCCTGCTGCTTCTAGTATGTCTCCACCACCACCCTCGGGTCTGTCATGTCTTCCTTCTCGCATCTACGCCAGCTCTCCCATGATATCACCCATGAATACTCCTTGGTCTCTGATCTACCTCTACATGGTCTCCAGGGAGGCTAATAGTGAATTGTTGATGGCAGCTTGGTCATATATGAATGGAGGGTGTTCCTGCTCATCCGGGTGTTCTCCTCTGTCGGCCATTTCTTGGTTCTCTGAAAAGGCAAAAGAACCCATCTCAGGTGCTGTCAAATGCTCTGAACTGTGTGCTGCACTGAATTCTGACACTACTGGACTGATAGAAGAAGAAGGATGGTCGAGGGAGAACAGGGCGGAAGAAAACTCGGGCTCGAAGAGTGGGTATGGACTCCCCGAAGCCGACCTAGATGAATAAGAAGGAGTGCTCGATAGCGGTGCCACCAGGCGTGGCCTAAGGGATCTCCTTCCCATCATTTTGATCTAGGAAAAAAGGTGGATGAGATATGGAATGCAAATAGGATGTGAAAATAAACCCCCAGTTCTCCTACACAACTCTGAGCTGATGACCATGAAGGTTCGGTCTTTTATCTTGTCAAATTTTATTAAGGTGATCAGTCAATCTATCAGAGCGATTAAGCGAGCTGTTGGGAATCCAACTCTCCTAGCCAACTGTCCCAATCCCAAATGAGATCTTTCCCAGCCAGTAGGAGTTGCGGATTGTTTATCGGCTACCCGATCAACCCCGTCTGCTAAGGACGTCGCGGTCCGCTTTACCGGTTATTGGAGAGATCCTCACTGGAGAATGACTCACCAAGACCAGTAGTCGACCAAGATTTCAGGTGTGGCTCTAGCCTAGTGTGCGGGTCACTCTCTCGTTGTAGATAAATCAAACAATGAGGGGGTTACTCTCCCAAGACAAAATTTTTGGTGGGGTGAGTTTTAGAGTCAAGTTTGCATTAGCAGTCCCAATTTTTATTGTTTTCACTTTTTAGGTATTTTTCTGAATAAAGACAACGCCTAACGAATTTTCCGATCTCCTGGTTATTTTAAGTCCAATAAAATGGGGGAGGAAGTCGTAAAAGCCGACGTGCGATCAAATGCAATGATACATGCTGAGATAGAAATGCGTACCTTGCTCCAGCACTCTACATGCAGGGTGATCCGCGCATAAATTAAAAGACAGGAACAAAACTACCTATATGATGCATGAAGGAAGCCGTCCCTGGATGAGCAACTTCTATTAATCGTGAAGAACAGATAGCTAAGACTCGGAAGAGAGACCGGAGTCCGGTCTTGGGATCCGATCGGTGTCCACCACAATAGATCCTACACGCGTTGTATACGACCCCTCCCAGCATGTGGTGTCTAGTCCAAGTCAATAGCTTTTTCAGCTGATTTTAGCTAAGTCCAATTACGATCTATAGGCACAGGCAAGATATTAGGTATTGGTCCTTATCTAGTTACATCCCAATCAATAAAAACTCCTAGATCTATGGGCTAAATCCTCGTGAAATCAACAGGTAATAAAGTCGTCAAAAACCGTCAAAAGCCGCGAAAAACCGACGAGGCCCCCAAGGAAGTAATCCCTTGTGCACTGGACCTCGTGAAGTGTCGAAATGTCCAAGTCATGTTTAAGTTACAATTTTGGAGTCACTCTCTCACAATTAATTACTAGAATCTAGGCAGAAAATTAAATAAGCTAATCTACAAAATCTCTAAGTCCTCCTCGTGCACGTGAAGCCGGCTTCACGTGGGTGCCCAGGAGCCTATGAAAACACACCTCCCTCGATCTGCAGTACCTCGCACAAAGACACAAAGAGGGTGGTCAGATAGCTCAAAAATGCAAATAAAAAACAAGGGAAATAAATGAAGCAATAATAAACACAATCACAACCAATCACAAATAAATGATCTATACGCTATTGCTCCCCGGTAACGACGCCATTTGATTAACCAGGAAATATGAAGGTCTAAATGTCTCCCACAAGGCGGAGACAAAGTCGCTGCAGTGACCCTCGGTAAATCCCGATTAAGTCAACAATCAACCCACGGTATCAATCAATCAATGAAATCAAAGCGTGGAGTTAAAATTTCTTATAACTCTACAAAAAATTTCTTATAACTCTACAATAAGTGTGTATAGTGCAAGCATGTGTAGAGTGTCGAACTCAGGGAGCGCACAAGATAGATCAAGGAAATATTGCACAAAAATGATTGTGATAATGTGTCTACCAATGCTATTTTTGTGGGTTTTCAATTTTATAATTTTTATTTGATTTTCGATTTTTATATTTTTATATTTTGCTTTTTACTTTACTGATTTTGTATTTTCTTTTTCTTTTTTCAATTTTGTATTTTCTTTTTCTTTTAATGAATATCTAAAACTATATAGAATATATAATACAAGAGAGACAAGAGAGGGGTCAAAATGGGAAAATTGTCAAAATACAGGAAATAAAGTTTTTTATAAATTTTATATTTTTCTAATGTTTTTTGTGATTTTCCCATATTTTTCTAAATTTTTTTGTTATTTTAAAGTCAAAAATACTGAAAACAGTGATAGATGTTGCTGGCCGAAATTAAAATGAGGATGAAAAATATCACACAGTTTCCAAAATTCCTCAAAATAATTTTCTTGAAAGGTAATAAATCAACAAAAATACAGAAACTAAAAACGCATTTTTAGGATTTTTCTAGAATTTTTAAGATTTTTAGGAATATTTTTGGGGTTTTATAATTCTTAAGGGTTTTCTTTTGAAATTTTTAATGATTTTTGGTCTGAAGTTGAAACACAAAAAAACAATCAAAATATAATTTTTTTGGAATTTTTCAAAAATGTTTTCTAATTTTATGTATTTTCTAAGGAAAGCAGTGCTGAAAATGCATGTTTTTGAATTTTTATAAATATGAAAATGTAAGAAAATGCAAAATAAAAATATGACGTGAATCTGAATGCAACAGGAACCTATGGTAATTTTTTGGGGATTTTTGGAATTTTTATAGATGCATGAATTAAATAGAGGCAACAAAAAGAAATTACACTACTAGCAAGGGCATATATGTAAATATCCAAAAATCCAGGGGGCCAACGTGCAATTTTCCACAAAAATGATAACTAATCAATCAATTTCTTAGATTAAATATAAATACCCAAACTCGGAGGGGGTTTAC
The DNA here is from genome assembly GCA_037367405.1 of Ottelia alismoides. NCBI lineage: Eukaryota > Viridiplantae > Streptophyta > Magnoliopsida > Alismatales > Hydrocharitaceae > Ottelia > Ottelia alismoides. Next base: position 388,030 of record JAZKJV010010321.1, on the reverse strand, counting down.
TGCAAAATTTCCAAGCTTACGCGCACGGGGCACGTGACCTGGTAGGGGTATTTTTGCAATATTACAAAGTTCTAGGGACTATTATGCAAAATATCCAAAAAATTACAACTAAAGTAAAAAGTTCCTGGTCTCAGACGAAATACACAAACCCGCGAGGGGGTCCTCGCAAAATACCTAGTCCCCTCACGCGCATAGGCACGTGAGGTGACGTGGATAGGACCTATATGCAAATAAAGAAAACTCGAGGGTGTCTACGCAAATATTACACAAATATTTAAACTACAGATGCAAGTTCATGGACTAAATAGAAATATAAAATGGCATGGGGTGAAAGTAGCAAAATACCCAACGCTTGGCGCATCCAACGGTTGAGGTGTATCCACTTGACACGTGTCGGCTCCAGAGCACACGATGATGGTTCGCGAACGGATGGCCACGATTAGATCTCCATGGGTGAATCGGACGGCCGGGCTGCGATGAGATCGAACGGCTGTTGTGCACCTGGAGCTCCGGCCTCGATCCGACGGTGATGGGGGGCGAAGCAAGAACACGAAAGCAGCGCCGGCGAGGCGAGCTTCCCCGAGCTCAAGCTCCGTCCTCCGGTGATCTATGGGCTCCAAAAATGGCAGGAGATATCTTGTGGTTCTTTTCTTCCCCCTGGTGACTCCAAAACACCTCGACGACGGCCGAGGTTCTCGCTAGGAGGTGGCGGAGCTTCGAGCTCCAAGTACCTCCGGCGAAGCTCCAAAATGAGACCCAGGCCCGAGTCAACGCTCTTTGACCTGCAAAAAAGGGCGGAAGGGTCCAGGGCAAAATGTCTGGACCCCGCGGAGGTGAAATGGGGGAGAGAAACGGCGGTGCGAAGGGATGGCCGGAGGTACGAGGTGTTCGTGAAGGTGAATGGATGGTCGAAATGCCAAGATAACTATGGGGATATGATACTAAAGCTACGGGTGACGATGTGCACGATAAAAATGGAAATAAAGGGCAGACCTCGAAGGGGTTTCACTTGAGGTGGGTGATACCTCGACGCCGGAGATGGCGGAGGTCGTGGAGCCTCCTCGGGCGTCGCTCGACCAGCCTGGTGCTCTCAAGAGGAAGTTGTCACCTTCCTTGAGCTCTAGGGCACGAAAGTGGGAACTAAACTTGGGATTGAGGAGTTCAAAAGTCGAAGGAAGGAAAGGGGGGCGTATATGAATGGTTGACGGGTAGGCGAGGAAGAACGAGGCACTGAGGATGTATCAGAGATTCGAAGCCCAAGGAATCACCTAGGCGTGATTCCTCATTGTTCAAGGAAGAAAAGCCAAGAAGGAACTTGCGCGAAATAATGCAAGTTTTGCCCTCGAAAAAATCGCAAAGAATGGGGTCAAACGAGGTCTGACACGGGCACCTGGGGGAAGGACAACCAGTTGACCGGCGGGTCAACGTGGACTATCACTTGGTTGGTCCACGTGGACCAACCAGGAAAAATCCCTGGAAAATGATTAGAAAAATAAATTAAAATTAGTAAATGAATTTATTATTTTTAGGTTATAAAATAATAAATATTCGTTATTTTATGAAGTATTTTATCACGATTTTAATTTATTTTTATGAGGTCTACAGATACAAGTTACCATTTTAGGCCTATATAGGTATATTTATCTATATATTTTAGTATTTTATTTTTATTTTGTACATTTAATTTATTTATTTTTTGTTTATTATTTTATATATTTATAAAATATTTTTATATACTTAAATACATTTTTATTTTATTTTTCTGAAGTGTTTTGTACACTTAATAAAATATACGTATAAATTATATAGGTATGTGTATTGGTATTAGACCTATGTATTATATACATGTGTTTTATTTTTGTGTTCTCTTTAAGTTTTTATTCTGATTTTAATGCACACATATATTATAAATAATATTTATAAAATTATAAAAATAATAAATTATAAAAATAATGAATGAATATTTTAATCTGTACAAGTATACTATAAGGGTCCAAAACTCAACTTCCAAACCGTAGCTCCGCCAAATGCGAAAGCACCTTCATTAAATAGATTATTTAAAATTATATACAATTAAAGGTGACTTTGGCACGTTTCGAGTTTTTATTTGAGAGATACAGGTCTAGGAAATTGCAATTCTGGAATCTTATTCAGATCATAACTTTTTATCTGTACATTATTTTTGTGTGAAATCAATTCTGTATTTTTCTATATTTTATTATATACAACTTTCATGTACAAAGTTTCTTTATTTTAAGTATAAAAAGTGGAACGAAAAATAGGTCCCAAAATGAATAAAGAATGAATTAAATGAAAGGGATTTTTATTGTATTTTGGCCCTTATCTCCCCTTACTTTATTCCTTGTCGACCTATTCATCTAGATGCCTAGGTCTCGGGGTTTCGGGTCATAAAATATTTACAATATTTTATTCGTTTTCTTTTCTTTTTTTATTCTATAATTTTGGCTTTAAAAATCGCATTTTATACATTATTTACATACACCCGTATGAATGCTAAGGTGCACTAATTAAGGATATTTACATTCATTTGCTAGGGTTTTGAGGCCAAAATGACAGAATAAAGATAATGAAATGTGGATTCATCACCTAGCAAGCGGAGGCGACTTGATTCTTCATCGAGCCACAAGAGAGTGTGAGAGGAAGAGAACAAGATTTGAAGGAGACCAAGCGCTGAAAAAAATTGCATAGATTTTCATTTATTTATTTCCAGCATTTAAAAAGTCTGTAAAAGGATATTCATTTGTTGTGGGGTTTGTTTTGCCAAGTGCCGGTGTACTTGGGGACCTCATCGATTTTGTCGCATTTTTCGCCTTTTTTTTATTTGTTTCCCAATTTTGTTTTCTTTATTTTGTGTGATTGAGACTTAGTTGTAGGATTTGCTTGATGATAGATTAAGACCAAACACTTAATTATATTTACCTGCAACTATAGTTCTTATTTGGACTTTGTTAAATTTTGAATTGCTTCTCACTTAGACTTGGAATCGAGCGCCAAGAGGGACTCTACACAGTGCTTGCAGGACTCACTGTGGTGGGCACTGAAGATTCCCCAAGATAGGACTTTTGGATTCCATTTTCGAGTAATTAGCACTTGTACTTCACGCTAATAGCAATTTTTGTACCTTAGGCAATTTCATTAGCTTGCATTTGCATATAGATAGGCTTCAATTCTATTTACCATCCTTGCTTGTAGAGAGCTGGAGGTAAGGTGAGAATTTACGCTTTAGCATGCATCATTGATTTCGTCTTGCATCGCTTTTCTGACTCTCTCCCTCTGATTTTGATAACTTGGGATTGTTAGAGGAATTGACCCCGATAGGATCCATGTATTCTTATTAAAAACAGACAAAAAAGTGATAACAAATAAAAACTAGGACTGTTAAAATTACTTGACCCTAAATATATCAGAAAGGAAAATATTTGTTTTGGGGAAAGTTATCCCCTCATTGTATCCGTTTTAAATTGCTTGCATACACACTAAGGTTAGTGCCCAAATGCCATAAGCCAACCTAAGTGTTTGTACAATTTTTGTGATTCTCACCTAACTCTAAAACAGACAAGATTAAGAGATCGAGCTTTCACAATCTTCACCGAGTTGAGTAGGTGAATTGAGGGGTGTGTTCTGCTTTTTGTATGTTGTTTGTGATTGTCTGTGTGCATACTAGATCCTTCTACACATTTGCGCCTTTTTCTTCGCATCTTTTGACTTGGCCACCGTTTACTCCCGATCATTTTCTTTTGTTTCAGGGATGGTCGATTGGAGTGATTTTTATCCGACCTTCATGGATCCCTTGCACCCTCCAGCTAGTCCACCTCCCTTTTTCCAGGAGGACATTTTTTGTGATTTTTGTATATATCCACCTAACTCATTATTTCAGAATCAGACTTTGATTTTTACCCATCCTCATTCCACTCACCTAATCCTATTTTGGAGTCACCTTTCATGATATCCACACTTGAGACCTTGAACCAGATGATGGAGCATATGAATTCGAGGATTAGTAATCTATTTAACATCAATAAGAGCCAGAATGATGCACCACTATTTGAGGATATGGATTCACTTGAGAATGATCATGGGAGCTTGCAATCTCCCAAAATACAAAAAAATGAGAAAATTTTAAAAATCCAAAAAGATTTCGGGAGACACATTATTGATTCAACTTGATGAGAGGGAACCCATGACAGACTATTTTTCCATATATTCATTCATCACATGTCCCACCTTTAACCCCGAGGATGTCACTGTACAGACTGTTCTTCGTAATACTTGTGTAAATGATTATTCTAATCTCCTCCCTTGTATGGAAGAGATCCAAAAATTCAAAAAATGTTAACTAAACCCGAAGTGGTGGACACTATTCATGAGATCATTAAAGCCCTACTTCACCATGCCATGACAGATTGATCTGCTCCTGAACACAAGAAGAGAAAGCGGAGGAGCGGATTTGAGCATCACATTTTGACCATGGCCACTGCCCACACCATCTCTCATCGTTTACATTTTAAGAAAGGGAACACCGCCACACCTCTTGTGAGTTACTCCATCTCTAACTATTCTTGTGATGACACTCTCCTTGACGGCGGTGCTTCAATCAATATAACACTCTTCTCTATGGTATAGTCTCTTCATCTTGGGCCTCTCAAGAAAACCAGGATGATAGTTCAATTTGTTGATGGATCTATCAAGAGATCGAAGGGTATTCTAGAAAACATTGTCATTCTTATTCAGGACATGAACTTCACTTCTGATTTCGTTGTATTTCCCATGGAGACCTCCACCCTTGTGGAGAGCCCTCCAATCCTTGGGATGGCCTTTCCTCACCTCTACGAGAGTCGTTATTGATTATGGATCATGAGAGATTCGCTTTCGTTCTGATGTAGGGAGCAATGTGTTGATCACTACACCCATTACTGACCAGAGACCTACTACCCATGAGATCATGCTCGTGTTAGCCAACCCAAGGACTTTGACCTTGATGATACTATCAGATATTTTTGATGCATGTTGGATGATACCCGAGACCCAAGAATTCCTCTTAAAGGAGGAAGACTCGGAAAGCATTGACCTTGGAGTTCCCCCTTCTGGTATGTTGCGATGCATTGATGACATCCGTGAGATTTACACATTATACACCCTAGAGCAGAAGGCACACTCTGAGACTAGACATGGCGGACATTTTGACTACTTTAACAGATGAGTTCATTCCTTTTCACCCTAATTTAGATGAGATTGATAAGGTTGAATTTGATTTGATTGCTTTTATAAAGGAATTCAGGCCATTTGATGATCCAATAGAGGCTCGCCAGGCTAGAATTGATCTTGCTTTTTTTGATAATGAGTTCAAGCCCTTTTACTTTGATATTACAACACTTCCTAGACAGGACATGACCATACTACTTCCACTGACTGGTTCGTGCCAGCACACTCTGAGACTGCTGAGGATACGATCCGGGTCGATTGTGATCGGTTTGTGTCTAATGATGACGACAATATCGACCGACGCCTTGTTAGACCCATTCCTCGACGATCTCGCAAGAAGGTCTGCTTTTGTCCTTCTTGACCTTTGTACATCCACTCCTCTTGTATATACTTTCGTTTCATTCTTTCTTCTTCAGTTTTATCATTCACCCCTTTCCGTTTGTATATATGATATACTTAGGATGTGCTTTATCCTAAGTATAGAGGGTGAATGATTTGTGTTGTTTATATCATTTTTTTTCTTCTGATCTCTCACTCGCCCTCCAACTTATTAATATTCTATAAATAAGATTACTTGATCCTAAGTATAGTTGGATCACCGACTTCTATTCTTTTCATCTTTTCTTTAAGTCATTGTACAATAGGAGTCTTTTTACTTTTCTATACTTAGCACAAGTCACGTCTTCCTTCGCCGCTCTCTGATAACTATGAGGGCATAGTTCGAGCTAAGTATAAGGGGTGTCGTATATATTATATATATACTTTAGACATAACTCGAATTTTTAAAAATGGTTATTTTGGATACGTATATAAATGCATAAAATCCAATTCTGTGTGTATATAGACTTTAGTCACCTTCCATATTTACAAAAAAACAAAAAAATAAAAAAATAAAATTTAAAAAAACAAAACAAAACACAAAAAAATAAAATTTTAAAAAATAAATAAAATAAAAACTAAAAAAACTAAAAAAGAAAACAAAAAAACTAAAAAGTAAAAAGTAAAAAAACTAAAAAACATTAAAAAAACAAAAAAATCCTTTTATATAAAAAAAATTTTGTATATACTTGTGTATATTACTAACCTTTCTTCTTTAAAAAAAATCCTAAAAAGTATAAAACCAAAAGTCTATAATTTGCATAATTAAAATTCCAAAAAAACATCTTTATTTTCACATGTGCATCATTTTATTTAAAAAATCCATAAAAAGTTCAAATTTTGAAAATTGTTTCAAAAAAGATTTTGCTTTCTATTCTTTGCATTTGTACATATTTTCTTGCATTATTATGTGCATTTTTCTGGATATATTTACATTTAAACTGTCTGGTATAAAATTGAAGAATGGAGCTTAGTTGGACCTTAATCCACTTATTTTCATAGGAACCTTATAAGAATTGGAGTTAAGACTATTCAGGCCCTACTGACTTAATTCTTTGAGTCCATAAGACTATGTTAACATGTCGTTTTGATTATTCTAAGTAGAATATTTAACAACACACGTATGATTCTTCCAGACCATGGCTTATCTTGGATAAGCACTCTACACATAGCTCTTCATGGAGGAGGTGGTGAGGAGGTAGAATCTTTTGGCTTGGAGTAGCATATGAGGGTATTACATCTAGGAGCAACCTCCCGTCCTCCTATGGGGAGGGAAGTGCGTCTTAACCTGGTCTAGCAACATTGAGGTCTAAAGACAGGATGTTGTGGGGTTGCAATAATGCTACAAAAGAGGATAGTCTACTAGCTCAAGAGGAAAAATTCCTTATGTACATGTTGCACCTTGTATATATTTTCAAAAAAAAGAAAAAATACAGAATCTCCAAAAGTGGAAAGGTCGAATTGAAAAGTAAAATTCATGTCGAAGTGTATATACAAGTAAAAATAATAATAAATAAACAAGATCTTCAAAGTCAAATATTTGTAAGCTTGCAGCGGATAACTTGGCTACACCGGTCATGCATACAAGGATAGGTAACTAATTGGTTACCGTCCATTCTCTTCGTCGTATGCTCTTCTTGAGCTACTTGTACTTGAACGTAGAAGGGAATATCCCTGCTCCTCAGGAAAGAGTCACTAGACCGGGGGAACTAGAGTTACCTTATTGAGAAAAGTTTTTTCTTTGATATTTTTGAAAATAAAAAAATACTTATAAAATACTTTTGAATTTATAGATTTGTATAAAACAAACACTATTTTATTTTTACATAAATTGACCTCAAATTAAATAATTTTCAAAACAAAAATTGTAAATAACTTTTTTTATAATAAAAATAATTGCAAAATAAAATCATGCACATAATAAAAATAACTACATATGGAAAAAGTCATAATGTGATAAATGAAAGACAAATTCCAACTCCATATGAACTTGAATAGAGTCAGACTCACTTCCATCGTATTCTAAATTAAATTGTATTTAAAATGGCGAAAGTTTCATAATTTTTGAAGTTATGGTTTGAAAATCGATTTTCTGGGGTGGTTTTTGTAATTTTACCATGTATTATTGTATATATTTATCCATATTTATTTTTATTCATATTGTATTAGTAAATAATTGTAAATATTTTTAATAATTATTTAAAATAAAAATAAAAAAATAAAACATAAAAAAACTAATTTCCTTATTTAACTATGTACATAATGTATAGTATAATGTTGTTATTCTTAAATAACCACCACAAAAAATTAAATAATTAACATTTATTATTTAATTCGATAAAGTGACAAAAATAAATAAATAATGTAAATAATTTTATTAACTCCACCTCTAACTTCCTTCATTATCTTTATCTCCATTCAAATTTTCATTATCTTTATCTCCATTCAAATTTTTGAAATTCAAATTCAATTCTTTTCCCTATTAATGTGATCCCCCTCCATTTCATTTTGATTAAAATTTTGGTGAGAGAAGCTAGATCTCTGAGAGCAATCTTGTCGCAGAAGGATGCCTTGAGTCGTCCGGTGATAGTGAGACGATTTTCGTCGAGGCCATCACGCATTCACCCGCTACCATTGGTGAGATCCGCATCCATTCTATTTTTCGTCACACTTCTAGATTAATTTTAGATTTATTTTTTACTTCAAGTTCATTGTTAAATTTTAGATCTTAGTCCTTAGTCATTAATACATCACAACATGATCCGCCTTTGATTTCCGATCATCTACATCATTTTCGTGACCTCTTCATTTCCATTCTACCTCACGCAACCACACACCTCCGATGTGGTACGGTGGTCAGAGGTCCGAATCCATTCGTCCACCTCGCTGGATTGACATCCACGCACTAATCTTCTGTTTAATTATTTGTGAACCGAGCCATCACACTGGAGTTGGTTTTTCTACCTCTATTTCTTCGTGGGTACATAAATTTCAAAAAAAAGGAGAAAAAATATATAGCTCCAATTCTAAAAAATAATATAAAAAATTGCAAAAAAAAATAAAAGGGGGCCACGGTCGCTCGTAAAGCTCCACGGGCCATCCACCTCCTCCGTACGTCATCGTCAACAGTGCCGACCCAAGCCGCCTGGACCACCACAGCCTGACCACTGCCGTCTGACTAGATACCCAGCTCCGTATCCCGACAACCTCCGACCGGCATGCCATGCACGTAAGGCGTGTGTCGCCCTCTTGCGAGCCATCGACCATCTCCGCCACCTCGTAGTTAAGCCGCCATAACGCCTGGACCACCTTGGTCCAGCCCCTCCGCGCGAAGCCTTTTGCCAATCGCCCCATCAGATGCACCTGTAGAATTGCCTCACCGCGCGCCTCCACCCGCACAACCCAACTCCACGGTTGCGCCACCACGCACCGCCGCCGCTTGAAGCCTGTGCCGTCACACTTCGTCAAATGCCAGACCTGTAGATCTTCCGCGTGAAGTCCATCGCGTCTGCTCCCATCCAGCTACCGTGCTTGGAGGAATAGGAAAGGGCAACGCACCCCTTCCCCCTTCTGATTCCAACGAGTACAGAGAACGAACGAACGACCAAGAGGATCCCTAATTTTTGGGCAAATATCAAAAACACCCTCCGACATCAAGTCATGTGTTGTGTACGTTTATTTTGGGTAATTTGAAGTTTTCATTCATTATTAATTTGTGTTATCTTTTAATGCAAAAACTATAAAAAAATTGCAATTCAGTCATTCATTTCTAGACTTTAAATTGCATGTTTATTTGATTGAAATAAATGTTTTTATTTCTCTTAAAATTCTACAAAAAATTGTGTGGACTCATACTACATGGCAGATCATTGTCTAAATTTTTTTATGGCATTTTAATTTCATTTGCTATTAATAAAAATTCAAAAACTTTGAAAATTTCTCTATTTAATGTTTGAAAATTCAAAAAAATAAATGTTGCATAAAAATTTCAAAAAAATAGATTAATTTTAATTTTTATGCCTTTTAATTTATATGCAAATTTCTGCATTAAATTTTTTAAAATCCATAAAATTGCAAAATACAAAAAATCTTAAAAAAATCACAAAATTGTAGAAAAATCCAAAAATAATGATTTCAGTTCCTGTTGTCATAATTTCCTTTGATTTTTAGAAAAAAACACTTTTTCATAATTTATGTATTTAGTTAGTATTTTTAATGTGTTCACTATTTTATTATCCCCTATTTTTATTCATTTTAAAAATTCAAAAATATAAAAACTCTGAAAAATTACAAACAATAAATAAATATAAAAACACTACATTATTTTATTTGGTCAATTTTGATCATTTTTATCATATTTGAAAAATCTAAAAAGAGTCACTTCTTTCATGAATAAATTATTTGCTTGGAAAAATAATCATTTTTTAATATTATATATTTGAAATGTTAAAATCATTAAAAATTTAAAAATCAAAAAATAAACTTATAATTAAAAAGATAAAAAAATCTACAAAAACCAAGCATAGTGTACATTGAGATTTCCTTCTTAATTTAATTTTATTTTTTTAATTATTTGAATAACCCTCGGAAATTGTAATCTACCTGAGTTCGATCTTGTTGCTATACAGTTTAATTAAATAGAAAAAAATCTCTTGCTACACATTTTGCTATAATTTTTGCTTGAGAAAAAGAAATAATTTTTTTGGTTGACAGTTGGTTGGATTGCAATGACTTGTTCATAATTCATCCGATTTAAAACCCAAGAAAAGCGTTACAACAACTAGCTACTGCCCATTCTTCTATTCACCTCCTCCTCTTGAGTCAGATGCACTTGAACTTAGAAGGGAATACTCTGTCCTCGAGGAAACAGTTGTTGGTTTCGAGAATCATTGGGTTGTCATTCTGGAGAAGTCAGTTCTTTTACCATTTCAGTTGGGGATACCCACTATCACTTACATTGTACAAGTCAGATTCATAGTTATAAGGGTTTTTCGTATGACGGAGACTAGTTCTGACATGGCTATTGAGGTTGTTTGAACCGAGTTCTGTGATTCTCAAAGAATATTATGCTTTAAATTTGGTTCCCGAACAGGGTCCACACATATTCTCACACCAAGGTTTGACATGAGGTCCAAACTTTGATTTTTGTGAAGACGAGTTTGATAATTAAAATCAATTCTATTTATTCATTCTTTTTCTTTCCTTCTTTATTCATTTTGTATACTTATTGCATAAGTGTTTGATATGGACTAGAAAAAGCAAATATAGGGGGGTGATGAATCTCCATTCCATCACCTTTATTCTATAATTTTGGCCTTAAAAACCTAGCTAATACATGAAAATAGCATTAATTTGTACAAAATAACATTCATTATTTATTAAATTTATTGTGTAAATAATATTATTTTTTAATGCCAAAATTATTAAATATAGAGAAGAAAAGAAAAAGAATAAAATACTATGACCTTACGCCCCGATACCTAGGCATCTTGATGACTAGGTTGGTAAGGAATAAAGTAGGGAGACATAAGGGCCAATAATCTAATAAAAATCCCTTTTGTTTATTCATTCTTTATTCATTCTTATGACATATTTTATTTTCTATTTTTCATACCTCAAATAAAGAAACTTTGTACATGAAACTTATAGATAATAAAATGTAGAAAAATACAAAATTGATTTCATGTAAAAATAATACATTGTGTAAAAGATATAAAATACCAAAATCCCAAATTCCCAGACCCATATCACCCAAATAAAAACTCAAAATATATCAAAATCACCTTTAATTATATATAACTTTTAATAAAATATTTAATGAAGGGGGTTCATACTTTTTGGAGTTAAGTTGTGAAAGTTAGGTTTTGGACCCCTATTGTATAATATACCCGATTAAACTAATAAATTTATTTAGTATTTATTATTTTATAATTTTATATTTTTATAATTTTGTAAATATTATTTATAATATTTGAATATATTAAACTAAAATAAAACCATAAAGAAAACATTAAAATAAAATATGTATATAAAATACATAGATGAAATACCTATAACTATACTTATATAATTAATACACCTATTTATTTAAATGTATATATTATATAAGAATAATATATTTGTGTATAAAAATAATTTATAATTATATAAAATACTAAAACAAAATAATGAAATTAAATATACAAAATAAAAACAAAATACTTAAAATGTAGATAAATATATCTGTATAGTAACCCTAAAATGTAACTCGTAATTAAATAACCTCAAAAAATAAATAAATATCATAATAAAATAATATATCAAAAATTAAAAATAATCATGTTTTATTTTATAACTAAAATTTAGTTAATTCATTTATTAATTAATATGAATTTACAAGCAATTTTCAACTATCTTTTTCCCGATTGGTCCACGTGGACCAACGAGGGACTTCCCTTCGTTGACCTAGGTCAATTGTGCATCCTTCTTCGCCCCCGTCTTCTGACAAACACAGTTCTTCCTAACTCCCCAAGTTTGTCGAATTTTCACACATATCCTTCGATCAAGGAGACTCGATGCATTCATCAAAACTCTTCGTCCTTTGACCTATCATTCCACCCACTCTTCGCCATCATCAACAGAAGCTCCCTTCGTCCGTAATCTTGTGACCTAACAGTCCTAGTGCCTTGTTCTTAAATAAGCCTTGGTAACCTTCTTTCGATTTTTGGATCAATCTTCGACCACTGGATCCCTCGGGTCTTTGCACGACCTGGTTGAGGATGGTGACAAATCCTCCTCGGTTGACTTGCAGCACGCATGAGGTGAGAAACGACCAGGTCCCCATCGCTCGAAGCTTGCTTTGACGATGCCATCTTCGGTCCTTATAGAGGTCCATCGAGGTTTAGGTTAGCTTTCATTTCTCACATTTCTTTCATGCATTTCGATTCTGTCATTTACTTTGCGTTTAATCCATAGTTGTAGGGTAGGATTCCAACTTAGTGTTCATTGGATCTTAGAGCTCTGGCCACTGTTTAGACCACATGTACCCCCCCATGCCGACATCATAATCACCTCAGTTCCTTCCCTTGCCATTTCACAATCGCCTTGACCCATCTAGCTGCATGGACCTCCTTTGATCAAGTCCTCTAGTGTTCCTCTCTCACCCTTCACCTGAACATCTCCACCCACCACGCTCACCCTTCAATCCCACCAAATAATGGCCCAAGAACCTTTGCCAGAGACCTTTTTTCCTATCTGAACAGGTTCCTGGAGGTACGAACCTCTTTCATGGCAAATCACGCCTAGGTGGTTGCTTCCTGATACACTGGTCTTCATCGGCTTGCCAGGACCTCTCTGATGGGTTCTGACTTTCTTGAAGGTATCAATCGTTATGGATCCTCTTCAGAGAGCTCTCGAGCCTCTCAACAGCCGAAAGGAACCCGTGAAGCGCGTATAATCGACAAAACAAGGGAGAACACAACCGTATTCTTCCGTGTTCTTGGGGAATGAAGCAAAACCGTCCAATGGGGCTTTCGTACCAGATTGTACAGCAGCGCTCAGATCTTGGGCTTCAACTACCATTAGATCAGAAGCTAGATCTGATCCTAGTCCTCTGATGGCGATGTTGTATGGTGGAACATCCACCCCGATGAGCCTAATTAAAGCATCTCCTGTCTTCGGATCATGGCTACATAAGGGGTAAATTGTACAGACACCCCTGCATGTTTTTGTTTTAGTTATTTAGTCTTGTAAATAAATATGGTAGTGTTAATAAACATGAGAAAATTGCAACCACCCCCTTGTCTTTACTGCTTATTACATTTAGGTCCGTGTCAGGTCACCTCAAGTGCAGTCACACGTGAGTTGTCCATTTTGCATCGAAACCATCATGGGTATTTGTATTTTGAATTATTACAATAAATGTGAATATTAGTTACATATTGCAAAATTGCAAAGTGGCCCTCGTATTATTTTTTATTTATAAAATGATCTTGTTAATATTATAGCTTCTCCTTATTTCCTTTATTTATTTTAATTAGTTATTATGTCCAAAAATTCCCAAAAAAATATGTATAGGTTCTTGATTGTCACTAGTTTGACGCCATAATTCTATTTTGAAATTTTGGACCCTTTTATTATTTTATAAAAATAAAAAATAGCACTAAAAACCCCTGTTTGACTTTAAAAGCCCACAAAAATATAAAACATCTTGAAAATTCCAAAAAAAATATTTTTTTTCATTTATTTATTTTACAACTCCAGACTAAAAATCCATAAAAATTACAAAACAAAAATCTTGAAAATTGAAAACCCTTAAAACCTTTAGAAAATTTTATAAAATTCCCAAAAGTTAAAAAATCATGTTTTTAGTTTTATAATTTTGTTTATATTATTATCTATCTATTAAAATTGATTTGAAGGGTTTTGGAACTATTTTGTTATTTTTCCACTTCATTTCAATTACGGGTATTTAATTAGATCTTGATTTAGGGTATTTTTTCTTTAAAAATATATATGAATTAAGAAAAATACCTAAAAAATCATAAAAATAGTAAAAATTATATAAAACCCTAAAAGAATCTATCTCATTAGTTTTAAATCTTTTTATTATTATTTATATCTATAGTAGCGTACTTTGTATACATACTCTTATATATGGCTATAGTGTATTTTAATAGAAAAGCAAATATAAAAATATAAAAAAAAAGTAAATATAAAAATACAAAATTAAAAACAAAATACAAAAACATAAAAAAATAAAATTTAAAATTTAAAACCCCACAAAAAATCATATAGACAAAGAAAATCACAATCACATTTTGTGCTTCATGGCCCAATTTATCTAGTTTTGCTCCTTGTGTTTGACACTCTACATACTTGCACACTATACCATCCATTGTTAGATTTATAATAATTTTTTGCTACACATTTTCCTTTCATTACTTGATACTTCATTATGAGTTATTTGTTGTCTGAAGTTGGGTTTGTGAACGGTCAACGTATCTACTGGATCTCTCTCCTTGTGAGATTTATAAACTCTCGCAAAATCCTCTTCAATAATGCCCTGTACAGATCTCCTCCCATCTCTTCATGCATCACTCGTGAACCACCCTTGAACCTCTCGCCTTCCTCGCCTCTAAATACTTCACCCACCCCCATTTTTGTTGTTGGTTCGGTTTTTTCCTACTTTCTACCCCTCGGAGTGTCCCATCAGGTAGAGGCAGGTGACAGTTGCCTCTCCGTGATCTTTGCAATGAGGAAGGAGGTGGAGGAGCCCCTTCCAGCTACCTCTGGCCAACTGACCGTCAAGGTTATCATCTCCTAGACGCCTGCTAGTTGAGGTCGGTCTTTTTTACCCTTTGGATAGATTTAGTTCCTAGGTTTATATGCATTTTATTTCATCTTTCAACCATTTGCTTCGCTAGGATTTTAGGACTTAAATCTCACTGGAGCTCTAGAGCTCTGACCATTCTGTTCACCGTAAACTGCCCTTCGCACCATTCCAATTAACCACCATCCCATCGCCTACAGGGTCAAGGAATTTTGGCCTTGACCCATTCATGTTTTTTGTGCAGGGTACAAGGCTGCATACCCCTAACTTTGGGGTCGATTTTGTCCAAGAAGTCATCCCAGGTCGCCAAAGTATCTCGACCTCCATGAGCATGATCAATAGCTCCTGGAGCCATTTGAGGCTCCCTGGACCTTCTCTAGGGTTGCAGGAGCATGTACATCAAGCTAGAGGAATGTGAGAAGGTAGGAGGCGTGATTTGTGCTCCATCGAAACTCACCGAGGGAAAGTTCTTCCGTTGTTCTTCCAACCATCTCGTGGACCGTCCGATCATCCGCAGTCGTCGTGGTCTACAGCCATCCCCGATCCGAGAATTCTCCACCACAGGATCCTCCTTGGGGATCTAATATGGTCCCTCGGATGCGAAGCGACATCGACAAACGTAGGCGCGCTACGTGGCCTAGTGACGACATCCACATTGTTCATCTGTGCCGCTAGTGGGGGTAAATTCTGATCGTACCCTCGCATTTTTGTTGTTTTATTTGTAGTTCTATAAATTATTTAATGCTTTAAAACTTTTGAATATTTTGCATTGAGGTCCCCACTCATCATATTTACACTTAGGTACTCATCCACGTCAAACGATAGGGCATGGAACTTTTGTAAGAAGCCCCTCATAGCTTTTGTAAATTTAGTTTTAATGCTTTAAAGTTGAGTTGCAGTTTAAAAATTTTGGTGTAATTGTGCAGTGGTCCTCGAGTTTATTTTTAATCGCATATATAGCCTTGCTAGTTCAATGATTCTTGTGTGCTTATTGTATTTATGTAAAATATCACTTTTGCTCCTAAAAATCACAAAAAATAGCATTAAGTGCTTGACTTGTCATAGATTCATGCCACATCTTTGCATCTCATTTTAGCACTATTATTATTTTCTAAAAATAAAAAAGAGAACAAAGATCACATGTTTGATTTAGAAAAAAATAGATTTTTTTTGAAAAATTCCAAAAACTATATTTTGTGTTTATCTATTTATTTTCTAACTCCAGGAACCAAAAATCCTAAAAATAGAAAAGAAAATAGATAAAAATTAAAAAGATCCAAAATCCAGTAAAAAAAGATAAAAAATACCTAAAATAATTTTCTATTTCTAAATTTTATTTATATTATTATGTACCAATTAAGATTGATTTGAAGAAGTTTGAACACCATTTGTTATTTTTACTCTTAATTTCAATGTTCGCTATTTATTAAATCCTTATTTTGGGGTATTTTTGACTTTAAAAATACATAAAAATTAGCAAAATTATCCAAAAAAATTAAAAATAGTAGAAAAATATTTAAAACCCAAAAATATTTTATTTCATGAATTTTGAGTTTTAGTATTAGTATTTATAATTACATTAGCCTAAATTGTATTTATAACCTTATATATCTTATATTACCTATTTAAAAGAAAAAGAAATATGAAAATACCAAAATATAAAATCAAAAACAAAATATAAAAATATAAAACAAAAAAATTAAAAAACACAAAATAAAAAAACCAACATAAAAAAGTAGGCAAGAGCAAGCATCACATCCTTACACCTTATTACACAATCTATCCAATTCCGCTCCCTATTTTTGACATTCTACATACTTGCGCTATACACACACTTCATAGAGTTAAATAAAATAAATTTTAACTCCACACTTTTATTTCATTACTTGATTTATTTGTGGGTTAATTATTGTTTGAATTGATTTTCGTGAGTGGTCACCATAGCGACGCTGATTGTTCGATTTGCAGACCCTCGCAAAGTCGTTCTACAGCGGGATCGCCATAGCATCACCCCATGCCCTACCTACAACAAGCCTTGTATCAAGAATAGAGAAGATCACTATCATTCGTTTCCTCCCACCGACGTCGAGCAGATGAAGTAGAACCAAACATGTGACTCCTCACGTGCCCCACATGCATTGGCAGGGGAAAATTACAAATGCACACACACACCTCCCCGAATCATAGAGGAACCCTGGTTACGTGCGCCTTAGGCTCTACGTTAGAAAAATTATGTTGATACACTTCTTCATCTGGAGATTCACAGATATATCCCCATCGTGGGGTAAATTACTAGGAAATCCAGCCGAATTTGGGAAATAGTAGAGATACCCTCAAGGTTGATTCAGAAAAATTTTATTTAGTTTTATTACAGAAATGTCCCTAGAACTTTGTTTATTCATTTATCGAAAATTATTTATCGAATTTTCATGTTCGTAGTGTCATTTTGTTGCTTGTCTCATTGTCTTTCATATAGAACGTTAAGAATCCATATTTGAGACAATATTTGACTTAAATAAATGAAGGAGAATATTTAATTACATTGAGCACATTTATTCTTTATATTGATTCTATATTTCTCAATCATTTGTGATTTGGTGGGGTTTATTTTAGGGGATTAATTTGGGGATATTTATTAGGAATCTAGATTGAATTAATTGACGTGATTTGGATAATTTGCTCATTGCTTAGATTGCTTGCTTTATCCTTGGTACAACTTGTTGCATCCACATTGATGCATTATCATATTGCATCACATTACTACGCCATTTAAAAATCACTAAAAGATTGCATTTAATTATTTCTCATTCCATCACATATCATAGCATCATTTTTTCGCATTAAAATATTTGCAAATTCATGCATCATATTTTCTATTTGAATTAATTATATCTCTTTAAATATAAAATTTAAACCTAATAAAAGCTGAAAAAGCTAAAAAAAAATCAAAAATATTCCTCTCTCTGAAAACCTAAATTTCTTATATTATTTAATTATTAATCATAGACCCTCATATTACCTCTCTGAGTTTGACCTTGAGAATTGTCCAAGAAAAATAAACAAATTCGATCGCATTGAGATTTGATTCTCCATATCATTTCTCATGTGATCATTTTTGACAAATCGTTGGATTTCCTTGCTACAACAACTACATCATCGTTAATTTTGAACAATTAACAAGGGTAATTTTGGATTCGTCGATCATTCATCTACAAGTCTTGAGACAATTATAGATGGCATTCTGATTTATTGACTGAACACCTTGATAATGTCATCCATATGGTTAAAGAAATGATGAACAATCAAGGAGAAGTGAGGACCACACAAAGTGAACCCGAGACAAATCATGTGCAAAATTTCCAAGAACAGACACCACAGGCACTAACCAGTTCAATGAGTCTACAAAAAATATCAAAAAACTTTAAAAATTAGAAAATTCAAAAAATGTACAACATTGAAATGGAAGCATTTTACAAAAGTTTGATCTTAGACCTTCTATTAGTCAAGGCTATAGAGTATGTATCCAATCTGTAAAGATTTATGAAGAGTCGATTGTTACTTAAGAAGATGGGCAAAAAGCGATCTAGAAAAGAATATCATTTAATTACTATGTGCACTTAAATGGTGATGACCTAAAAAAGCAAAGCCGTGGAGTCAAACGATTGACTAGGGTTAATTGTGAAATTGAGGATACATAGTTTACTCATGTTTGGATTGATGATGAATCCACCCTGAACATCCTCTCGAAGTCCATATTTGATCGACTCGAACTTGGACCACTCAAAAAGACTAGAGTGGTCGTTTAATTTCCAGATCGATCCATAAAAAAGACCGAGAGGAATTGCTTATGTCGTCATGAACTTCCAAGGTATCAAACATAGAGTGGACTTTATTGTCCTAGACATTAAACACCAAGGAGAATTGTTTGAGTCCCCCGTTATTTTGGGAAAGTCGTCCTTGGCCTCTACTAGAGTGACTATTGATTATGAGATTCAGGACATAAAATTCTTGAACCAGAACCAAAATGATCAAAATATCGTGGATACACCTAACCCTGAGGTCTTCCCGTTCGAGCACAGGAGCTCTAGGCCATCGCCATCGCCGGAGCGTCTCCGACGTTCCCGGCCTCATCGGAGACTAGCAGCTGCTGCGGGACGTCACGGCGGAGCTCTTTCGCATCTTAGATAGGACATTAAAGTTGTTCTGATCTGGTTTATTGAGGAGTCTTGTCCATAGATTGGTGGAACTTAGATGCTGTTAGATTTTAAGCTTAAGTCCAAATAAGGTTCCGACACATTAATAATCCAAAGATCTGATCGAGCTCCATATTTCAATTTAATGAAGGCCAGTTTAATAATCAGCATTGATCCATGCATTTTTCTCCTCTTTTTCTTTTTCTTTCTTCTTCTTTTTCACTTCTTTTTCAAATAAGTGTTTGCTAAGGGACTAGCAAAGTTAAGTATAGGGGGGTGACATGCGGGAATACTCACCATATATCTTTATATCTCTTACTCAAAATTCAAAAAAAATACAAAAATACAAAAACACAAAAATACTGCTTTTTATCTAAAAACCTAATTTTCTATATTATTTAATAATTAATTCTTAACTCTCATATTACCTCCCTAAATTCGACATTGGGACTTACCTAAGTAAAATAAATAATTTGACCGCATTGAGATGTGATTCTCCATATCACTTCTTGGTGTGGTCATTTTAACGGATTTTTAGATTGCCTGACTACAAGAACTTCGACCTAATTAAGAAGGGCGATCGGACTCTCGTCACCCTCACTTGTCTCTCAGCTTAGGGATATTATGTTCTATGGGATCTTTCACCCTAAGTTTAGGGGAGACAAACCTAGTCGTGATTTCGCATATTCTAACTATCGATCGTCCCCGCGTGGTGTACAGACTGCTATAGTTAGGATAAGTTTATCTTAAGTATAGGGGGTGATTGACTTCTTATTTTTTCATCTAGTCATTGTAGTATAGCCTTTTCTATATTTAGTATCAGTTATGTCTTCCTTTATTTCTCTCACTGTGAGGACATAGTTCGAGATAAGTATAGGGGGTCGAATATATGTTATATATACATTAGCCAAAACATATACTTTCGTATTTTCAATAATATGGCTAATAAACTATAATGGGTAAGGGTATACAATAAATGAACTACAAAATATAAACTCTTGTAAATAGCTATATTTTTTTGAAAAAATTGTTTGAAAAAAATTAACTTGAGATGATTCTGCAAAATGATTTGGAAAATGATTATTATATGTTTTTAAAAAATCTTATAAAAACCTTTGAAAAATCCTTGTAAAATGTTTTCAAACCATTTGAAAAAAAGCTCTTCGTAAATGTTTTTAAAAAGTTTGAAAAAATGAGTGTAAAATTTTTTTTGAAAAATATTTATATTTTTTTGCAAAATAAGCTTTCAAAATGTTTGAAAAATGTTTGCAAAAATATTTTCAAAACCTTATAAATAATATCCTTACAAAAATTCTTCAAATAAAAAATGTAATACTATATAAAATCATGTATAAATTTGTATGAAAACATGTATATGCCTAGTATAAAATTCTTTGTTAACATATGTAAAATCCTTATGAATTCACTAACTCTTTTGTTTTTCAGAAATCCCAGAAATGTTTGCAAAACTTTTTGAAAATCCCATAAAAATTCAAAACTAGAATTTTTTTCACGAAAATATTTTAGCATTGCATAAGCATTTTTCTGAATGATTTGGACAATTGAATAAGTCTAAATAAAGTGCAAAGATTGGACTTGGTCTATACCTTAATCCACTTAATTTCAAGGAACCTTATAGGAATTGGGATTAAGACTTTTCAGGTCATTGAAACTTAGTTTTTGAATCCAAAAGACTATGTTCACGTGTCATCTTGACTAGCCTAAGTGGAGTATTTCGAAGCGCGCATACGATTCTTGATGATAATGACCTAACTTGGACACTGCACTCTACACTAGCTCAACTTTGATGAGATGGGGAGGGCGTGATTATTAATCTTGAGGAAGCACATTTGTGGAAATATGCATCTCTTCAATAGGTGTCTAGTGCCCCCAACCCGATCTAGTGGCATGGACATCTAAAGACAGGATGTTGTTGGTTGCAATAAAGCATCAAAGAGGGTAGTCTACTAGTTTAAAAGGCAAAATTCCTTATGCAAATGCCATTGTATATACTATATAATATTAAAAAATTACAAAATCAAAAACTCCAAAAGAATAGATGGGCCAAAGTTAATGAAAATCAAATCACGTCGGAGTATGTATGAAATAAGCAAAGTATTATGCTTCAAAGTTAAATATATCAAGGTTGCTTATAATAGGAGACTTGGATACATTAGTCCGCTCCATAGGATATGTGACTACACTGGTCACAATCCATTCTTCTCTCTACTTCCTCTTCTTGAGCCGGTTGCACTTGAACTTAGAAGGAAATATCATGGTCCTCGAGGAAAGGGTAGCTAAATTTGGGAATTAGGGTTATCTTGTTCAAAGAGACCATTCCTTGCTATTTCTGATGAAAAGAACATTCACTTACATTGTACAAGTTAGATTCATAATCATATAGGTTTGCATATGAAGAGACTTATTTTGACTTAGCTATTGAGGCGGTCTGAATAGAGGATTGTGGAACTTGAGGGCTATTAAATTTTAGACCCTAATCCCAGTAAGGTTCCAGACACATTAACAATCCAAATGTCTTAACTAAGCTCCAAACTTTGATTTTTGTGAATATTAGAAAATCAACATCATTCCAACTTTATTTATTTTCCTTTTCTTTATTTTTTCTTTTGCATCGCTTATTCTTCTAATAAGTGTTTGCTATGGACTAGCAAAGGTACGTATGTGGGGGTGATGAACAGGCATTCATTTACCTTTATTATTCCATTTTGTCTTTAAATCTATATCAAAATACATGTAAATACATATAACTTGTACAAAGTAGCATTCATTATTCATCTATAATTAGTCTCTAATTATTATAGGAATCCTTGTATTTACATCCAAACTAAAAGAATGAAGAAAAGAAAAATAAATGAAGTATCAAAGATACTCAATGACCCTAAACACCAAGATTGAGTCAATATTGACTTGATCGACAATGAATAAAGTAGAGGGAGATAAGAGTCAAATATCGTATATAAAAATCCAATTATTTATCTTGAAAATAACCATTTTTACATTATTTTACACACTTTAAATAATAAATTGATCTCCATGATAGTTGTACATAAAAATATATAGAAAATTATAAAAATAATTGCCAAGAAAAATAATGCAGAGTGCAACTGGGACACATAGATGAAAAAGTCATAAAATGAACTTCACAGATTAATTCTTCTCCATATAAACTCAAATTGAACCAAACTCACCTCCATTATATTTCAAATTAAATTATATAACTAATGAAGATGATTTCATTAAAAATGGAGTTAAGATGCAAAAGCCCACTTTTCGGGGTGCCATTGTATAATGTATATGTACATAATATTCTTATATTTTATCTTTATATTTTTACTCTCCTTATATTTTTAATAATGGAATATATATATATATATATTTATTATTTTAAATATACTAAAAATATAAATACAAAATAAAACCATAAAAATACATTGAAATAAATAATATATTAAAAATATATGGGTACATTATACCTACAATATACATGTATAAAATTATTTATGTATGTAGATAAAATAAAAAATAAAATAAAAATGTAAACATGTATTTAATTATATTATAAATATATAAAATATTAAATAGGATAATAAGTATTAGAGGATAAATACAAAGTAAATATAAAAGACTTAAAATACATGTAAATATACTTATATTTATACATGTAAATATTAATATCCAACAAATGAGACTGTAAAAATAAATAAAAATCATGTAAAAATAGTTCATAAAATAATAAACAACTTCTATGTTTTGAGTTTTATCTAACTAAATTATTTTATATTTTATTTCATATTTTTTTCTCTTTTCATTTATGTTTTGTCATCTTGTGTGCATAGGCAGACCAATCAAAGTCCAAGAATTATCGACCTCAGTCAGTTATCCTTGCCTGCAGCTAATGACCTATCAGAACGTCATACATCCAATCTTCTCTGATTTTTCCTATTTGATACGTTGTTCCATGCTTCCCATCTCTTCACGCAAACTCCTCTTCTAAGCAAGGTCGATTACGCCCTACATTTGGTTTTGTCAGAAGAACGCCGATTGAATCAGACACTCTAATTCTTGAAGACCTTCTCGTTTGGTTATAAATCACAACCCACTAGCTGCAATTCATTTTTAATCTCTCTTTGATCACTGTAACCCCTTCGAAGCCATCTGTGGAGCGAATCCTTCGTGATAGGAAGGCACTCCCCTTGATTCGTTGTGAGGAATCAACTGATCAGAGGTGGTTCAACCACCAGTGGAGGAGCTCCATCAGGTTTCAGCTCCCTGGTTCAATGTTGTTAGGTAAGCCTCTTTAACCCTCATTTTCATGTCTTTAGTTTCATAATATGTCCAACAACATACCCTTGCATTTTGTCTCTTTCATTTTCGGTCAAAAATAGCTAAAATACCCAAAAAAACCATAATACGCGAAATCTTAGAGCTCCAGCCTCTGTTAAGTTGTTCAACACATCGTTCCAACCATCCGACCGGTCCATTTCGTTCCCTACATGAAACTCCATCTACATATTACCCCCTCCATCCAGATCTTGCACAGATCGGGTTTATCGTCTGCATCCTCTGCCCTATGTCGGAGACAACCCCATTCCACCTCATTCCCGTTCTTCTTCACCTAATAATTAATCGAGGGTGCTTTGCTTATGTAGGTTAGAGCATCAGAAGACCCCATATGGTAGTGGTCCGTGTCTTAACAAATCGCTCCAGGTGTTGCGACTCATCCTTGACTTCCATACCTCCATCGATGAGGCTTGGACTCTTTTAGCTCCTCGAGCAGCCGCACAAGACCTCCAGGAATTGATTGAACCCATCAACTGTGCAGGAGGGTACCGGGCATCGAAGATATATTGAATCGAAGCTTGCCAAACCGATGTTCTTTGTCTGTTCTTCCGTGCACCCTCGGAATCATCCGATCAAGAACATTGCCCAGGACAAGCAACAACCATCCATCTATGGAGACCACCAACCTTCTGATCGTGAGGAACATCTAATCTGCGCCAGAAATTAGCGAAGCAGTATCTGAGGATCTGAGCCATCCATTGCGTTAAGTGAATCGATCCACAACATCTATTTGCATGCATTTTGTGGGTATATTGCTATCGAACTCTCCACCTTTCATGCTTTTTATTTAATATTGAAACTATCTAGTAGAGTATTAAACATTGTGGTTAATTTGCATTAAGGGCCTTAGACTTACTTGTAATTGTTTGTACTCTAGTCCCTCAACTATTCACCTTACATGGCCCTCCATGTGAGGCATCTATTGGGTAAATAGTTATTTTTATCCCATGGTATTCAGACCTATTATGATTTGATGAAATGCTCTTGTATATACAATTAGATCCCTGCCCAATTAATTAAATGACATATTTTAGTGGTTACTAATCTCTCCTGGATTCTTTTTATATGTTACGAAATAAGTTTCAACTTTAGTTTATTTGCAAAGTAGTCCTTCTTAATGTTTTTTAAAGTTGAAATAAATTTGATAATTTGCATGGATGCACCGAGAATTTGATTGTATGTTTTTAATTGCATGAAAACTTCTGAATAATTACACTTAGGTCCTTATATGTGCTTTTATTTAACTTGCTTACTTGTTTATTTATTTTCATTGCTTTCGTAAGTATAAAAATTGTAAGAAAATTATGATGAATATCTTAGATCATATTACATTACATATATTTATTTTAAGATATTTCAACTCATTTCCCAATTTATAAAATACAAACAAGCATATTTTCACTGTTTTCTATTAGAAAAATCCTAAAAGTTAAATATTTACCCGAAAAATCCAAAAAATATTAGTTGCATCTTAATCATATATATCCAAAAATCATTAAAAATATATAGCAAAATCCCTAATAAATATAAAACATAGAAAATCTTATAAAAATTAGTAAATGTTTTATAAAAATCCAATATATGTATTTTCCGTTTCTGAATTTTCTATAATATATACACTATATCTTAAAAATAGTTTTAGGTTAATTCTAAAGTTATTTATATTTATTAAACAAAAAAATCCCTGTTAATCATTCTATTCGCTATTTTGCCATATTTACCAACTTAAAAATATCTACAAAATTATTAAAAATAATGTAAAAATTACTAAAAAAAGAGAAAAATATAAAATCTCAAAAATATTTTATTTCTTATGTTTATTATATTTTAAATTATTTAAAAATACAATAACCTATATTATATTTAAATATTATATTACATAAATAATATTTATATTGTATTTAATTACATATATAAATACAAATAAATTAGTTTCAAAATAAAAAGTAGAAAAAATATGTCTAATATATATTTTCTATCTCTGAATTTTCTATATTATATATACTATATCGTAGAAATAGTTTTAGGTTAGTTCTAGAGTTATTAAAACAATTTCGATTAATTATTCTATTTGTTATTTTGTTATATTTACTACCTCAAAAATAACTATCTACAAATTATTTGAAATAACATAAAACTGACCAACAATAAGAATAACATAAAAATCACAAAAAAATTTTGTTTTATGTATTGTGATTATATGTTGACTTATTTAAAAATACAATATCATTTTCATATCTTATAATTCATCCACCATATGACAAAAATATATTACCCTCGCAAACATATTCAATGTAACCCGAATTTTTCGAAACTATGCTTTGCAATAAATACCCTAAATAAAATTCTTAATAAGATAATCTCCTATCTCTTACATAGGTTTGAAATAAAGACGATCATGAATGTCTGGATTAGAAGAAGAGGAGGAAGAATAAACAACAATTACTAGAAGGTAATAAGAGCAGTGCGGCAATGGCACCTGTCGATTCAATATTCTTGAAAAGTTGAATCTATGACTTTGATTAACATCAACCTGTAGAAATTTTACGTAACATATATGATAAATTGACAAAAGGGAGCATGTTGCTGAGCTCTAGGAAACTTATGCGTTCATCTCCTCTACCTACTTGATCTATCTGCAAATGAGCGAGAGCAAGTGATTCTACCTTTTAAATATATTCAGTTTCAAATTTCGAGATAAATGAGTAATTGTAACGTGATGAATATAGAAGCTATATGCATCAGAGCTGCATACTCCCAATCCTCTAATAATTTTATTTTATGATTACAACAAAGATGAAAAATATTGTTACAACGAACAAAGATACGTGATGATGATAATAATAATAAATTAATAAAAAAGACCAGCACCGTAAGCAGGGGGCAAAAGCATTGGAAATTTGGAAAGGTAGATTCCCACATCGAAACCGCATCACTTCCTTTCTCGCTCGCTTTGGAAGTCTTCCCAACTCTCGCCAGCGGGGAGGCAAAGGAGGAGGGAAGGGATCACAAGGGAACGGGGCAATTATTTTACCTTTCTACTAAAATACTCCCCATCTCCTGCTGCTCTTCAGTCTTGACGTCTCACCCACCCACCCCATCCCACGCTTCGCTTCCCGTCGCCCTTTTCCGTCGCCCTGCGCCGCCCGATCCCTCCATCGCCTCATATCCCGCCATGGATTCCGAAGACGACATGCACGACGCCAACGATCTCGAGTCATTCGATGACGATTTCTACAGCGGCGAGACCGGCATGGCCTCCGACGACGACGGCGACGCCGAGTACGAATTCGGGGAGAACATCTCGGACGACTCAGACGACGCAGCCTCCCACTACCACCAGGTGCCCCTGCCTCCCAATAAATTAACACTTCCCTCCCTCCCTTGCCCCTCGATTTCCTCGCGTATATTGACTATGCGTTGTGATTGAAAATTGCTTGCAGCAAAACTATTTGGTTCTGAGCGAACTGGACATACATCAGAGGCAAGAGGAGGATATAAATAGGATATCGACGGTGCTATCTATCTCGAGATCTGAAGCATGCATCCTTCTCAGACACTATAAGTGGTCAGCTCTTCGGTCTCTTTATTTCCCTTTTCATTTGTTTATATTTGTGCCCGTCTCTGAAACACTGAATGGCGTATGTTTTCCCATTCGGGTCGACGTAAAATGAAGGAAAAAGGATATTCGTGAAATATACTTAGCAAGATGACTTCGCCGAAGCAGACAAATAAGAAAGTAAATTGCCGTGTGTTTTCGCATGGAATTCTTTGCCCTTGAATTCTGATGCCATGCGGGAACCACGGGTTTGAGTTGGAGACATTTCGTGTAAATGACTATATCAGGAAGGCCCGATTTTTATTTTCGATGTCTGTTGGCTGTGCTTTATCGCATTTCGACACCTCCGACAGATAATCATTGTTAATACGATTTTTTCGTGGTCCTCTTTTCCACATTTGCTTGTAAATATCCGGTGGGATAACTATTTCTGAGGTAAACTCATGTGTACTATAGTGAGAAGACCTTATTTTACCACTTTAAATGGCGTAAAAAGTTTTTTTCTCAACTATGAAGAAACAGATGAGTGGTACTCAAGCCATATGGATCAGTTGCCTATCCAAACAATGTGGTGGGAGTTAGTGCACAATGTGAGATATATATGGTGTCCAGCATACCTATACATTATAAATATTATGAAAATAAGAAGAATTATAAATATTATAAAAATAAGAAGAATGGGTACCTTGAGTTAAGAAGAAATGGTTACATTATATATAATTAATACTATAGGTTTAATACCTGATAGCATGTCTGCAATTCGAAAGCAAATCACCATATTAGTATGACTGTACAACATAAGTGATGTCAAAGCTAGCTGCCATGGAAATCCATGACTGCTTTTATGTCATTGGGGGTGTTGAAGGAACACTGGGTGCAATGTATAAGAATCTCTCCCAAGCCCATAACTCTACCAAGATGATCATTCTATCAATCTCAATTGCATCTCTAGATGCTAGGCATACATACCGGTAAAATGTATACCAAACAAGAAAAACTCCAACTCACATGATGCAACTTTCATAGTTGAAAATGCTGCAACTATAGTGAAAGGCATTACTTATGGATGATATATACATAGGAATCACAAGCTTGTAAGCTACTTTGTCAACTTGCTCTGGAATCAAATAATCTTATGTATCATGGTGCATATTTTCTTTCTGAATCAAGACTTCAACACTCCCTTCATAGTAGAAAATGTTTAAGATGATAAAGTCGTCTATCTTGAATTTAAAGTTTTCACTAATTGTCACTTTAGTTCTTCTGGTGACTTTGGGAAGTCAAAAGTCTCCATTGGGCTTGATTAATAATTTGCTGTGTTTTCTTGGTCTTGTCAGAACTATAAAGTTCCTTCATTCCAACTTATTGTCTACACGGAGGAGTGCACCTGCCATCATATAACACTTCAAAGGGTGCCATGCTGAAGCTCACTTGTTAGTTATTATAGGTGAACTCAACAAGAGGAAGTGCTTCATCAATGAGGCACATGCCTTCGATGGATCTGTAAGAGTTTGAATAGTGTGCTTCAATTGAACAATGGTTTGAGGATGATATCTTGTGGTTAAGAAAGTTGCAAGCTTAATGTCTTCGTCAACTTGTTCTTGTAGCGTGAGGAAAATTGCGAGTTTTGGTTTGAAACCACCGCTGTGGGGTGCCATGGAGATGAATCCCATGCTTAATGTATTACTCAACAGGTTGATATGGAGTGAAGCTGCAATTTACTGTAAAAACATGTGTTGGGCAGTGGACAATCCCAAGTTAATTCCATCCCCATGTTGGACTTCAATGCAAATGGCTTCCTTTGGGCATTGGTGAAAAATACCCAACCAATTTGAGCTTCTGGCATACAGAAGCTGTACACATTCGACTCTCATTTTGGTGCCCTATTTTGCACATTCGACAAATCATTTATATAAATTCCAAGGCATTATCAGAATGAAAAAATTGAAAAGTAGCGGAGAAGATATTCTTGACATAATGAAAGAAATTCTCGACAATGATATTAATTTCTGAATGTTCCTTTAACAAGAAGACCCAAGATGATCTACTTTAGTCATCTACAAAGATTGAAAATATCTATGACCACTCAGAGTTCCGACCAGACATGATCCCCAGATATCAGTACACAATGGACATGAGAGAACGGAACACTGCAGCGAGACTCGGTCCATGCAAGAAAGGATGCTCTATGATGTTTCCCGAACTTACACACCTCGCACTCAAAGGGTTTGAGCGTAGAGAGTTCAGGGATCATCATGGAGAGGACCTTGATAGCAAGGATGACCCGGACGAAGGTGCCACATAAGAGGATCTTCAGAGATTGAGACAACGTCGGCAAAATTGGAATTAGAAGGGATGTCGAGGTAATAGAGGTCGTTCCTCTCATGGCCCCACCAAAAATCTGCCTCGCCCGGATGTTTTAGATAAAACGACATAACTCATCAAAAATGACACGTCAGTCTAGTTCACGACATAGCTTATGTACCGATAAAAGACTAAGAAGAAAGGCAAGAGTACAGTGAACATCGGTAATCGAAGCTTGGAAGAGAAATCAACAGTACCGACAACAGTACTAGGGAGTGATCCCCATTAGCAACTCGAATGCTCTTCACAGATGAAGACGACTGGGAAGACGTGAGCAAACTTCCTTCTCCCTTCAGATGTGTAGATGCTCCAGAGTCATAATCTATGCATGTTTAGAGGCAGAGACAGAATTTGCTACTGTACATGAGGTAGTAGCTAGGCTAGCAGTAGAAGCAGAGGCAACATTGTCGCCGATAGAGGAGACGGAGTCTTGCAGTAGTTGATGCTGGCGAGCATATTCAAAAACAATGAATGGGATTTGTACCCCTCCACTTTGCTGAGTAGATGTGTCGTCGGTTGCATCAAATGATGTATCATCATAGGCATTGTTGGCATTAGGTTGCATGCCAAACGTTGCCCAATAGCGGTCATAAGGGTGATTCCAGCATCCACAGTGCAAACACGTTGGATACCGAACAATAGAAGAATCAGAACCACGTCCACGTCCAAAGTGACGTCCATGTCCAAATTCGTGGTCGCGTCCATAATCACGACCGTATCCACATCCAGAGTCATGACCCCATCCTCCTTGATGGTTTTGACGTCCTCTGTATCCCGAGGAGTTATAATGAGCGGTTGTCTCAGTAGATGCGTGGATGGTAGAGTGCTGAACTAGATCTTCTAGTTCATGTAGTCGTTTGAAGATGGTCTCAATGATATGCAAGGATGGCCATATCAATATCGGTACCATGTTGATACGATATATCGTCGGTATATCGATGATATATCGATACCTTATCGCCGATATCGAACCGAGATTGTGAATAAAATAGCCTTGGAAGGTCAAATATTGACCATATCGGCGATATATCAGTCACCTGTCGATACCGATATATCACCGATATATCGCGATATGGTCTTCCATGATGTTAACTAGAGTATCAACCATCAGAAACTGATGTTCCACGGGTTTATATTTTGGATTCAGTCCTCCAGAAATCTGTAAACCTGCCATTTTGCACGTTCTCCTACCTGTTTATCACAACATGCATGGTGAAAAATAAGAAGCTCCTTAAATAGGCTCGTAAGAAGCCTGTAGTACTCGATAAGGCTCGATTCTCCCCATGTAGCAGACCAGATTGAGGTTATATTCTATCGAAAAGACATGTTTTTCCAAAGAATGACTGTCCCACCAACCTTCCCCCCTTTCCCCCAAAATCCCTCACATCCCTCCTTGGTAGATCATGTTCACCAATCAATGCCTTTGCCTTGGTTCTTTTTTAATAGCTCTTTTTCTTCGGTTATTCCAAGGATCGAGAAATTTCCTTGGCTGCTACAAAACCGCAGAAGGAACCTTTTTTTTTTCTTCAGGGACTGAGCCTCTATTTGAGACTTGAGTAAGGAGTAAGCAACCTCTTTTGCCCTTTCCGGCAGGGCCCTGATTAGATCGCTAGGAGGAATCAAAGAGTCATGGTCGGAGATCAAGGCACAGATCGATCCGATCTGCCAAGGGAACTGTCCTCCGGACATATTACCTAACCTACTATGATTCGCACCACGTCGACATATTATTCAAAAGTCACTCGGATATTGCTTTCGTTCTGGTACTAGTATCTTCAACTCCACTCTTCGAGGGGGACTCATAACGACTTTCGGGCTGCCCCCCAACCTCCCCCCAAGGAAAGGGGTGTCGATCTGTCTGATACCACTGAAACTTCGTGTCATGTCTTTCAGCAACGTCTTTCTCTGGTCAATGTCATGATTTTTGAAACTCTATAAGCGACTGGTCATAGCGAGTGAGGGGTCGATAGATTCTCGTGTAAATATCAGAAAGACGAGACTTGGTCATCTTCTTAAAATATGTGTGCTCAAGGTTTTCCCACATCGCTTTTGTAGTGTCTTTGTACAAGAGATTAATAGCAATGTTTGAATCGATACTGTTCATCATCCAAGTGATAACCTGACAATTGCCAACAAACTAGGTCTCATAATCCTTGTCTGTGTCAGCATGTGAGACCTTTGTAAGAACATTGCTTTTGCGCTGACCACCGATAAACACTTTGAAAGACTGAGACCATTGAATATAGTTTTCAGAGCTCCTTAACTTAATAGAGGCGTCCTGTATCGTTAAAGAAGTAGGGTACGTGGGCTTGGTCTCAGTGGGTTTCATGGTGGCGGCTTAGGTCAAGAAAAAGTGACCTAGAAAATATATCTTGTATTAGTCAAGCATCTTGTGTCTAATCACGCATCAAGGAGCGACAAATAGCAATATTGCATGATTGGAGGGCCCTCGGTGATGTGCAGGAAGGTGTTGGGATCTCTCAAGGATGTGCGAGAAGGCGCACGGAGGTTGGCGGTGCGTTCGGACGGCTATAGGGCGACGAGGCGACGCTCCAGGTGGTGTTAGGGTGCACTGCATCGCTTCCTGTCAGTGCTGGGATCTCTTGACGGAGCTCCAGGTGGCGCTAAGGTGCCATGCGATGCTTCCGATCAGTGCTGGAGCGCTTGTCGGGGCTCCAGGCAATACAAGAGCACCTGGCGACGCTTCTAGGCGGCGCAAAGGGTTGGAGGCGGTTCTAGGGGCGCCTGGTGGAGGAGGCCTAGCGAGGCTCTCATCACGCGAGAGAGGGCTTGGAGGTCCGACGGTGCCTTGTGGCATAAGAGAAAGGGCCTGGAGGTCCGATAACGTGCAAGAGAGGGCCTGGGGGGTTGGTGGTGGCGGCTGGTTTTAGGTCAGAAGATCGATTTAGGACTGCTGCTTTGATACCATGTGGAAAAGTGATGAGAGAATGCAATGAGGTGTTTATTCAAGAGGTCGAGGGGTCCTTATATAGGACTAAACCCTAGAGAGCCCGAAAAGATAAAATACATAAATACCCCCATGGGGTTACAATGGAATATCGGAAGGTGAGAACGTGATCTACTGTAATCTCTATCAATGTAATTCATAATTTTGGTCATTAGGCTTTCATGCTTTATAGGAAACCCCAAACCCAATGGAATAACCAACTCTCTTATTCTTCTTCTCCACATAGGGAAAAAAATAGGGGGTTAGGAAAGTGTGTGATGGCTAAAGAAGAATGAGAAACATGTCGATTACCTGAGATTTTTAGTGAGAATACACGAGATGAGAGTGGGAGTATGCCAAGCTGCATGAGGGAGAAGAAATGTGTTTAAGAAGGGGACTGGAGGGTAGAGGGGAAGAAAGAAAACTAAGAAAAGGAAGGATAAAACCAATGATTATCAAAAACTCATATTTCAGACCCTATCATTACCTAGGAATGAGGTGCTTTATATATGGAATTAACCCATTAGACAAATTAAGCTTCATAACCCATTAGACAAATTAACCTTCCATCCAAAAGACACATCTAAGCAAAAACGACACATCCAAAGGTTGTGATCTTTGGATTTGACAATGGTTGGAAATTACTACACGGACATATTAATATAACATGACTTTTTAAAATAAAATTAGATAACAATGACTGCATCATGTGGGCACCTAAAGCAATAGTTGATAAAGCCGGACACACCCATTTCATTTTAAATCATTTAATGTGAGAATATAGATAGTGTACCTTACATATCACACCCCTCATCAACTCGAGAGTTTATGGTACGCTGACTTAGTGATGGCTCCACTTCTGACAATCCTAAATATGAAAATCCTCAATCTCGTCCTTCTCAACATGATGCCTTGAATCTTGCAAAACTGGATTGTTTCTGCAATTTTTCTCTATTCATCCCTAGTCTCTAGCATGTAGTCATGCGTAATTGCAACAATGCTGATGCAATTATTCCCAAATTGACAGGGCAAACCGAATTAAAGAAAATAGCTAATTTGAGAATTATTGCATCAATTAGGGTTTCAGTCCTTAATTTTAATTAGTTGTTATTTAAATAAATTGAGATTGTAATTTCAATGTTTTTAGTAGATAAAATTAGTTATAGTCCAATTTTAGTAAATTAGTTAGAGTTTAATTAGAGTTTGTATAAGTTAGTATTTGAATTTGAATGTCTTTCTATTTTTGTAATTCCTCCCCTCTTATATAAAGGGGATGATAGTTTATTGTAATGGGCAGATTATGAATTAAAATTGTGTTTTGGTTTGGAGAGTGCCTCCACCATTATCCTCCTTTCTCTCGAAATTTAAGGGCTTCTCCTCTCACCCCGTTCTTCTCTCTAACACGTGAAGCGCGTTGTGATTCTTGTTTCTCTTCCCATCCCTCTTGATTTTTCGTTTGCATCATTTGGTATTAGAGCATGGCAATCGAAGTGTTCTTACGATTCGACGATCCGATCGCATATTGGAAGATGAAGTTCGATCTAAGCCGTCTATCTCATGGTTCGCATGCACGTTCATGCTAGCAAAAGTTCAAACATCGCCTCCTATCAAGTTTCAAAGTGCAAGCATGGTTGGACATGACAATCGAAGAAAATTCGTCCGTCAACAACAAAAATCAGATCACTGCAGTTGTTGTGCAATCCACTTTTGACCAAGAAACTAAAGGTATTATCAGTCCCAATGAAGATTTTATTGATATATTTGTTGTACAAGGAAACAATAAAGATCCATGGCCCATATTCGACCTGCGGAGGAAGAACCAGAAATACTCGATTTGTTCACGACAAGAGTTGCTGTCCAGGAGGTCCAAGATCTGTCCAAGGTCGAAGTTGTGACTCTAAAGACCCCTCTGGAATCTCAGCCTCCACAACTCGCATCACCGCTGCCCTCGTAACACATTACCGTCAAACATCATAACGTTCAACAAGTTGGCTCCCAGATTCGAAAACCTGGTCACAGTTCTCAATGTGTCCCCCTCCATTGGAGCATTTGAAACCTATTGCACTATCAACGCTGCTACCTCTTTCGCCAAGGGAGTCGTGACCGCCTTGCACACAACCATCGCCGCCTTGCGTACGACACAAACAACCGTAGTCGTCTCCGTTAGTGGCGGTACCCGACGATCATGAAGCCCCCTTTCTGGAGCCTCCCTTGTCGCCATCGTGGCTGCCGTCATCACCTCCATCCTCGACTGCGTCGGTACATAAGGCCTTTTGATTCTGCATCTCCATGCCCGCGAGCCGGTCTTCGCCGCGACTCTCGATGGGGGCCCTCTCACCTCCGCCACCCGCGAGATTGCTCCCGTGGTATCCACGGCTCACTCATGGCCTGCGCACTTCCTCCGTCACATGCGGTGTTCCTTCCGAGGTGGCCATTGCCGCCGCCAACACCATCGTTTCCTCCCATGATGCTGTGGTAATCCTCGTCAATGTCGCCGTCATTGTATCTCAAGGGAAAAGAAACCCTAGTCGAGTACTCCTCTCTAATGAGATTGAAATCCCATCGTATTTGGGATTGGATGCTGGTTGGGAACATTTTCAAGGAGATCCCTCCTCCAAAATTACTTTATCAAAAGGGGAGAGTTGAATCCAACATATGGTTGAAGATATTTTAAGTGAAGGGGTAGAACATTTGCATCCATACCTAATATTCAGGAAAGCGGCCAAGTAAGCCACATACTCGGCTGCATACTCGTACTCGGTAGTCTTATCGCTTCGAGTATGATGAAACGACCATGTATGCGGGGTGGCCCGCATACTCAATCGAGTATACCCCCTATGCAACTATTTACTCGCTTGCTTTCCTGATAAAACTCAAATAACCCCACCCGCATAACAACATAAAATCATATGAACCCGCATACTGTCCGCATAAAACCGCATACTCTCCTACATAGAGCCGCATACTCCCCGCATACTCTCCTGACTAGGGATATTAACGTAATAATAAATATTTATTTATATTTTTAATAATAAAAAATACCAAACCGCATAAAACCCCATACTCCCCGCATACTCTTCCGCATACCGCATACTCTCTATGTAGTGACCCCTTCGACTGAATACCGCCTAACGCCTTCTTGAACATTGGCCATACCCCTCGATGGAACGAAATTATAAATGTTAAAGAATAAGGAATATTCCTTATACTTTAACAAATGAGGAATATTCCTTATAGAGAATATTCTCTACTTAATTATAGGTTCTTTCTATTTCTGTACCTATTCCTTATAGGTTGTTTCTGTTCTTGTACTTGCCTCCTCTACTAAATAAAGAGGAGCATGCTTTGATAATTTCTCAAGAAAACAACTTCCTTCTTTCCATAGGGTATCAGAGCACCGGTCCTAGACCGTGGTTCTCTACCCTCCTTGAAACCCTAACTATCCCTTTCACAACAGCAATTCCTTGAGCAAGGGGGTATTTGCAGGATTGTACGTTCTCCATTTGCTGGCAATGCTTCTACTTCTTCGGGAATGACGTCCTCTGCATATTTGTGGCACCTTAGATTTAGTCATCTGCCTTTACATAAACTTTGTTTGCTTCTTCCTCAAATATCTCCACAGTCTACATTCCAGTGTGAGTCATGTTCCCTTGGAAAGCATCACAGGTCATCCTTTCCAAGGAGAGTTTCTAGTCGTAGCAGTACGTCTGTTTTTGAACTGCTGCATTGTGATGTTTGGGGTCCTAGTTGTGTCTCTAACTTACATGGACATCGGTATTATTTTGTCATCGTTGGTGATTACAGTAGAGTGAGTTGGGTTTTTTGTTAAAGCAAAAGTCTGAAGTC
This sequence comes from Ottelia alismoides, assembly GCA_037367405.1. Lineage (NCBI taxonomy): Eukaryota > Viridiplantae > Streptophyta > Magnoliopsida > Alismatales > Hydrocharitaceae > Ottelia > Ottelia alismoides. The sequence goes on along the minus strand of JAZKJV010010321.1, from coordinate 351,848 downwards.
GGGGATATATTGAGATCTTTTCTTACAGAAATAAAAACTCAGTTTTCTGCTATAGTGAAATTTTGCGATCTGATAATGCCTTAGAGATTCGTACTCACTCACTATCCACCTTCCTTAGAGATCGTGATATCATTCACCAGACCTCCTGTGCTTACATGTTTCAACAGAATGGCATTGCTGAGCGTAAGCATCGTTACATTCTTGATGTTGCTCATACTCTTCCATTTCAGAGTAACGCGCCACATACTTATTGGGGGGACGTTGTCCTTACAACCTGCTATTTGATCAATCAGATGCCGTCTACTGTACTAGATGAGCAAGTGCCTCTGTCTATTTTGTTTCCCGATAAAGATACCTTCTCGGTTGCCCCTCGAGTATTTAGGTGTGTGTCATTTGTTCATGTGTTGACACCTGGTCCTGACAAGCTATCACCTAGGACTGTCAAATGTGTCTTCTTGGGGTATTCAGGGACTCAGAAAGGGTATCGTTGTTATGACCCCTTTGCTCGATGTTACTACATTATTGCAGATGTGACTTTGAGTTAGTTCCGTATTTTTCCACTACTGGTTCCAGATTACATTCCATTTGTGATGATACGGAGGTGTACCTTCCTTCGCCTCCCACTACCGATTTCAACATCGACAACAATCGGTTTGGGTAAGTGTACCACCGACGCACTAATCCTACTACTACTGAAACCCCTTCTCAAGTGCCTGTGTCAGCATCCACCACGCCTAAGGTATCACCTGAACACTCTACTCCTACTGACAACACGGTAGTTGTTCCTACAGGTAATGATGCCTCTTCTGCAGATGATGTTACTGATGATCTGGATATTCATATTGCCTTGAGGAAAGGCAAACGTACGTGTACTACTCATCTTATTTCAGGTCACCTTTCTATAGACAGATTGACCCCGAGCTACAGATAGTTTGTGTCGGCTCTTTCTGCTGTGGTAATTCCTCAGACACACCATGAGGCTCTTCGAGATGACAGATGGCGCATTGTAATGCAGGATGAGATGGATGCCTTACAGTCTAGAGGCACTTGGAGTCTTGTGACTCCTCCTAGTGATGCGGTTGTTGTTGGGTGCCGTTGGGTTTTCACAGTCAAGCACCGATCCGATGGCAGTATTGAGCGCTACAAGGTTCGTCTGGTGGCCAAAGGATACACCCATACATACGGTGTGGACTTCACAGATACCTTCTCTCCAGTCGCTCGTCTCCCAACAGTTCGCATTCTTCTCGCTGTGGCTGTCAACAAGGATTGACCACTATATCAGCTTGATATCAAGAATACTTTTCTATATGGTGATCTTCATGAGGAAGTCTATATGCAGCAGCCACCTGGGTTCACTGCTGAGGGGGAGAATAATCAAAAGGTATGTCGTCTTTACAAGGCTATCTATGGCCTTAAGCAAAGTCCGAGAGCTTGGTTTCAAAATCTGAACTGCTACTACTGGTAAGTGCAAAAGCAATACCTGAAGAACTCGAGGAGGCTCTGGCAGCGTGTGCAACATCTGAAGATCTTGTAGTTGAAGTAGTAGTAGTCATCATCTCTCTCAGCTTGGAAATAATATCATCAAATTATGCATCATGAGTAGGAGCAGAAGTAGGAGTAGGCTCAGTTTGCTCAGCTACACAGGCAGATGCAGGATAGCCATGCTTCTGATAGCATGTATCCTCAGAATGGCATGTAAAGTGGCAATGTGAACAAGGGCCACGCTGACGTCCTCCTTGACCACGTAGTCCTCAACCTCGAAACTGTGAAGTACCCCCTCTGCCATGAGGAACTGTCATGGAAGGAGTTGGAGCCACAGAAGTAGATGAAGTAGTAATTCTGCTCATCCTCTTGTAAACCTCTATTGGAGGTATCGTCTCTCCAGTAAGTAGCTGATTACGTGCTGCATCGTACTCAGAGTCAAGAGATGACATTAATACTCCTGTCATAGTAGTAATAGGCATGAAGCTATGCAAACGCTCAAACATGGGCCTAAGATGCTATAAGTACCATGAAGAGGTCGACCGTTATGCTTGGTCAAAAAAATATCAAATTGCAATTGTAAGATTTTTCTCTCATTCTTTGCCTGCCCATATGTGTTTGCTAAGATGTCCCACATAGTCTTTGTTGTAGGTTGATAAACAATATTATTAGCAATCTATGTAGTGAGCGTCCCAGAGATCCAAATGTGAGCATAGGCATCATCTTGCTTTCAAGAGCATTAGCCCCAGTTTTGTCCTCCGGCTCTAGACCCATCAGAATGGGTCCTTGTTATGGCACTACATCGGGGTGCAAAACTGCATGGATCACGACTCGTAGTTGGTCCCATCCATCTTTATGATGGGAGCCGGGCCCTTGAAGGCCCTAACGATGAAAAACATCATCCTTGTTCTCTAACATGATAGCAAGAACGCCGAGATCTGGAACAAAGCTGAGTAGACTACTCTGAATGAGTCTACACAATCACATATAGAGGATTAGTTGTATTTGTAGACTCATACAACCATCCTCATCTCTTGTTGTTGTAGGCTAGGGTAGCGATGCACACAGATGCATACAGTTGCATGAAGATGCACGCAGATGCGCATAAGATGTACGCAGATGCGCACAAGATGCACGCAGATGCACACATGATGCACATAGGATGCACGCAGATGCACGCTAGTTGCGCACAATGCGCGGTGTGCAGGGTGCAGGGCACGGGGCGCAAGGTGCGGGGCGCAGGATACCACGCAAGGTCTGGGTGACGCGAGGGACTGTCGGCGTGAGAGGGTGGTGCTGTACGTGGGTCTGTGCGCGCGGGGTTGGCTGGCGGCGTAGAGAAGGAGGCCGCTTGCCGACGACACGGAGAAGGAGGTCGCTTGCCAGCAGCATGCGTGGGGGTGGGGGATGAGTGTAGGGTTGGGTTTTAGGGTGGGATGATACAGGAGCCCTGATCTAGGACCGTTGCTTTGATACCATGTTGGAGAGAATGAATTGCTTGATATTTATACGATCCCTGGGCTCTCTTATATAGGAGGAAAGCCCTTGGGTAAATAGCACTAGAAGTACATGAAGAAATGAAATAGAAAAATAACACCAAAAATATATAATAATCTCAACACCTTTTGGTCCTACTAGGGATATTTTGAGATTATACCCATGGCATTTTGTTACTATTACCTTGAGAAATAAAAAAATTCCAATATTAGATGGCAACATGTTCAAGAGGTATTAATATTGTACTTCCCTTGTTAGTCGTCGACAAAGTCTTCAGTTGAGGTAATTCTTGACCTTGAGTTGTTTTTTTTTTTCAGTTTACCGATTATAATGTCACAAGTACAAGTGAGGAATCATAATCTCGATGACTTTTCCATTGCTATTGTGAAGAATCTCCTTATACATCTATTTTTTAAGCCAAATAGGGGGGAAGCACTCAAAGGTGGTGCCTGCCCTTGGATTTATTAAAAAGTTAAAAAGGAAAGTACAAGAGTCAAAAAAAAGAAATTACAAGAGCCATGTCTCTACAAGATACTTTGCTTGGATGGAAACATTTTCCCTACAGAACCTCTGACTCGAGAAAAGAAGATCGTTCCTACCCAGCCAGATGGTCCAAATGATGGCCACCGATTGGAGCAACTCACTCCGAGGGTGCTGCTTGGCAAGAAATAAATTCTCAAAGAAGGAGAGCAAGCTCCCGGGCCGATCCAATCTAGGTCCGAACCTTCCCAAAGCTATCTCGTCACGCAACACTGGAAGAATAGATGATCAATAGATCCAATCTCGTTGTCGCAAAGTAGGCACCTGTCTGACACAACCCCGAGCAGTCTGGCACAACGATCTCGCATCATCAGTCTCTTGCGCCTGTGTAACCAAAAGAAGAAACCAATACGTTCTGGGAGCCCCAACCCCTACAAGAAACGACAATCTCTAGTCAACACGACCGATTACGAGGGAGGCAGTCTGCAGATCGCCGTGTTTGCCTTCCCGGCGGAGAGAGAGCCCCCATCACACGCAGTGGTCCACCTTCCCGGAGGGTCTACCAAGAGCCCGCAGAGAGTCCAGCAGGAGTAGAAACTCGTTAAGACGCTGGTCGGAGAAGCTAGCACGAAATGGCGGCACCCAGTTCCCGTCGATCCAACAAGAGGCAATATGGGCCTCCCGGTTAGCCACCAGAGCAAACATGTGCGGGAAGGGGACCGAGAGCTCTCCCCCGCCCATCCAGTCATCAGTCCAAAAGGCGAAGATCTGGCCATTGACCAAAATCGGCCTAAAAAGCTTGCGAAAGCGAGTAAGGGTCGATAAGTTACCCATCCAGAAAGGAGAAGGAGAGCATCCCGGACCACATATTTTCGGAGAGCCAACTGACGTCGAGTAGATCCGACGGATAAGATCCGTACAGAGATCGCGATTGCTTCCCCAGATCCTGCCCACCCATTTCAGCAACATAGCCTTATTCATCGCGGCCAGGCATCTGACTCCCAGACCACCCTTACCCTTCGGAAGGGTGACCGTCTCCCAATCCACAAGGTGCGTGCCATCAACATTCAAGCCATTCTTGCCCCACAAAAATTTCTGCATGAGTCTCTCACGTCTCGTGCGAATACCAACCGGCATGAGGAGCGCAGCGATGAAGTAGATCGGAATCGCCGAAATCACCGCCTTCAGGAGCACAAGCCGTCCCCTCTTGGAGAGGAGCGAAGATCTCCACCCCGCGAACCTCTTCTCAATCTTTTTGACAACCGGAAGCCAATCACCCAACGTTGCTCTACCAAGAGTCAAAGGTACCCCTAAGTATCGGATGGGGAGTTTGCCACAAGTATCGTATGGGGAGTTTGCCACAAACGAACCAAGCTGCTGGCTGTAGCTACGTGCCTCCTCATCAGAGATAGCGAAAGGGATCACAGAGGACTTGCTCGCATTTTGCGTAAGCCCCGACATGTCGCCAAAAAGGTCAAGGGTGTCCGCCATAGCACCACCCGCGTCATTGCCTCCCTCAATGAAAAATATGGTTTTGTCGGCGTACTGCAAGAGAGGGATAGAGATGTCCTCTCTCGAGTAACCGCACGCGAGCCCGCTAGCCAACACCCGAGAAACTGATGTAAATTGAAATTTGGGCGTTGACGAAAAACAACAACAACAACAACAACAACAAAGCCTTTTCCCACAATTAAGTAGGGTCGGCTACATGGATTCTTCGCCTCCATTCAGATCTATCTTGTGTCAATCTCGGACTTATATCCAAAAAACTAAGATCCCTTCGTATAGTCTCTTTCCAACACTTCTTGGGCCGTCCTCACCCTCTCTTAGCCGGCTCAACATCCCACCACTCGCATCTCCTAACCGGTGCATCAGTTGACCTTCTTTGCAAATGACCAAACCATCTTAAGCGGTTTTCTCGCATCTTATCCTCGATCGGAGCTACACCAACTTTCTTTCTGATTGCATCATTCCGAATCCGATCTTTACGTGTATGTCCACACATCCATCTTAGCATTTTCATTTCTGCTACAACCATTCTCTGCACATGTCTATGGTTCACAAGCCAACATTCAGAACCATAAAGCATAACAGGTCTCATGGCTGCTTTGTAAAACTTTCCTTTAATTTTGAAAGTAATTTTCTTATCACAGAGAACAACGGAGGCTCCTCTCCACTTTAGCCAGCCTGCATTTATTCTATTAGTAACATCTCCATCAATTTCCCCATCATGTTGCAAAATAGATCCCAGATATCTAAAAGAATCTCTCTTCTGAATGTTATCGTCACCAATCTTCACCTCGATTCCTTCACCATTGCTTCCATCAAAGGTGCATTCCATATATTCCGTCTTAGCCCTACTTATACGAAAACCTTTAGTCTCCAATGCATGTCTCCAAACCTCAAGCTTCTCATTTACTCCATCTCTAGTCTCGTCAATCAACACAATATCATCAGCAAATAACATACACCAAGGTAACTCATCCTGAATGTGACTTGTCAACTCGTCCATAATCAAAGTAAAAAGAAATGGACTCAAAGCTGAACCTTGGTGTAAACCAATGTTGATATCAAAATAGTCAGTCTTCCTCGACGGGGTCCTTACACAAGATAAAGCCTTATCATACATATCCTTTATGAGAATAATGTATAGGACAGCGTTGGCGAAAAAAATAAAATAATTTGAATAGTGGATTTTTGTGGAGAAAATAGAGGGGTTGAGAAAAGAACTCGTCGGGAACACGAGGGATTAGGGAGGAAGAACGTGAAGATCACGCGTGGGGGGGAGAGGAGAGAGATAAAATCTCAATTTTTATAACATACTGAACTCCCTAAAAACAATGGACCCCCATCCCTTTATATAGGAGGGATGAGATTACAAAATAGAAATCAAATTTCAAATTGACAACTAAGTATCCTAAATAGACTCTAACTAATTAACCGACTAACTACCTAATTTGAAATTCAAAATAAAGCTAATTGAGATCACACGCGATCTCTTTATTTAAATTAAAAAAAACGCGACGACAAAAAAATGCGACGACATAATTAATAAATGCAGCTCTATATTTTGATTCCACGCTGCATCAACTCTCCTCCGCTTTTAAAAATTCTTCTCCTGACGAATTGCTCGTTCTTCGAAGCTTGACGATTTGATATCAACTTTTTTGCTCGCCTCTTGGAAGAATAGATGTGGAGCAAACGGTGGAACCCAGATGGCTTTGGTGCGGTGGCCGGAGTCGTCAACCTCATGTTGGAAGAACATATGTGGCGCAAAGGATGGCGTCTCCACGAGCTTTGTCTTCTTGTTGCGGTGATCGAAAAACTGATGAGGCATGAACAACATAGCCTTCAGAGAACCCATAACAAATGTGTGGCACAACCCTAGGATGAGAGGAGATGTAATCAATGAACTAACCCATAGGGTCCTTATATAGATGAATCCCATACTCCTATTCCTATTTGGAAAAGGTAGCAGCCCTAGTTTCTTTTTTTCAGCACTTGCCTTTAAGTTTTCTTGCTTCCAGGGGTTGTAGTGCAATTTTTTTACCTCTTCACTTGAAATATCCCTCCTTAATTTACCACCAACTCCAACCTTTAAATAAAAAGGTTTTTGTGGGGGTAAGTTTTTGCAAATTTTCCAAATCAATCCATCATCCCTTAATTTTAGGGATTCACTTGGCGAGAAACCCCTTGCTAGGGTTCTGTGTGTACCCGATAAGAGGCGGCGACGTATGCTTGGGGTGGGGAGTCATGGGCGGCGGCCCGGACTCGGCGGTGGCGCGGGTGCCTGGATGGCTGCGTGAAAGGTCGTGAAGGCTTGGAGGGGATCTGGGGAGCGAGGCGACAGGGAGGAATTGGGGGGAAGGGGTAGCGGCGATGGGGGAGGCGGAATCGCGACGAGTAGCGCGCGGTAAGGAGGGGATCCTGGGATGGGCGAGACGAGGGAGGCATAGTAGGGGATGGCGGCGCGATGGGGCGCGCAGGGGTTGCGGCCTGGGAAGGGGGAACCGAGGAGAGAAAGGGGGAAGGAGAAAGATGGCTAGCGGTGTGCCGAGGGGAAAGGCGGCGGTGGGGGAGGGGTTAGGGTGCGGGGAGGGAAAAGCAGCACAGGGAAAGGGGAGGGGGGGTTACGGGTTGTGGGAAAGGGCGGCGACGATGTGGATGGGGCTGGGTGTTGGGGCAGCAGAAGGAATCGGGGAGGGGGCATGCGGGATTGGGGGTGGGCCGGTGGGGACACGAGGGCTGAAGCAGGCCATACAAGGTTGACAACGGGGGGGGGGGGGGCAGGAGGGAAATCTGGGGCTGGAGTCGCAGAGGAATCCGCGGATGGTACGGGGTTGATTTGCATGTCGGAAAATACCTGGACCATAAGTTTTTCGTCGTCTCCTTCTGCTGGAATATTCAGGACAGCGAGTAAATCACCATTGGCGGCGAATTTTTCCTCCTCACGAGTCTGGATAACGGCCTCGGTGATTGGGGTCGTTGGAGCCTCCGATTTAGTGGCGCGTAGGGCCTCGAGGTTAGCCATAAGATCGCAAAACTGGGAGTGGAATGTGATTTGCAAATCACGTAGCATGCGTTTCGTCTCCTTGTTGTAGGCGTCGATGGCTCGTCGTTTTTGTTCGAATGAATGATGGTCCCTTAATGCATGTCGATGCGAGCGTCTGGACGGATCGTCAGATCATGAGGACGATCTGTAGGCCATGCTCTGATACCAAATGTTGCAAATTGAAATTTAGCCGTTGACGAAAAAAATAAAATAATTTGAACAGTGGATTTTTGTGGAGAAAATAGAGGGGTTGAGAAAAGAACTCGTCGGGAACACGAGGGATTAGGGAGGAAGAACGTGAAGATCACGCGTGGGGGGGAGAGGAGAGAGATAAAATCTCAATTTTTATAACATACTGAACTCCCTAAAAACAATGGACCCCCATCCCTTTATATAGGAGGGATGGGATTACAAAATAGAAATCAAATTTCAAATTGACAACTAAGTATCCTAAATAGACTCTAACTAATTAACCGACTAACTACCTAATTTGAAATTCAAAATAAAGCTAATTGAGATCACACGCGATCTCTTTATTTAAATTAAAAGAAACGCGATGACAAAAAAATGTGACGACATAATTAATAAATGCAGCCCTATATTTTGATTCCACGCTGCACAAAAAACCATGCAAGCGAGAATGTCCGAGGCGATAATGAAAAGCATAGGTGCAAGAGGGCAGCCCTGACGGACGACCTTCTGAGGCTGGAAAAAAACCACCCTTTCGGCGGCCATTGACGAGAACAACCAACGAAACAGTCGTGACACATCTTTTCATCCAAGAAATCCAAAGCTCCGGGAAACCCCGCCTGTAAAGAGCATCCCAAAGAAAATGCCAATCCAAAGTGTCATAAGCCTTGGAGAAATCAACCTTCCAGAGAAGCGTCGCCACATTGCGCCTATTCCAGTCAGCAATAATCTCAGAAGCAGTAATCAGGTAGTCAACAATCTGACGGCCATGAACGAAGACCGACTGGGATTGGGAGATAATGTGTTCAAGAACCCTACTTAATTTGATAGCCAAAACCTTAGCCACAATGAGATAGAGGGCATTGGACAACGCGATCGGTCTGAAGTCTTCAATCTTCTCGGCAGCGTCACACTTGGGCAAAAGAAAGATGAGAGCCTTGTTGAGCTTATTGAAACCCGCATTGCAACCGCCAAACTCAACCAATACCTCCATCAGCTCGGCCCCCACCAAGTCCCAGAAATCCCTATAGAAGGAGATCGGGAAACCGTCCGGCCCCAGAGCCTCGTCATAGTCCAGACTCCAAACCGCGGCCTTTACTTCGGATAAAGTGAATCCTGAACCAAACTGGCTGCGTGGGCGACGGAAAGCTGAGCAACGCCTATACTCGACAACCGCCAGTGACTGTGTGGACCCCTTGCAGAGAAGTCGCGAAAGTGCTCGGCAATCACCCTACCCATCTCACGATTGCCGTCAACGCGGACACCCCAAATCATGATGGAGCGAATAGAATTGGTCTGACGTCTTCCATTAGCAATTCTGTGGAAAAAAGCGGTATTGACATCACCTCCCTGGACCCAAGAGTCTGACGTTTTCCACGACACGCTTCAAATCCTCATCAGCAATCCTCTGCTGGGCCGTCGCCCTAAGATCCAACTCATCGTGAACAACAAACCCCGAGGGGAGGCGTTCGTAATCTTGGCTCCCCGGTGGTTGGAGCAGGCACTTGGGAATTTCTGCTGGCTCGCACCGCAAGGACAGAAGGGTATTACGGAAGGTCTTTGGTGCTCAGAAGGAGTTGAGGATTCTTTTGAAAGGAGTTGGGAGCTCGTTCAGAAAAGGCGACGGGAGTGGCGGAGTTCCATCACTACCAAGTCTGGCTCCTTCCGCCCCTTCCCCAATCCTTTTAGGAATGGGTACTATCCAGTGTTGTAAAAGTCACCCGACTAGCCCGACTAGTAGGTCCGACTAGTCTAGTCAGTGGGGTGGCCGACCGAGTACCGACTAATTCCGACTAGGTACACTAATCGACCAATTTTTGGCTTGAAGATACCATATTTTTTAATGTTTTGCTTTTTTTTTATAAGCAAACTTATTATAGTATGCTTAATGTTTTATGTAAATTCAATTATTTATTTTATTTTATTATGATAGTATAAAAATGTACAAAAATTATGTAAATATATGTATAAAAATGAGTTATATATTTAAAATAATCGTAAAATTCAAAGCCGATTAAAGTCGGACTAAATCCGATTAGTCGCCCGACTGCCGATTAATCCTTAGTCAGTGACCCAACCGACCGAGTACCGACTACCGACTTTTGCAACCTTGGTACTATCGGTGTGGTTTCACGTCGCATTGGGCTCGGCAATGTCGTGAGCCAATGAGGTGCTTCAGATGTCTTCGTCACGCGTACAGCTATCGCAAGTGTCCTTTGAGGTGAGAAGCCCCCATTGGTATCGGTTTCTCAGACTCTTTGGTGGGGGAGGGTGGAGGCCAGGGGAAGGCGTTGTTCTGTGGTTCTTCGGATGTCAGCCTCGTATCGACGACGTGTTTTCAGGGGGATATAGTGCAGCTGAGCCTTGGCGCGTGGTTGCGAGGGGACTGTCGGCTCATGAATGCAGTGAGCTATTGCGACGGTCTAAGGAAGGGAGCTCCCTGTTGAAGTGGCGAAAACCGAGGTTCTCGAACGTTGTGACCCGGCCAACGGGGGTGGCACTCAGCATCTCAGGGGTCCTGATTGGCGTTCGCAATCTGGGGGACTTTCGTGACCTGCTTCACGGGGTGGTGGAGGTCTTGAAAGTGGTGACACCGGGAAGCAGACCCGGCAAAACTTTGGACCCGGCTGTCAAAGTGAAGGAGATCTCAGCGGTGGTTCTAGGCTGGAGGTATCTTTCTGTTAGAGGCAGTCACGTCCTGATGCATCTTGCTGACACGAGGCTGAGTGGATGGGCTAGACAACGGATTGATTCTTTGGCTTATGATGCGGCTGAGCATGTGGAACCTGATCGTGCTCTCCAGGCCCCATCTGTCTTGGCGTCGATGCGGTCGGAAGCGGATGAGGTGCCTCTGTTGGAAGCTGAGTAGTCGGGACGGGATCGACCGCTTGGGGGATGCGACCAGCTCACTAGGGAACCGGAACCGTCGGCAGTTGAAGCGGTGAGGGAAGTGGAACTGCTCTCCACTTTCCCAAGGCAATCTGCTTCGGAAGTTTCATTGCTGACGATGATTTTGCGACCCGCGGTTCGAAAGAATATGGACATTTGAGAATGGTGCATTTTAGCTTTCCCGGATATTCGGGTCTGCCCGGTAACACGGATTGGATGGGGTCCGTGAGTAGAATGGGGCTTCCCGACGAGGGAGCTGAGGCGAATCGGGTGGGCTCGGAATTATCGCTCGAGGACATCGACTCGTGATGGAATTGAGAGTCCCCGTATGTCGGGATTAGACACCATCGAACCTCCTCTTGTGACTCGTGGTACCCCGTCGCCGAGGGTGGCCGAGACCGTTATGACGGTCCCATCTCTACAGGTGGGTACTGGCGCGATCCGTATGCAGTAGGAGTCCCCCGCGACACCCCAAACTGAGGAGGGGGCTTTGTTGGGAGACTCGACCTTGGCAACAACCATTAATGGGGCGATTGCTCCGATAGAACCCATGCCGGCCCAGGAGGAAGATAGGCAATGGGAGGGTGGGGTGCCTAGATTCGGAGCCCAGTATGCAAGATGCTCATCGAACATACGTGCTAGAAGATTGGAGATCCTTCGGTCCATGGAGGGCGAGGATTCTACCCGCTTCAGAGGGTGCCGCTGGCCACATCCAACATGTTCCGTACACTTGACAGGACCATGGCAGTTCGCCTCGGGTTGGTCCCCCCAAAGAAGGCAACAAGTGATCTATGCCGATAAAGGTATTATCCTAGAACGTCGGAGGACTGGGTAGACCAGACAAGCAGATGTGTGTGAAGAACCTCATAGCGGAGGCGGGGGCAGATATCTTCCTCTTACAAGAAACCAAGTTTGCTGAGGGCCGTATTGCAGACGCGTCGCCCCTTTGTGGGGGTGATCGGTTCGCCATGGTGCAGTTGGGCGCCAGGGGTGCGGCGGGGGGTCTGCTCACTGGCTGGAGGAGCGACCTCTTTGATCTCTTGGCTGAGTCCAGGTCGCGGTACTGCCTCTCCGTGACTCTTCAGAGGCGTGACTGTGGGGATAGCATACGGGTAACTAACGTCTATGGGCCAACTGGCGGTGACGGTCAGTCCTTAGCCATGGAGCTCGAGCAACTGGGGCACGAGAATGAGGGTGAGGTGTGGCTTCTTGGTGGGGACCTGAACCTGACGCTGCTGGTGAAGGATCGTCCTCTTGGCTTGGGAGGCCGCGACCCGGGGTCTGCGGACTTTCGACGGGTTGTTCACAATCTCGGCTTGTCCATTTTTGATGCCGCGGGCTGCAGGTACACTTGGCGCAATGTGCGTGCTAAGTCGAGACTGGACCGATCCCTTTTGTTGCAGCCGCCCGTTGATAGATTCCCCTATCACGGGCTTGGGCCCTCCTGCGGGCGCATTCGGATCATGCTCCAATCCTTTGGTCATCTGAGGAGGAGGGGAAGGGCAGATTGTACTTCAGATTCGAGAAAAGTTGGCTCCTCGAAGACGATTTTAGGGATTTGGTCGCTGAGAAATGGAGTGCGGAACTGGTGGAGGGCTCCGCCATGACTAGATTCACGCGAAACTGCGATTCCTGTGATCCTTTCTCACGTCCTTCAGGAGGGAGGTCAGGGTGAGGAGAAGAGCTAGGAGAACAGAGGTTCAGGCGACCGTTTCCAGCTTGGATTCGGTTGATGATAACATGGGTCTCACTCAGGAAGAGATAGTGGAGAGGGACTCTTATTTGGCGGATTTGCTTCTTAAAGATAAAAAAAGGAGGAGGTGGAATGGCGCCAACGTTCACGACATCGATGGCTTAGAGAAGGTGTCGCTAACATGCGTTTTTTCCATACCATGGCCTCGAGGAGAAGGCGAAGAAACTTCTTTCAAGAGTTAGAGGTGGGAAGCACTCAGGTGTTGGGGGAGTCGGCGCTGATGGATCACTTCGCCGTGGTCTCTCGGAGGAAGAGTGGGAACGGTTGGGGGTGGCTAGGGAGAGGGGTGAAGACCCTTTCAGTTGAGCAGGCAGATTCCTTGCTTACTCCTTTCACAACGGACGTTGTTGTAAAAATCCCTCGACTGGTCCGACCAGTAGGTCCGACTAGTCTAGTCGGTGGGGTGGCCGACCGGAAGCAAATTCCTTAGTAACGTGGCTAGAAAAAAAATTCTTCAAATAAGCCACCATTTTTTTTTCTGTGTATAGCGTGGGGATATCGCATATATTGTATGCGCTATAGAATAGCGTAGCTATTGTCTGCGTTGTCTTATAACGCTTAAAATAGCTGTGTTTTTCTTAAGTAGCGCATAGAATCCCTGCGATATGCCTTTTACGAAAAATAAATTACAGAGAGCGAACGAAGGGTCACTTACGCTGAAAGAACCCTTCGTTCGCTCTCGTTCTCTGCTTCTATCCGCGCGAGCATCCTCCGCCGCCTGCCATCCTCCCCGACTCCGCAAAGCCTCGTTGCCGCCGTCGCAGCTGCCAAAGGCGTCCCCGCACCTCCACCCAACCTCCTCTCTGTCGCTGCTGCCGCTGCCTCCCTGCGACCTCCGCCCAGCCTCATCTCCTGCGCCGCTGCCGAAGCTCTTCTCCTCTGCCGCTGCCGCCACTGCCTTGCAAGAGTAATGGTTTTGACATTATGTAGTTAGGGTTCTTTATCTATTATACTTAATCATTTTGTGGTTGGACATTGTGATTTTGTATGACCTAAGACCATGTGAATATAATTTCTAGGAGGTCAATGGATTCCATATTTTGCGTGTTTGAGTTGAAGAGTCATAATGAAGACTCTAGTTGTATTGTCAAGCGAGGTCTGGGATTGAGAAAATCCATGTCGTATGAAGAGTTGTTGGATTTGGTTTGTAAGAAATTTTTGTTGGATAGGAGCACTTACAACGTGAAGATATCGCAGCGCATCGGAAATTGTTCAGTGATGACGTCCATTACAGATGATGATGATGTAGACAATGTTTTCCTTTACGCTCAGACATATGCAAAGTCGTCTCCCATAGAGATGGTAGTAGATGCATCTTTGATTGAATTCGGAATCGAGCAACGCGCCTTTGAACATCACTGTGAGCCCACATTTGCAGATCTATCTAACGACGAGGCACCTATTGTGGCATACAATGATGAGAGCACATTTATTGGCGAGGCTTTGATGAGGGACGTGGATCGCATTCTGAATGTCTATACTCCAGAGGTCACTGATGATGAGATAGAGAATGAAACCGATGAAGTTGAAGATGTCGGGCAGGATGTAACAAATAGTTCTCAAATTGTCTCTTCAATACCCTTCTTCAATGTTTTAGGCGGTGACGGCCTCGCAAATTTCGAAGATAATTTTCGAACATTGACAGCATTATTGATGAACTACGAAAGGGTCGCACTTTCAAAACGAAAGATGACCTTGTTTTTTGCGTGAAAAGGTACCACATTTTCTCCCATTACAACTTCACTATTAAGGAATCCACCACATTGGTTTGGTCCATCTCGTACGATGGATTCCAATGGATGCAAGTGGTTTTTACGTGGTCATTACCGTAGATTCGATGGGATGTGGGTAATATCCAAGCTTGGCGATCCACATTCATGCATCAATCCATGCATAGGTCAAGATCATCCCCAACTTGACTGCAATTTCATGGCACGAGTTCTTGACTTTGTGAAGGATAACCCAATTGTTTCAGTTTCAACTCTGAGGACCCATATCTACAAGGTGTACAAGTACTTGGTTACAAAGAAAAGGGTGTGGGATGCGAGACGAAAGGCGATTGCAATCATTTATGGTGAATGGAAGAAATCCTATTCGGAAATGCCACATCTCTTACATGCTTTGAAGGCTGCCATTCCAGGGATAGAAATTGCTATTACGCATACGGTGCATCCTGATCCAAGGAAGCCACATTGTCGTAGATTTCAGCAATGTTTTTGGGCGTTTGGTCCATGTATTGAAGCGTTCAAGTATTGCAGGCCACTGATCAGCATAGACTGTACACACTTGTACGGAAAATATACACAAAAATTACTGATTGCATGTGGGATTGATGGTGATAACCATATTGTCCCACTTGCCTTTGCCATTGTGGACAAGGAATTTGCGCCAAGTTGGAAGTGGTTTCTTTCGCTATTGCATATCAAGGTTATTGGGATGCATCCAGGTCTCATTTGCATTATTTCAGATCGCCATCCAGGTATAAAGTCCGCAATGGATGATGTTGATGTTGACTTACTGCCACCATTTGCACATTGGCATTTTTGTTCGCGACATGTGGCTAGCAATTTCAACACTGTTTTTAAGAATGGGTCCATGAAAAATATTGTGACTGCAGCTGCCTTACAGACATGCTCTAAGAAAATTGCATTCTTCATGAGAAAATTGAGAGAATGGAATAGAGACGCAAGTAGATGGTTTGAAACTCATGATTGTCCAAAAGAGCAGTGGACTTTGGCTTACGATGGTTTGAAACTGATGATTGTCCAAAACGCAAGTACGACATATACCACTGGATGAGCGGATTCGCCCATTTGTTGTGCAGGAAGGTTTTGGAGGAGTTACTGAGTTGGAGTTCATAGCCCTGGACTGGCATCTTATTACTGCCTTGGTGGAGCGATGAAGGCCGGAAACACATACATTTCATATGGCCAACGGGGAGATGACGATTACTCTTCAGGATGTAGCTGTGTTGATGGGATTGAGAGTTGATGGCATGACAGTGACCGGTGCCACATCGACTGTAGGGAAATGGGCTGATGTTTGCGAACAGTTACTTGGTGTTCGCCCATTATAGAACGAGATCCAAGGCTCGAGGGTGCTAGCAAGTTGGTTGTATCAGTCATTTGCACATGTGCCTGACCATGCAGATGAGGTGACATTGATACGTCATGCCAGGGCGTACATCCTGCAGCTCCTTGGTGGTGTCTTATTCACGGACAAGAGCGGATCGTTGATATCTGTTATAACTTTACCGCTTTTATCCGATCTTGATGTTACTGGTACTTTCAGCTGGGGATCTGCCACGTTGGCTTATTTGTACAGGCATCTTTGTTACGCTGCAGACATGGGAATTGAGGAGATAGGGGGTTCTGTTATCCTTTTACAGCTTTGGGCGTGGGAGCACTTTCCCCATATAGCCCTTGTCATTAGATTGAGGTCCCAATGGCACGGGCGACCATTAGGTGTTCGGTGGAGGGTGGACTTTGAGAATAGACGGCAACCTACATACGTTGTTCGCCCATATCGTGATGCATTTGATATGCAATCGCCAGAGCAGGTATAAATTTTTTGGAAAATTTATTGTTTTCAGTTATCCATGGAGTAATGTAATTCTGGTATGTGCAGGTTTTGTGGATGGCGTATGGGAGCGACATCTTGGAAGGTCTTCCACATTACTGCCTCGATGGTCAGCATGTTTGGACGTCACGTGTACCTCTTATTTACTTCCACGTGGTCGAATACTACTTTCCCGACTGTGTCGTACGCCAATTCGGTGGATGCCAGAGTATTCCAGCTCCCTGCGACACTGATGAGGTGTTACATGCGATCGATTTGCGGGGTAAGGTGGATGTAGATTGGAGAGAGAAGCATGTTGACCATATCAATGCTTGGATGTCTCGACACGATAGAGTTCTCCACATAGACCAATCCATTGGGGTTAGCACAACTCCAGATTACATGGGTTGGTATCTCCGCATCACCAGAAGATACTTGGGGAGATTAGGTGCAATCATCGCCTACAATGTAAGTATACATAACCCAAATATATTTCGCTAACTTGTTATTATGTAAATTCACATTTATTTCAAATTTTCAGATGCAAAGATGGGATCTTGTTATAGATTTAGGAGGAAGAGATCCTGGCCACTACCAGTATAGAGACATAACACAAGAGACCAAGTCCGAGACGGAGCGTTCATTAGCAACTCAATTTGTAGATGCTATGATCTTGAACGAGGAGTACACGCAACAGGAGGACATCCAAGATAGAGGAAGAGGACGTGGAAGAGGAAGAGGTCGGGCTAGGGCACAACAACATGGTCATGGACGAGGTCGGGCTAGGGCACAACAACAACAAGAAGATTTTGCACATGGCGTCAACTTGGAGGAGGGACACCAGGATATAGATAATGTTCCTGACTTTGTTTTAGAGACACAGTTTGTCACACCGACTGCTGAACCTCGAACCGGCGAGATGTCAACTCCATAAGCTCCTGCAAGGAACATTAGAGGTGAAGAAGCTCAACATGCGTATGCTGCATTGACACCGCCACCTGCGCCCACCTTCGAAGAGGAAGAAGGCATTGGAAGTTCTCAGCTGCAAGGGATTGATCTCAGATTTGGAAGGACTGTATACCAAAGGAGGAGGAAGAGATAAATATGTAATGTAAACAAAATTTGACAATGTAGTCTTACTTTTTTGTATTGTACCCCTCATCTACTCATTTCGGATGCAATGAAGACTATTTATGGACGTCTATTCAAACAATCTTCAAATTTTGTACATATCTTATGCATGAAGAAGTATAGTGAATACAATTCTCAATGTTGTGGTTCTATTCTGTCCAAGCTTCTGCTTCACTTTATTTTTTTTGGCCGAGTAGCAGACTATAACGCAACTATTCCCTGCGCTATAGGTAGAAGGCGCACAGAAAGTCTGCGTTAACCTAAAGCGCATAGAATAAATGCGTCTTACTATAACACATAGAATAAATGCGATATGCGTACACTATTCGAAGAAATTTTTTTCCAGCTTAGTTGGAGAATATTGTTTTCCAACTACGTCTCTTAGGAATTTTTCTCTGGCCGACCGAGTACTGACTAATTCTGACTAAGGCTAACTAGTTGATCGATTTTTGCTTGAAGATACCACATATATTTTTATTTTTTAAAGCAAACTTATTCTGATATTCTTAATGTTTTATTTAAATCAATTTCTTCTTTTCTTTCATTATGATAATATAAAAAACGTACAAATCTATGTAAATATATAAGAATATACATACAAAAATGATTTATATATTTAAAATAATAAAAAATCAAAGCCTATTAAAGCTCGACTAAATCCGATTAGTCGTCCGACTGCCGATTAATCCTTAGTCAGTGACCCAACCGACCGAGTACCGACTACCGATTTTTGCAACCTTGACAGCGGAGGAGGTTAAGGAGGCGGTTTGGAGCTTAAACGTAGACGGGGCCCTAGGCCCGGATGGTTTCTCCGTTCTCTTTTACCGCGAGTTCTGGGATTTACTGAAGTTGGATATCATGGAGGTGCTCAGTGAATTCAGATTGGGAAACAAAGATTTTGAGAAGGTCAATCATGCTATGTTTTTCCTGCTGCCGAAGAAAGACACGCCCACCTGTGTTGATGATTTCAGGCCCATCGCTCTCTCTAACGCCATCTACCTCATTATAGCAAAGACGCTGGCTAACCGACTTAGGTCCGTCTTGGGCTCCGTGGTGTTGGATGGGCAGTCCGCCTTCATCCCTGGTAGGTAGATGGCTAAGGGGCTCGTCATGGCTTCTGAGATATGTATGGAGTGGAAAAGGTCCAAGGTAAGGGGAGCTCTCTGGAAGATTGATTATGCAAAGGCTTACGATAGCGTGGATTGGAAATTCCTTTGGGTCTCGCTATGTAGGAGGGGTTTCCCGGAGGTGTGGGTTGATTGGATCAAGAGGTGTGTCACCACTTCCTCATTCTCGGTGATGGTGAATGACAAGCTGGAGGGGGGTTCTTTCAACCGTGTTGGGGGGGGGGGTGAGGCAGGGCTGCCCTTTGGCCCCGATGCTGTTTGTTCTGATCTCGAACGTACTGGGCGTCTTGTTCAGGGAGGCGGTCGAGTCAGGCTGGTGTGAGGGCTACCGTAGGGAGGATATATCCATCCCTATACTTCAGTACGCGGACGACACTGTTCTCTTTCTCAGGGGTACTGAGGAGCAATCCGCTAATGCGGTACAACTGGTCGATATTTTTGGTGACGGGCCTGGAGATCAATAAGAGCAAGTCCGCGGTGATTGCGTTTGGGATGACGAAGGCTGAGCCGAATGTCGTGGCTGGTCTCACGGACTGCCCCTTGGGGACCCTGCCGATCCATTACTTGGGCTTACCCCTGGTGTCTGGAAAGTTGAAG
Source organism: Ottelia alismoides (assembly GCA_037367405.1). NCBI lineage: Eukaryota > Viridiplantae > Streptophyta > Magnoliopsida > Alismatales > Hydrocharitaceae > Ottelia > Ottelia alismoides. Next base: position 332,593 of record JAZKJV010010321.1, on the reverse strand, counting down.
GCGTCAGACTGGGAAGATGTCATCAGAAGGATGTAGCGAAAATTGGCGGGCTGGAAGGCGATCACCTTGTCTAACGGAGGTAAACTCGTATTACTAAAACATGTGCTTGCGACGATTCCGGGTTTTTTCTACTCTACGAGGTTGCTGTCGGTGGGTGTGAGAAGGAAAATTGAGTCCATCATGAGGAGCTTCTTCTGGTTGGATGGGAGACAACAGAGGAGCGGCATCCATCTGGTCAGCTGGGAAGAGATGACGAAGAACCGAGAGGATGGTGGGTTGGGCATCCAAGATGTTCAAAACATGAACAAGGCGCTGATCTCGAAGCGGATCATCTCCATATGGGGTCTCGAGCCAGCTCGTCGCGAACAGGGCCCGCTACGAATCCCCCCTTTGGACGGGCATCCGTGCCATACTCCCGCAGATATTCAATCGGGTGCGCCCGATGATTGGGGATGGCAAACGTTTCCGTTTTTGGAGGGACGACTGGACGACTGCGGGGACCCTCAAGGATAGATTCCTTCGGCTCTTCGCGTTGGCAGATTCGAAGGACATCACTCTGGCGCAGACTGTGGCTACAGGTAGCTGGGTCCCTTTGTTCCTCTCGAATCTCTCGGACCAATGGTTGGAAGAATATTTGCTGATGCAGGAGGTTCTGCCCCAAGCTAGCGTACTTTCCGAGGGCAGGGACCATTTCTAATGGTCGGAAGGGCCTTTCTCAGTAAGGAGAGCCTACGATGCGCTCAACATAAATGAACGGGACCAAGATCGGGAGTTGTTGTTGGATGATGTTAAAATCGCGTGGGATGGAAATATTTCGAGCAAAATTAAGATTTTCCTCAGGTGTCTTCGTAGAGGCTGGTTGCTGGACAAGGTGCGCTGAGGTTGACTGTTGGGCCTTGAAGATACGTGCTATGACTGATGTGAGGAAGAGGCAGAAGACTCTGGCCACCTTTTCTTGAGGTGCCCAGGCTCGGTCCAGGTGTAGCGAACTCTTGGCCATCCTTGCTCTAAACTGAAGGCCTATTTGAGTTCTGGGCATCTGTGAAGCGGGCTCGCAGAAACGGCACGACTGACTATTGGAAACCATTCGCAACCCTGTGGGCGATTTGGATGGGGCATAACGGAAAGTTATTCAACAATCAGAGTTTCTACGAAATAATATTGTTGCTCACTGTAATGCTCTCTGTAATCTCTGGGGATCATGAATCTTGTAAATCTATTAAACCTAATATACTAATATAATTCAAGTGATGACCCCTGTGATGGGGGTACACCCATTTTTCCATAAAAAAAGATCCAACTCATCGTCACCTAGAGGCTGCTCATCCTCTAAGCTGTTGAAACTGCCAACCACATCCTCAGCCTCCGCCCCAGCCAAATGACGGGCCTCCCTAGAAGCACGCTTGAACTCACAAAATCGACCACGCAGAGAATCCAACTTCTGCAAGAATCTCGCAGCGGCGGAACCTGAGACAGAAAGCGAGGTCCAATGAAAGGAGACCAGATCCTGGAACGAATCTTCGAGAAGCCATGCCTTCTCGTAACGGAAACCTGGGTGGTAAATGCTCTCCCGAGTCCCACATAATCGGAGTATGTTCGGATAACGATCTTGGCTTGCCCACAACAGAGGACTGCGGGAAGAGTTCGGGCAATTCCGAAGAAGCCAAGAAGCGGTTGAGACGGGAACGAGAGCCGGAGTTCCGCCAGGTATATTTCGTGCCAGCCGCGTCCATAACCTCCAACTGAAGAGAGTCTATGCAAATCGCGAAATCCATCGAGCAATGTCCTTAACCTAGAGTCCATGCAATCCGCGAAATCCATCGAACAATGTCCTTAACCCATCTCAAAGAAAGCTATACAAAATTTACCATAGGCTTATATGTTGTATAAAAACCAGTGTCACATGCTTAGGCCTTCCTTCGACCTAAGTGGAAGGGGCCCGTAGAGGAGGAGATATCTGCTTCAATATCAAGGGGTACATTGACCGTTTGGATCTACACGAGGTTTACATGGTGGTTTTATATAAATAACTACTCACAGTGAAGCATATCCCCTATGGAATAATCTTGAGATACAGGGCACGACATGTCACCAGAGACTACCCAAACCTATGGGGTGGAATCATTTGATACCTTCTCTCATATGGCTCACCTTTCGGTTCTTTCGATCCTTCTTGCTATCACTGTGCACAACCATTGGTCTTTACATTAGTTGGGAGTAACGAATGCATTTCTTTACGAGGATTTTGAGAGTCATTTATGTACAACAACCAGCTGGGTTCGAGCTTCAAGGGGGAGTGTCAAAAGGTCTTTTTGTAGAAGGTCATTTATGACATCAAGCTTAGTCCTAGAGCATGGTCTCAAAAGCCCTTAAGGTGCTAATAAAGAAAGGTTTTGCTAGATCGTCTTAAGATTCATAATATTCACCAGGAGGACACGTAACAGCATCGTTGCCATTCTAGTATATGTTGATGGCATGTTCTTTATTGGTGACGATAACCAAGTATACAGACTTGTGAAACATATGCTTGCAGATCACTTCGTGATTAGGGATTGTCCCTATCGAGATGTTTCCTTGGGCTAGAGATAACACGTAGTATTGGCTCTATTATAAAGGAAATATGCTGTTAATCTTTTGCAGGAGAATATCATGATAGGCGCTAAAGCGTGTCATTTACCTTGTTATAGGGAAACTTAGATTATGAACATGCTGTTAATGAGAAGGGACTATTCATTATAGCATGGATGTTGCTAGATATTATAATATATTGTAATGTAAATTATGTATATTGTCTTGCAGGTAAGAAGTCTACCATTGTCTTCTACACTTACCTTAAGGGTAATCTTATCACATGGAGGAGTAAGAAATAAATAATGGTAACCTGCTCGAGCTCTACAGATTTCGCTCGCTCGGTTAGTGAACTTTAGCTAGCTAAATGTGTTGGACATCACTGATTGTTGGCATGTCTAGTGAAATTCTAGCTCGCATTTACTCATTAACCATTTCTTGATGTCTTTGGAGGTGTTGTAGCTGTTTTTGCTAGTCCCTATTTGATCTCTGACTAGAGAGCACTTCAATCACACACTGTTGATGTGCGATTCTGGGGACGACCATCGCCCATCGACCTTTCTAAAGTTTGAACACTCTTGGATGCTGGAAGAAGGATTTGGGCTGTTGATCTTAGACTTTGTGGGGATTGTCGGGTGCAAGGGTCGATGATCCAAACGGTGGTGTTGAATTTAAAGCGTTGAAGGAGAAATTTATTGCTTATAATAGGGAGACTTGCGCTCTATGGGTGAGATGAGAGAAATGGTACAATACGAAGTTATCATGCTGGATAAAATAAGAGGTGATAGACCCTTGAGCACGTATGAATTTAAGGGGCATCAGGTGCAACATAACATTATATTGAAAGATGATAAAAAATGAGCTGGAGTGGAGGCAGAGGTCGAGATAGACCTAATTGAAGGTGGACGATGTGAATACGAACTTCTTCCATGCCATGACTACTAGTCGTAGATGGCCGAACTTTAGCCACACTTTGGATGCCAATATGGCGTGAAATCAGGGAAATCAAGAGGTTATCAAGGTGTTGTTAGACCACTTCTGGTCCTTGTGTAGGAGGTCCAGCTACCGTATATGGAGGTGGGTTGGACAAGGGTGATCGGGATCATGTCTAAAGGAATGGACTAATGTGGGATTTGAAGGTGCATAGGATTCATGGTGGTAAATGTGGATGGGTGTCCATGTCCAAATGTATTTCCCGTTATTTTCTTCAAATAATTTGGGAAGTAGTTGAGACAATTGTGATGGTTATGCTAAGGACCACACGACTGACAATTTTGGCTTTGAAGGGCTGGACAAAGCAGTCATCTTTTTACTCCCTAAGAAGAAAGTTGTTCATGTGGTGTGGACTTCGGACCATTTGGTCTTTCAAATGTTGTTCATCTAATTTAGTGAAGGTCTTATCATATCAGCTTAGGTGCACTCTTGATGGCATTATATCTCCAAGGTAGAAGACTCCTATTCCATGACAATTTACGATGAATCATTTGTTGATGGCTTAGAAATGTTGGAGGATTGAAAGACACGAGAGATGAAAGACATGCTTTGGAAGGTGGACATCTTCAATCCTTATGATTGTGTGGATTGGCGATTCATCTGGACCTCTCTCCTCAAGATAGGTTTCCTACAAGCTTGGGTTGCTTGGGTGAAGAGATGCTTCCCAATGGTTTCCTACTCGGTTTTGATGAATGACAAGCCGGAAGGTGGGGTTTTTTGTTGTATGGGGGGGTGGGGGGTAGGCAGAGATGCCATTTTGCACCTCTTTTATTTGTTATTATGGTGAACGTGCTGATTATGAATTTTACAGCGATTTGTTCTTAGTGGATTTCTCTTAGGTTGTAGGGTGGTCTTTTGTACACGTTCTTTAATAGGCTGATGATGATGATGTAATTTTCTTTATTGAGGGAGAGTTGCAGGAGGCTGGGGGGAACTCGATGGTCCTTGAGCTCTTTGGAGCCATTTCTGATCTTAAGGTGAATATTCAGAAGTCAGCTTTTATTCTTTTTTGTTTTCTCAGGAGGAGCCAAGGAGGTGGAGGGGTGTGGTAAGGCTTTGAACATTTTGCAAGCTTCTTTGCCCCTCACCTATCCTGAGCTTCCTTCGACGAGTGGATGACTATGGCATACTTATTGGTTTTCGCTGGTGGAGAAGCTTGAGAATTTGGCTTGGTGGAAGGCTTCTTGTTTATCGAGTGGTAAGGTGTACCATTCTGGAAAAACACCACCTTTTCCCTGAAAAAGATGTGAGAACATCGCTGATGCATATAGTAAAAAACCACGTATTTCATGAGAGAAGTGAACATATATAGGTAGATAGTCATTCCACCAATGATCTCATCTAACGATAACTTCTGTAGACTTGCGATATTTTTCTACAGAGCAAACCATAGGTGTGTTCATCGAGGCACTCTCCAAGGCTTTTTTGAGTGATGATGTCATAAGCTGAGCATATTAGACATCTGTGCTCATGTGTGATGGGGAGTGTTGGAGAATATGAGCTTATAATTTTTTTTGGTAAACAATCTCCCTAACCTTAGCCTCCAATGGGTAGGTCTCATGACTCATTATCAACAACCACCGGTTGTTTATTACATATTGCTAATCTACCCTATTATTGGAACTTAGAGAATTGATGTGGAAGTGTTAACCCCTCGCATCAGGAAAATTTTATTTCTTAAAGGACTCAAGACAGATTGCTTTCGTGGTGGCCTCCCTTTGTTGGCAAGGTATCTGAGGAAGCAGTCAATCACGAACAAGGATTCCGAGTCAACTTGAGTATTAGATATTGATATTAAATAAAAGAAAGGGATTTTTACACCCATAACCCTGAGTAATTTCGCAATTACATTCATAATCCCTTGAAATCGCGAATTACACCTAGGACCCTGAAAAATGCTTAACTCTTACATGGCATAACCTTGTGTTAGTTGGCTTCTATTTTATCCGTTAACTCTCACGGAAAAAAGTTATATGTTGCCAATTTTACCCCTAAGACCATATCACATTTATAAAGTATGCCATTAGTATTAAAAAATCTAAGAAAGCAATCATGCATGCATTTTGTCACCAAGTTCTTGGTCCCCCCACCCCACCTCCTGCAGCCCAGGCCGGCATCGACCCTACGCCGCCCACCCTCCAGCCTGTCCGACCTCAGCCCTGACGCTAACACTCCAGCCGAGCACCCCCTTGTAGTCGACCCCGCCCACCCTCCAGCCTATCCGACCCTGACCCCTGTGCTGGCCACCCTTCCAGCCGAGCCCAGCCTACCTCCTGTAGCTCAGTCCCGTGCTGCCGCCCACCCTCCAGTCGAGGGTAGGAGCCTTCACCCCACCCCGCGAGAACACCCAAGCCCGACCCCATACCGCCGAGCCTCCCAGCGCACCCCCGTCGAGAGCACCCAAGCCCGACTCCGTGCCGCCCAACAGAGGGCAGAGAGGCCCCCCCGTCCAACCTTGGCCCCGTGCTGCCCACCCTCCAGCCAAGAAAAGAGAGACCCCCTCCCCCACGCCACCTCCTCCCGAAGAGCCCAGACCGACCCCTCCAGCCCATGCAGAGAACCGACCTCGAGCCCATCTCCTGCTAGTCCAGATCGGCCTCGACGTCCCCCGCCCACCCTCCATCCCAAGCTCCCCGACACGCTCAAGCCCAGACATCCCGCCACTCACCCCCAGCCCGTGGATGTCGACCTCCCGCGCCCACCTCCTCCAGCCTAGGTCAGTGCCCGTCAAGGAGGAGAGATGGAAGATGTGATGGCATTAGAGGAAAAGCTGCTAGAGGAGAAAGGATCCGAGGAGTCCACGTCCTCTACCGAACGAGCTACATGAAACATAGAGGAAGGGGATGGGGCTCGGAGGGTTTTTCACTTTTATTTTTTCAAATTTTTAATATCTCTTGGATATATCATGGGTTAGATTAACCAACGATATGGTTGAGTTAACTGTTCCTTTAACGGAGGGTTATAGATGTGAGAAGTAAGTATTTGATGGATATTCTTCAATACTTAAGTTCAATAGTCAGAAACTCTGATGTAAATAAAAGGGATTTTTATACTCATAACGCTGAGTAATTCTGCAATTACAATCATAACCCTGCATAATCGTGAATTACATTCAAGATCCTGAATAAATGCCCCGTTTTACACCCATAACCTTCCGTTATTTTAGTTCATTAACTTAACCAGATAGTTGAGTTAATCTAACTAATTCCTGATCTAATGGTTGGGATTAATCAAAAATAAAAAGAATATCACTTTTATTAAAAAAAGGGGAAAAAATTCACTTGTATTTTATTTGGGGCTTGCAGGCTTGGGGACGAAGAAGACACGGCGTGGGGGTTGCACACGGTGAAGGTGAACATGCGACAAGGCTAGAGTTGCAGTGCAAGATGACATGGGGGTTGCAGGTGGCGGGGAGTCTTGCAGGAGGCGGGCAGGGAAGCTGCTTGCAGGGGGGTCGGGGAAGGGGAAGCGGGGTCGATGAGGGGAGGGATGGTGAGGGGTCGGGGAAGGTCATGGGCGGCGAGGCAGGGAGGCTTGTTGCAGGCAACCGAGGGGGGGGGGGTTCTGTGGGTTGTTGTGGGAAGCTACAGGGGGGTCGGGGAAGGGTCCTCAGCAGGGAGGCTCGTTGGAGTCAGCCTAGGGGGGTGGGGGCTACTGGGGTGGAAGGTCCTAGGCGGCGGGGCGGTGAGGTTTGTTGCAGGCGGCCAACCTGGAAGGGGGTGGGGGTTTGGCGGTGGGGTAACTGCAGGGGTGCCAGGGAAGGTCCTGGGCGACGGGGATGTTTGTTGCAGGCAACATGCGGGAGCATTTGTTGCAGGTAGCCTGCGGGAGCGTGGGGGTCGGGGATGGTCCTGGACGGTAGGGAGGGGAGGCTTATTGCAGGCAGCTAGAGGGGGGGGGGTGTTGGCGGCGGGCCAGCTACAGGGGGTCGAGGAATCCTAGTCGGTGGGACGTGGAGGCTTATTGCGTACAACCGGGGGAGGGGGTGTTGGAGATGGCGGGGCTCGCAACTCCTGGGTTCGAATGGGGGGAGGGTTGGCGACGGGGCAATTGCAGGGAGGTGGGGAAGGGGAAGCGGGAGGCGACGTCACGAGGATGGAGAGACGGCGGGGCGGGGCTCGCAACCAGGGGCAACTTCTTGTAGGAGGAAGCATGCTCACAACCAGGGGCAGCTTCTTGCATGGAGGAAACAGGCTCGATGGGAGCTGCCTTCGTTGGAGGAGGAAGGAGGGGAGGTCGACGGCGGCAGGGAGGAGGGTGGAGGTGGTTGTCAACGAGGAGGAAGGATGTACTCATTTGTAAATAATATAACTTAAAAGGTAGAAAATGTAAAATGTTTGACGGATACCGTTATAGTTAATGGAATATTAGATGGAAGTTAACTCGGGGGTTGTGGGTATAAGAGTTAAGACTATCGAGGATTCTGGATGTAATTCACGATTATGCAGTGTTATGATTGTAATTGCAGAATTACTCAGGGTTATGGGTGTAAAAATCCCTAAATAAAAGTAAGATGATTCAACTGCCCAATCTATAGCTAACTCTACCTGTGAAAGGAGATCTTTTATTATAATATGCATGCAAGTTACATGGTCTTGGTGTGTATTACTGTTTTCGAGGCTCGTTAATATTCTGCATATTGTGTTAAACACATCATCATTGGAATAAATTTACTCACAAATGCAGGCCTGGTTTTGCAAGTTGTTGGAGCGAAAATGTCATTGTCCCCTCCTTAGTATAATCTTTCATATAATTTATTGGCCAGTTATGAATTGTCTACTCTTTGCATGGAGCCCCATTCTTTTTCTGATGGCATATTCGTGTCGTGACATGGTTGATTGCCAAATATGTTTGTTTTGCAGTTATTAGAGACACTGAATCTATATAAAAATAGAATGAGAATATGTCTTGTTTTTTAAAAGAAAAATGAGTGAGAAATTTAGAAATTATCTAACACAAGACATGTTTCTGAATAGTACGGTGTTTATTCATATCACTACAATTGTTTTCTTCTTATTTTTAATCTTGTGCAATGATAGATAAACATGCTTTCATGCCTTCATGACTGTCATTGTTTTTAAAATCCAAATAGAATTACAACGTGCTTTATATTTTGATATATCTTTTCTATGTTGTATATTGGGCGCCCTTACATTGGTACTGTGCGACTGGCTTGTTATATATTGATCTTCTACTCATTAGTTGTTGAACAGGGATGTTGGTAAGGTGCATGATGCATGGTTTGCTGATGAAGAACATGTTAGAAAAGTAGTTGGCTTGATGGCGAATCGTGCTGAAATTTTGCATTCAAAGGAGGTAGTTTCTGTTTGAAATTGCGACTCTAGAATGAATGCAAGCTAATTCATCTTGTTTTTTTCGGGGACGTTGTGATTGGTGGGGAACACCACTTTGTCCAATCAGATGGAGGCATATGTTGATATATGTAGTCAGAAGTGCTTTTGAGTTTTTGGTTTGTAGGCGGAGATTTCCTTTTTTATTTGGTGGGGGGCACTCCTGTACAGGCATCTGCATTGATATCTATCTTCAAATAATCTGTCCTCTAGAGATCATCCTTGCTTTTCAAAATAGAATTTTGTCGTTTATTTTCTTGCGAAATAATATCTTGCTTAGTTAATGATGCATTTTTTCGATTTTACTTGACAATGCATTTACTTTTGCAGTTGACCTGCGGGATTTGCTTTGAATCATTCCCACACAAGATGATGTCGGCTGTTGCATGTGGTCATCCTTTCTGCGTTTCATGTTGGAAAGGTATCCTTGTTGTACAAAGAGGAAAAATGGACTATATGTTTTCTTCGAAAGTGCATCTTCTTTTTTTCTTTCTAACATGTAAATATTTTTGTTGGAAAAAACGAAAAAGTTATTATTCCAAGGAACCCTAGGTTCTCTCATATGAGAAGAGACCTAAGGTTAAATTACATAAGATAGACGGAAGAAAAGAAGAATATGAAATAAATAGAAACACATAAACATATCTCTACACTCCCCTCAAGATGGAGCATAGATATCAATCACGCTCTGTTTGGATGAACACTTCTGGAATGGTCATCTGAGCAATGCTTTGGTGAAAATATCTACCGTTTGATCTCCAGAACTGACGTGAGTAATAGAGATAAACCCTTTTTGAACCATGTCATGTATATAGTGGCAGTCAAATTCAATATGTTTCGTTCTTTCATGAAATACATGGTTGTTTGCTATGAATAGAGCATCTTGATTGTTACATTTTGGTGACATAGGAAGAGTCACATCTATGTGAAGATCTATTAGTACAACTCAAACCCGTATCATTTCCGTACTTGCTTGTGCCATAGCCCTATATTCGGATTCTGCACTGGATCTGGCTACAAGATCTTGTTTCTTACTTTTCCAAGAAACAATTGAATCTCCAACAAATATAACAAAACCTGACGTGGACTTTCTGTCCTTAGGGCATCATGCCTAGTCCGCATCTGCACAGGCTGAAATAGCGATATCTCCCACTTTTTCGATCAACAACCCTGCACTTAGAGATGATTTTAGGTACCTCAATATCATATGTATAGTATCCATATATACCTGGCGTGGTTGCTCTATGATATGACTAACCCGATTGACAACAAAGGAAATGTCGGGTCTAGTAATAGTTACATAGAGAAGCTTTCCCACCGGCTCTCTATATCTTCTCTTGTCAACCTCATTTGTATCATCATCATACAATCTCATGCTTGGATCCATAGGTGTGGTAGCAGGTCGACATCCAAGTATGCCTGTCTCACTTAGCATGCCAGTGACATACTTTCTGAGTCATCACAAGGCCTTGCTGATTCCTGGTAAATTCTAACCCCAGAAAATGTCTTAGGGTGCCAAGATCATTGGTGACGAATTGACTGCCCAGAAAATCCTTTGCCCTTTTTATCCCTTGGATATCATCTCCTGTAAGAGTATGTCATCAACATATACCATAATCACCACATAACTTCTGGCAGTTTTCTGTACAAAGAGAGAATGATCTGCATTTGACCTTCTGTTCCCTTGTTTTTCAAACAAATCTGAGAGTTTCTGAAACAACGCTCTTAGCAGGGAAGGCCGTATCGATTTCGATATCGCTTCGATACCGTATCGATACGATATTTCAACGATATATCAACGATATATCGTCAAAATATCATTTATGTTGACGATCTTTTGTGAAGGAAATGCTTGAAAATTGGGATATATTGCCGTTTCGGTGGCCATATCGATCTTATCTTGATATCGATATATCGACGATATATCGCGAAATTTCCTTCCATGGCTCTTAGGCTCTGCTAAGGCCACATATGGCCTTTATGGATTCTACATACCTACTAACAATCCTCCTCAACAGCAAAACCTGGAGGTTGCTGCATGTAGATCTCTTCCTAAAGATCATCATACAAGAAAGCATTTTTAACATCAAGTTGGAACAAAGGCCAATCACGTACCACAACAACGACGAGGATCACCTGTAGGTAGGGTTGAGCATTGGGCCAGACCAACCCGACCCGACCCGAAACCCGGCCCGCTTAGCCTGACCCGAGCCCGCACTTGAAATGGGCCTGGCTTGGGCTTTTTTTGGGTCCAATTGCAAATTCGGGCTGGGCTCGGAGGGCTCGGACCCTATAGAGCCCAAACCCACAAAGCTTGATAGCCCTAACCTTACATATAGTTACTAAGATCGATAGCATGCAACTCTAACAATGATAAATTATATACCAACTAAAATTACCAAATGTACAAATTTCATATTGCATTTATTTGTTACCTCTGTATTGATATCGTCTGCTAAGACTGGAAGGTTATAGCTGCTGATCTTTGCCACAAGGTTCAAGGAGAACATTCGTCGTCTTAATATTATTTCCAAACGATACGAGAACTACTCCAATATGCATTCGCTATGAAACTGGATGCTGTGCTTCATTAACATATGTTTTAAGAACTAGTATCAAATACATATATTGCTATTTCAGATGTAAAATCTGCATCTATTTTTAGATGCATTTGAGATAAAAGTTGGGGCATCTAAATGGGCCGGCTCAGCCCGAGCCTGACCCAATAATCTTCGGGCCGGGTTCGGGTTTGGGCCTATATTTTTAAAATAAACAGGCCTAGGGCCCGACCCGTTAGCCCATATACCAAAATGGATTTGGGCCGGGCCAAGGCAAACCCGGCCTGAGCCCGACCCATGCTCAGCCCTACCTGTAGGGTAGAATGTTAAGCAACATGAGAAAAGGTGTCAAGGTAATCAACCCCATACATTGGAGTAACACCTCATGCCATAAGTCTTGCCTTATATCTATCAAAGCTCCCATCTGCATGATACTTCACCGTGAAGACCCACTTGCAGCTCACTACAGACGACCCACTATGAGCAAGTACTAAGGTCCAAGTACAACGGGACTGTAAAGCAACCATCTCCTCTTTCGTAGCTTTGAGCCATTGTCTATCTTGCAAGGCCTCTTGATAATTCCATGGGATGTGCACCGTAGACAAAGCAACAACAAATTGCCTGAATTCACTTGTAAGGCGATCGAATGACACCTGAGAAGCTATAGGATAGGATGCACAAGAACGCTTCTGCTTCCGAATAGCAATATCCACATCAAGATCAGTATTTGTATCCATAACAGAGTCCTGTACTTCACCATGCTGAGAGACATCTCCAGACCCATCGTTAGAAATATCAAATTCAGGACATATCTCAGGCGTGTTGGATGGCATGCTGTGGACATGAGAAGGTAGAGGTTGGTGATCGTAGTGAAGTGGTAACGGTGGGATTGGGATAATATGTTGAATGATAGGAGATGATGGTGTTGATGATAGTAGGGATAGGGGTGGGACGTATATTTCAGTATCGAGGAAGTTAAGCGATCACCTGTTGGAGAGAAATACATTATGGACTCCAAAAATGTGACATCTGCGCAGATATAATATTTCCTGTGCACGAGGTCATATCATCTATATCCCTTCAGAGTCCTGGAATATCCCAAAAAGCATACTTGACAGCTCTAGGAGAGAGCTTGTCAGCCCTAGGAGAGAAGTTGCGGACAAAGACAACGGACTCGAGGACCAATAGTAAACAACTCTTTCTATGGGAAAACAATTGAGAAGGGAACTTTCTCACCTAAGATAGAAGTCGACATCCGATTAATGAGATAGCAAGCTGTAAGAACGGCATCCCCCCAGAACGAATGAGGGGTATGACTCTGTATAAGAAAGGTACGAGCAACATCAATTATATGACGATGTTTTATTTCAGCAACCCCATTTTGATGAGATGTGTATGCACATGTTCTTTGATGATTATCCCATGAGAAGAGAAATACCGAGTAAGATCACGAGTACAAAATTTTAGAGCATTGCCAGTCCTCATAATCTTGACATTGAAGGAAAACACTTTATGAACTTCATTAAGAAATGTTTGAATCAAGTTCCCAGCTCATATTTATTTTTCATCAAAAACACCCATGACAAACAGGAATAATCATCCACGTCAACTAAATAAAAACGGTATCCCTGATGATCAGGAACTCTACTCGAACCCCAAATGTCTATATAGAACAACTCAAAAGGAAAACGGCTACTTCGACTCTGACTACGAGGAAAAACAGACCGATGATGTTTTCCCAATTGACACGCCTCACAATCAAATGATGCTTGAGGTGAAATTTGAGGAAGGACATGTCGTAACTTCTGGAGGGGAAGATGACCAAAATGCAGATGCCATGTGAATGGAGATGTTGAGTTAGTTGATTGAGTTGAGAAACCAACACAAGAAAATTGAATCAATCTGTAAAGACTCTGCTCACGGTCACAACCAATCACCCTGTCACTTAGAATGTCCTGAAAAATAAGGGACGTTGGGTCAAATATAGCACGACAATTCAAATCTCTAGTAATCTAACTCATAGACAATAAGTTCATAAAGAAATCTAGGGCATGTAACACATTCTGCAAATGTATGGATAGTGTCAAACTACTCTCCCTCTAGCTTGCGATTGGGGAATGAGTTCCATCAGCTATGACAACAGTTCTTCCTGAAGGAATCTGCCTATATGCAGTCAGCATAACTCTATTGCCACACAACTGGTACAATTGATGTGTTGCCTTGGAATCCATAATCCACTATGTTATAGGAGGACCACGATGAGAAGTAGATGCAATAATGCTACCTGAGGTTCTGGCTCCAGCGGAGGCTGTCACATCGTGACTGGATGTGTCGTCAGAGTTAACAGGTAGCATCATATCTCTCAGACGGGAAACAAGATCATCATATCATTACTTAGAGGAAGACACAGATGCTGAAGATGAACCCTGTTCTGCAACACGTGCAGATGCTGGAAACCCATGCTTGTTATAACATGTGTCCTCTGTATGTCCAGACCGACGACAATAGGTGCATGATAACAATGAGCGAGCACGATCTCCTTTACCACGTGGCCCATGGCCTCGAAACTGAGATGAGCCGCCTCTTCCACAAGAGGTTGCCATGGCGGATGAATTTGGCGTTTGAGTTGGAACAATGATTCTGTTCAATCTTCTGAAAACATCCTCCATTGGAGGTATGATAGCATCAACCAGTATTTGGGAGGATTCAACCTCACACTGTGAATAAAAGGAGACCAGAAATACTCCCATCATTGTAGCATTTCAGAATGTCTTCATCTGCTCTGTAGTAACCGTAAGAGGCATGAAGCTATGGAACTTCTCAAACGTCCCACCTAGGACAGTATAGTGTGCATGTAGTGGTCGACCATTCTGCTTAATGGTGAAGATATCATGATGGAAATTTCGTCTTATTCTTGGCCTGCGAATACGTGACAACAAGAATATCCCACATGGCCGTGGCTGTAGGCTGGTGCAAGACATCATTTATAATATCTGTTATCAAGGTACCGGACAATCAGACCTGTGCATAGGCGTCATCAACCTCCCATGAGGCATACAACCCTTTCTTCTCTGTCGGCTCTTCCTCGGTAAGAATATGCTTCTTACCCATTGACTTCACGAGGCTCATGAATTGCATGGCCCACAACTCGTAATTCAACCCATCCATCTTGACTGTGGGCGTTGGATCTTTGAAGGCGCCCGTAGTGGGGATGTCACTCTTGTTCTCTGACATCTTGCCGATCAAAGAGGACAAGGATCATAGACTTGAAGAGAGAATTGCCTACAACGACATAGGGGGATTTGATTGCATGTGTAGACTCAAATTGCGACCAACCCCATCAAGAAAAAGAACCCCGATGCAGAAACGATTGCAACTGCAAGAGATGCAGCGACTGTGGCCGCTAAAGGTGCAACGTGGAACACATATGGAGGCGTGGGAGGCCGTTACAAGTGCAGTGGCCTCACATGTGGAAGGCACGACTACGGTCGCAGGGCCCTTGCTCGTGGGAGGCGCGGCTACGACCATTGGGGAGCCCGCGCGGAGGGGTGCAGATGCGGCAGCAGTAGGCCTTGGAACCACGAGTGGGCGGCACGCGGATGTGGACACGCGGAGAGGCTGGGGAAGGTGGGGCTAGCGTTTCGGGTACAAGAGCTCCGGTCTAGGACCGCCACTCTGATACCATGTTGGGAAAAACGAAAAAGTTATTATTCTAAAGAACCCTAGACTCTCTTATATAGAGAAGAGACCCAAGGGTAAATTACATAAGATAGACGGAAGAAAAGAAGAATACGAAATAAACAGAAACACATAAACATATCTCTGCAATTTTTGCATAGCATCTCTCTAGAATCTTACCACAAAGATCATCGACGTTATTTAGAAGTTTCAGTTATGTCTTGGCCAGCAGAGCTCCATTAAAAATCCTCAACATTAAACACTAGAGTCTCATTCGTATGCCAGATTGAATTGGACCTAGACGTTTTGGAACATCCTAAAAATACTGTTGAGGGACATGAATTAGGTTTGGATCTTGTTGCACGGAAAAGCTAAATTTTGAAATTGTTTGTGATTGTTCGTGAGTGCATGGTTAACAGAATTATCTAAGGCAGCTAGTAAATGGGATGCTAGCTTCTCAGTGCTTAAGAAGAATGAAGAATAGGAACAGGAGTTTGATGTGATTCATAATGAAATTTCCTATTATGACTGTGAGGTGACAACCGTCAGAAAATCTCCGTGGAAATATAACTCAAAGTGACGTATCGTTGAATTTTCAATCACGAAGAAAGATGAATTATGGATAGGGGAAGGCTAGAAGATAAGGTGGAAGAATGATATTTTGATAGATGAATCTGTGAAGGAAAGGGGAATCAATTTTGGAAGTTGGACAGAGGAGGAACATGATGATTTTTCGAGAAGATTGAGAAGAAGACATAGAAGAACATCTATCCTTATCAGTGAAGACAAGGAGGCCAAAAAGGGGTGGCTCGAAGCACTCCAGCTATTTTAAGTTCATTTCATTCTATTGGGGCTTGGTTTCATTTCGGAAATTCGGAGTCCATTTTTCTGATATTTCCTTATTTCAAGACCACCGTGGTCATAACAAATTTATACTTTTGCTATATTTTAAGGCCCTGCGGTCATAACGTCTTTCTACACTTAGTTTTATATATTCAAGGACATGTTGGCCATAAGCAAAGATTGATTTTTTGTGGTTCAAGGACATATTGTCCATCTCCATTTGTTAAACCCAAATGCCTCACCTTTTGAGCGGTCATCTACATATGTTTTGAATCAATGAAAGCAGTTACCCCAGTCACAGAAAACCGAGCTTATAGGTAATAAAAAAATCCACTTTCCGTTCTCGTATTGGCTGGTTCCGTGGTTCTGGGGACCTTCTGGAGGTCTTTTCTTTAGCTTTGATGCAGCCACTGCCACAGTCTTACTTTGACCATATTCCTATCTACTGGTAGTCTCGGGAGTCGTAATGTATGGACAATAAATTTCAGTTGGTTGTTGGAGGGTTATCAAGATAGTGTTGTTCTTTGTTGGCGGAGCATCCGACCTCTGGTTCAGCTTTCAAACATTTCAGCCGACTGAAACGATTTTTTATGTTGCGTTGGCCACCAAATGTTGTTTATGAACGTTGCTTGGCCTTTTGGCACCTCTTTGGTAAATGGGAACAACTCCCTTTCCACATTATAAAAGGATGATGCCCAATTTTCTTCTACAACACTTCAATCCCTTGTCAGTTATTCTCTCTTGATCTCTCAAGTGTTCAACCATTCTCTTCTCTATATTCTTCAAGTGCTTCAACGAACTGAGCTCTCTGTTCAATTAATCTCGAGCTCAGAAGACGCTTCCGATTGTTGTCTTGAAAGATGTTTCAATGGAAACATTCTCACAATTAAAGTTCATTGTTTAATAATCAAAGGCTCTTTATTTTTGTTCAAATTTAAGAACCTGAGGTGTGTGTTCCTACCTTCATGGAAGGTTGTGCCTACCACCCAAAAGAACAGTGTTCAAAACTTGGGGCTATCTGTGCATGCTTCATCTCTTGTTGAAAAAAAACCCTTCGTGGTAGGCAAGTTCTTTCTTCATGGGGCTATCTGTGCATGCTTCATCTCTTGTTGAAAAAAAACCCTTCGTGGTAGGCAAGTTCTTTCTTCAAGGCGGTTCAAGAAAGTGGTAAACTGTAAGTAGGTTTTTACTATACCCATTGAAAGAAGGAAGGTATAGTGAAATAGCTCTATCGAACAAGCATAGGAAGATGGAATCTTAGAATGAAGGTCTCGGTTGTTGGTTTTTACCCAAGTGAGGTTTTACATAAAAAAACACTGAATTTGTAACGCAGAATGTTTTTATTGCAATTCTATTTACTTACTGTGAATTCAATCTTCCCTTTCTTTTGCCTATTGATATTGCAATATTTTGATATCTTTATGATTTTCTTTTGATTTCATTCCATGTTTATGTATCATTAAAGCCTTTTTACTCCTACAAATAGAGAGACCAAGCGCCAGTGAAATAAACAATATATCCTATTTTTTTTATAATGATATATTTCAACATGGATTTAAGCAAACATACAGATTTCGTTGGGGCGTTCCCTACTTGTGACGCGTTGCATCGCCCAAATGCAATGAAAAATTGGCAAGTGCCACTACATCGCAGCCTTGATGTAGTTCAAGATTTGCAAGGGTTCTCGCATGAGGAACGCATGCGGGTAATTAAACTAGTTCCGCTGCATCACCATCCTGATGCAGTCCAAAATTCACAAGGGTTCTCGCATAATGGACACATGCGAGTAAAGAAGTTAGTCCAAAAGAGATTACAACGGAAGTTGCGGATTGGTAGTTGGAATATTGGCACTTTAACTGGAAAGTTGATGGAGATAGTGGATACAATGGAAAGAAGGAAGATTCATATACTATGCCTTCAAGAGACTAAATGGGTTGGAGAGAAAGTAAGGGAGATTGAGAAGACATGCTTTAAACTTTGGTATTCATGTAAAGATAAGGGTAGAAACGGTGTTGGAGTGATTGTTCATAAGGATTTGAAGGATTGTGTAGTTGAGGTGAAAAGATTCGGGGATCGAATTATTTTGCTAAAATTGGTGCTTGAGGAAGAAATTCTGAATATCATCTCAGTTTATGCACCGCAAATTGGTTTAGATGAAAGGACTAAACAAGCTTTTTGGGAGGATTTGGATAAGAGTTTACAAGGAATCCCACAAAGAGAGATGATTTGCCTCGGTGGAGATCTTAATGGACATATGGGAAAAGATGCTTCAGGGTATGCTAGTGTTCATGGAGGATATGGTTTTGGGGATAGAAATGAAGAGGGAAAAGCCATCCTGGATTTTGCAACGGCATATGATCTTTTCATAGCAAATACTCTCTTCAAGAAGAGGGAGGAACATTTAAATATATATAAGAGTGGGCCAAGTAGAACACAGATAGATTACTTTGCGTTGATGAGAAGAGATAAGTTGTGTTGTAAAGACTGCAAAGTAATCCTAGGAGAGAGTTTGACAACCCAATATCGTTTGTTAGTCTTGGATGTACAAATGAAAGGGTTGGTAAAGAAAAGGAGGGTTTCTAAGATAACTAGAACTTGATGGTGGAATCTTCCACTGAAGCAAGTGAGCTTCAGGGAGAAGGTTTTAGAAGACTTATCTTGGGATTGTAGCGGTAGTGCAAACGAGATGTGGGAGGCGGTAGCATCTTGTATTCGAAAGGTAGCCAAAGAGATGCTTGGCGAGTCAAAGGGAGGAGCTCCATGTCAAAAGGAGGCTTGGTGGTGGAGTGAATGGGTGCAAGAGAAGCTAAAAATAAAAAGAGCTTGCTTTAAAGCTATGTCTATGGATTGAACAGAGGAAACTGTCACAAACTACAAAACAACGAAGAAGGAAGCAAAGAAGGCCGTAAGCGAAGCTAAGTCAAAAGCTTATGAAGTTTGTGTAAAAATCTCGACTCTAAGGAGGGACAGAAGGATATATTCAGGTTGGATAAAGCAAGAGAAAGAAAAACTAAAGACCTTTCTCAAGTGAGATGCATTAAGGACGAGGAAGGTCATGTGCTTGTTACTCAGAAGGATATAAAGACTAGATGAGAGCAGTATTTCCATAAACTTTTCATTGGGAAGGGGATAGAGATATCACTTTGGGTGATCTAGCTTGTAAAGAAAGTTACTTGAATCGTGCATGCTATAGACGGATACAAAGAAATGAAGTAGAGGAGACTTTGAAGGTTATGAGACTTGGAAAAGGTGTAGGACCGGATGGCATCTCTGTAGAAGTATGGAGAGTTTTAGGTGAGCATGGTTGGACTTGGCTTACAAATCTATTCAATGTTATTTGGCGAAGCAAGAAAATGCATGAAGATTAGAGGAGTATCGTGGTGCCTCTTTATAAGAATAAAGGAGACATTCAAAATTGTTCAAATTATAGAGGTATCAAGCTGATGTGTCACACTATGGAAATTTGGAAACGTGTGATCGAAAGAAGGTTGAGGCAAATTTCCAATGTAAAAGAAAACCAATTCGGATTCATGCCAGGTCGCTCAACGACTGAAGCCATCCATTTGCTGAGGAGAACAATGGAGATTTATAGAGCTAAAAGGAAGAACCTCCACATGATCTTTATTGATTTGGAGAAGGCTTATGATTCTGTCCCACGAGAGATATTGTGGAGAGTATTGGAGAAGAGACAAGTACCTGTCCTATACATTAACCTCATAAAAGACATGTATGATAGGACTTTATCTTGTGTAAGGACCCCGTATGGGAAGACTGGATATTTTAACATCAACATTGGTTTACGTCAAGGTTCTGCTTTGAGTCCATTTCTTTTTACTTTGATTATGGACAAGTTGACCAGTCACATTCAGGATGAGTTACCTTGGTGTATGTTATTTGCTGATGATATTCTGTTAATTGACGAGACTAGAGATGGAGTAAATGAGAACCTTGAGGTCTGGAGACATGAGTTGGAGACTAAAGGATTTCGTATAAGTAGTGCTAAGACGAAATATATGGAGTGCACCTTTGATGGAAGCAATGGTGAAGGAATCGAGGAGAAGATTAGTGACGATAACATTCAGAAGAGGCATTCCTTTAGATATCTGGGATCTATTCTGCAACATGATGGGGAAATTGATGGAGATGTTACTAATAGAATAAATGCAGGCTGGCTAAAGTGGAGAGGAGCCTCTGCTGTTCTCTGTGATAAGAAAATTCCTTTAAAGATTAAAGGAAAGTTTTACAAAGCAACCGTGAGACCTGCTATGCTTTATGGATCTGAATGTTGGCCTGTGAACCATAGACATGTGCAGAGAATGAGTGTAGCAGAAATGAAAATGTTAAGATGGATGTGTGGACACACGTAAAGATCGGATTCAAAATGATGCAATCAGAAAGAAAGTTGGCGTAGCTTCGATCGGGGATAAGATGCGAGAAAACCGCTTAAGATGGTTTGGACATTTGCAAAGAAGATCAGCTGATGCACCAGTTAGGAGATGCGAGTGTTGGGATGTTGAGCCGGCTAAGAGAGGGCGAGGATGGCCCAAGAAGTGTTGGAAAGAGACCATACGAAGGGATCTTAGTTTTGCTGATATAAGCCCGGGAATGGCCCAAAATAGATCTGAATGGAGGCGAAGAATCCATGTAACCGATCCTACTTAATTGTGGGAAAAGGCTTTGTTGTTGTTGTTGTTGTATAATCACGTGAAGTCAAATATCAAATCTGATTTACATTTTCTCTGTGAGATCGGGCATGCGTTATCCAGACTGTTGCAAATTATCTTTTTTTGTTCAAATTAGCTGCCATTTTAATCATTTCCAAAATATTAGTAAAACTTTACATACACCGCGATTTTTCTTACATGAAACCTTGCTTGTTAATATTATTGACCTTTGTGGCAGGCTATTTTAGCACATCTATAAATGATGGTCCTGGATGCTTGATGCTGCGTTGCCCGGATCCATCTTGTGGGGTTGCTGTAAGTCAAGATATGGTTAATTTATTGGCCACTGATGAAGATAAAGACAAATATTCACGCTATCTTCTGAGGTCTTATGTTGAAGACAGCAAATCGGTACTGAACATGCCATTATCTTTCGTGTTATTTCATGATTAGTGTCACTACCTCTTGTTATCTTTTGGCTTTTAAAAAATTGTTTGATTGTCAAGGACCAACGTTAATTATACAAGATACATTTAACGCTCTTATCCTTTTTTTTGTGTTTAAATTTCTGCTTGATTATTGAAATCCCATATCTGCAGCTACAACACAGGTGGAACTGCGAGGGCAAGCCCTGGGTCCTGTAGTTTTATATTCTTGACATTGTAAATTTGACATACCTGAAACTGAAGTGCCTTTTTTTTAAAGAAAAAAGAGGGTGAGGTCTAAGACGGAAACCACCACAAAACTTCATTATTAATTAAAAGAGAATGTTACGTTGTGTTAGACCAATTCCGATGCAAGATTGCTATAACAACAACAAAGCCTTTTCCTACACTAAGTAGGGTCAGTTACATGGATTCTTTGTCTCCATTCAGATTTATCTTGGGTCATTCTCGAGCTTAGATCCAAAAAACTAAGATCCCTTCGGATAGTCTCATTGCAACACTTCTAGGACCTTCGTTGCCCTTTCTTAGCTGGCTCAGCATCGCAAAACTCGCTTCTCCTAACTGGTGAATCAATTCAACTCTTTTGCAAATGGTCAAATCATATTAAGTTTTCTCTCATCTTATCCTCGATCAGAGCTGCACCAACTTTCCTTTTGATTGTGCATCATTTCAAATACGATCTTTACGTGTATGTCCACACATCTACTATATCATTTTCATATCCTGTACTGCCATTCTGCACACATATCTATGTGTTAGAGATTACCGTATATTGTTGTTTCTTTATTTATCTCTATTTCCTTATGCACCGTTTCCCTATGTATCACTGTTTCCTTATGTATTGTTTCCCTATGTAACCCCTCAGGGGTATTTGTGTAAGTTCTCCTCTGAGTACCTTAGGGTTTAGTCCTATATAAGGACCCTTAGATCTCACAGAATAAACAAGCAATATTCTTCTCTTCTTTTCTCCATATGGTATCAGAGCAGCGGTCCTAGACCGGTGTTCTGACCGAGCTTCCCTCCGCCACCGCCTGCCTCTTCCTCCTCGACTGTTCCCTACGGCCCTACGCACCCCGCGCACCACGCTAGGGCTCTACGCCCACCTTTGCCCACCGTGCTAGGGATCTACACCCGCCCCTTCTGCGCACCACGCGAGGGTTCCGCACGACCCCCTGTGCACCGCCCTAGGGCTTTACGCCCGCCCCTGCTGCGCACCACGCGAGGGCTTGCGTGAGGGCTTCTCGCCTCCAACGCCTCTGCATGACGCGAGGGATTCCCGCCCCCAGCGCCTCTGCACCACGCGAGGGCTTCCCACCTCCAGCGCCCCTTGCGTGAGCGCTCTTTTCGCCTCCAACGCCCCTAATGTGAGGGCTCCAACACCCCTAACGTGAGGGTCCTGCCGCCTCCAGCGCTCTATCGTGAGGGCTCCTGCACCCCTGCGTAAGGGCTCCAGCACCCTAGCGCACTAGCTAAAAGGGTTACAATGCCTCAAGCGCCCCTGCGTGCGGTCTCCAGTGCCTCTGCGCCCTGCGTACGGGTACCTGTGCTCCTGTACTACCGCGCTCTTGCCCCACCGAGGCGTCTGCCGCTGACGCCCTAGACCTCTTATTCGACTTTGGTTTAGGGCGTAGAGCCTCCACAACTCTATAACAATGTGCAACTAAGGAGATTCTACATATCAACTACAACTGCATCTAGGCCACTTTTTCTTGACCTAGAGACGCTATCATGACGTCCATCGAGACCAAGCCTATGTATCCTCCTTCTTCTCTGATGGTACAAGGCACATCTATCAAGTTGAAAGGATACGAAAACTATGTTCTATGGTCTCGATCCTTCAAGATATTTATTGGTGGCCAACGAAAGAGTGCCATCCTCACAAAGACTCCTTCTATCACTGATGTCGATTATGAAGCCTGGTTTGTCGACAATTGCCAGGTAATTACTAGGATGACAAATAGTGTAGATCCAAATATTGCTGCCAATCTTTTATATAAAGATACTGCTAAAGCTATGTAGGAAAATCTTGAGCACACATATTCCCAGAAAACAACCAAGTCTCGTCTTTCTGATATATACACAAGAATTTGGTTTACTAATCAAGAAGAAACCAGTCTAACTGAATACTACCGGACACTTACTAGTCTAACCGAATACTATCTGGGCACAGAGGACGTCATTCTTATCCCGGAGGCCGAGGTCGTGGCCGTAGACGTGACTCTTGTCGTGGACGTGACCTTGGACGCGGTCGTGGTTGTGATTCCTCTACTGGCCGTTATCCTGCATGCGTACACTGTGGTCGCATGAATCATCCTTATGAGCATTGCTGGGCAACTTTTGGCAAGCAACCAAGTGCTCATAACACTTATGATGACGAGCCACATGATAACAATGATACAACTACTCTTATTACATATGGACAACACACTCCATTCACTGCTTCTGAATATACTCGTCTGCGACAACTTTTAAATGACTCTGCTCCCTCAACAAAAGATACAACTGCATCTGCTGCTACTGCTAGCCTTGCCACTACATCAGGTACAGTAGTAAACTCTGTTTCTGTTACCAACTCATTTAACGGGAGATGTAAGTCTACTCACCTCATCTCAACCCTCTACCTCTATAAAGAGTGTTCGTGTTGCCAATGGGGATCATTCTCCCGTTACTGCTGTTGGAACTATTGAATTCTCAAACAAAATTCAACTGACAGATGTACACTGTGCTCCTGCCTTCCCACTCAGTCTTTTATCTGTTCAGAAGCTATGTCATGAGCTACATTGTCGTGTTATTTTTGATGAATTCTGCTGCTATTTTCAGGACATCCGGACGAGGCAGATTTTTGGTGGGGGACATGAGAGGAATGACCTATACTACCTCAACAACCCTACCACTAACAACTTTGCTGGCGCTACCTCCATCACTGAAGATCCCCTTCTATGGCATCTTCGTCTGGGACATCCTTCTGCCAAAGCTCTCTCTATGATGTTTCCTGAATTGTCTACGCTAAAACCTTTTGAGTGTGAAGCATGTCAGTTCGGAAAACATTATAGAACTTCCTTTCCAGCTAGAACTGAGCCTCGTCGCACTACTCCTTTCTTCCTAATTCATTGTGACATTTGGGGACCTTGTCCGGTCAAAAGCATTGGTGGTCATAAGTACTTTGCTGTTTTTGTGGATGACTACAATCGCTTATCCTGGGTATTCTTGCTAAAAGAATGTTCAGAAATTAATATCATTGTCAAGAACTTCTTTCATTATGTCAAATTTCTTCTCTACTACCATTAAAATCTTTCGTTCTGATAATGCTCTGGAATTTACTCAGAATGATTTGATAACCTTTTTTGCCTCCCAGGGAACCATACATCAAACATCTTGCCCATACACATCCCAACAAAATGGGGTTGCTGAAAGAAAAGTGAGACACCTTCTTAATATTGCTCGATCCTTACTCAACCATATGAATGTTCCCAAGATATATTTGGGCAATGCTGTCCTTACTGTTGTTCATCTTATAAACAGGGTCCTCTCTGCTTCTCTACATGGCTCCACTCTCTTCAACTTACTATATCCCAAGGAGAAACCTTTCCCTCTGCCCTTACGAATTTTTGGATGCACAACATTTGTCAATAATTTCCATTACCACGGACAAATTATCTGCTCGTGCTATCAAATGTGTTTTTCTAGGGTATTCTCAAACTCAAAAAGGAAAAATATGTTACGATCCTCAAGGACATCGTTACTACGTTTCTCTTGATGTCACCTTCTTTGAACAAAACAACTTCTTTACACAACCAGTGTCCGATATTCCCTTAAAATCCCCGCCTCCACCAATTGTGTATAAAAGAACTGTCTAATCCTGTTCAGGTTCCTTTACCTATTCCGCTGTTGCAGGACACTACGCCATCCTCGAATGCTCCCACCAATGCTACCCCGGATAGTCCTCAAGAGTTACCAATCGCACTACGCAGAACAAAGAGGCAATGTACACTTCACCCAATATCTCATTTCACCTCTACTAATGGGTTATCTTGCTCTGACAAAAGATATGCAGATGCCATAATGGCTATTTTTGTTCCCAAAGATCATCATAGTGCATTACAAGATGAGGGACGGAGAATGGAAATGAATGAAGAAATGGAAGCATTACAGTCTCAAAAAACATGGGACCTTGTCAAATGCCCTCCTGGATGTAAACCAGTTGCATGTCGCTGGATCTTCACTACAAAGTAGTCCCCTGACGGTTCTATTGATCGTTTAAAAGCAAGACTTGTAGCAAAAGGCTTTACTCAAACATACGGGGTAGACTACTTCGAAACATTCTCCCCTGTGGCTAGAATGGGATCCATACAAACTATCATCTCTATGGCATTTAACAAAGGGTGGCCTATGTTTCAGTTAGATGTCAAGAATGCGTTTCTATATGGAGAGCTTGACTAAGAAGTCTACATGATACAACCCCCAGGTTACGAAGTCGAGGGGGAGTATGTATGCCGACTTCACAAAGCTATCGACGGACTACAGCAGAGTCCAAGAGCTTGGTTTGATAGACTGAGTACAGAGATTGGCACCATGGGCTTCCAGAGGACTACATCAGACTATTCGATTTTTGTCAGGAGGCGACATAATGGTGTTGTAATTCTTGCTGTATATGTAGACGATATGAATATTACTGGAGATGATGACCAAGGGATACTAGAAACCAAGGCTTTCTTGCAAAAAGTATTCGTCACCAAGGATCTTGGACAACTTCGCTATTTTCTAGGCATAAAAGCTCTACGTACTGAGAAAGGCTTACATATGTCACAGAGGAAATACTGCCTTGACATACTAACTGAGGCAGGATTACTTGGGTGCAAACCCTCAGGAATTCCAGCAGCGCCTAGAAAACATTATGCATCCAATGATCCTCTCTTTGAAGACACTACACGATATAGGAGCCTGGTTGGCAAACTTCTATATCTTACAGTTACTAGACCTGATATATCTTATGCTGTAAACAGAGCTAGTCAATATATGGAGAAACCATGCTACAACCATTGGCAAGATGTACTTCAAATACTTCGCTACCTAAAAGACTCGCGAGGACGAGGAATCTTCTATGGGACAAATGGTCACACAAATCTTACTGCATATGCTGACGTCGATTATGCAAGCTCTCCTGAAGACCGTCGATGTACAACTGGATATGCCATGATGGTAGGAGGAAATCTGGTTAGTTGGAGAAGAAAGAAACAATCAGTTGTTTCAAGATCTAGTGCTGAAGCTGAATATAGAGCAATGACTCAGGCTACATGTGAGATCACATGGCTGCTCACTTTTCTACAAGACCTAAATGCTGCTACATCCACTCCTATTCCCCTGTACTGCGACAACAAATCAGGTACCTACATTGCTACCAATCCTGTGTTCCATGAGAGAACAAAACATATTGAGATTGACTGTCACTTTATCAGAGATGCTGTACGAGGAGGGAAGATAACCACACCACACATTCCAACAGATCTTCAACTTACTGATATCTTTACCAAGGCAGTAACTAAGAAGCGGCTTTCCTGGATAACTTCCAAGTTGGGCATGATTGATGAATATGCTCCAACTTGAGGGGCAGTGTTAGAGATTACCATATATTGTTGTTTCTTTATTTATCTCTATTTCCTTATGCACCGTTTCCCTATGTATCACTGTTTCCTTATGTATTGTTTCCCTATGTAACCCCTCAGGGGTATATGTGTAAGTTCTCCTCTGAGTACCCTAGGGTTTAGTCTTATATAAGGACCCCTAGACCTCACAGAATAAACAAGCAATATTCTTCTCTTCTTTTCTCCACAGTTCACAAGTCAACATTCAGATCCATAGAGCTTAACATGCCTCATTGTTGTTTTGTAAAATTTTCCTTTGATTTTCAAAGGAATTTTTTTATCATATAGAATAATAGAGGCTCCCCTCCACTTTATCCATCATGCATATATTCTATGAGTAACATCTCCATCTATTTACCCATTATGTTGCAAAATATATCTCAAGTATCTAAACGAATCTTTCTTCTGAATCTTATCACCAATTTTCATCTCGATTCTTTCACCATTGCTTTCTGTTGTGAGAAAACCAATGATATATTTATTCATGGAACCCTATGCTCTCTTATATAGAGGAGAGGCCTATGGGTAAATTATATAAGACAGACAAAGGAAATAAAAATAACAGAAACAGTACATAAGACATGGAAATATCTCAACACTCTCCCTCAAGTTGGAGCATAGATATCAATCATGCTCAACTTGGACGAGCACTTCTGAAATGGTGCCATGAGCAATGCCTTGGTGAAGATGTCTACTGTTTGTTCACCTGAACAGATATAAGAGGTAGAAATCAATCTCTTCTGGATCATATCTCTAGTATAGTAGCAATCCACCTGAATATGTTTGGTTCTTTCATGGAATGCTGGATTATTTGCAATAAACAAGGCTGCCTGATTATCACACTGTCGCTACATGGGAAGTGGTACATCGATCTACAAATCTGCAAGCACTGCTCGTACCCACATCATTTCTGTGCTTGCTTGAGCTATAGCCCTGTATTCAGATTCAACACTTGACCTGGCCACCACCATTCGCTTCTTGCTTTTCCAAGAAACAAGAGAACTTCCCACAAATACGGCAAAGCCAGAAGTGGACTTTCTGTCCTTTGGACATCCTGCATAATCTGCATCAGCTCACGCAGATACTGAAAGAGTTGCTCCCTTCCTGAATAATAATCCTGCACCTGGAGAAGATTTTAAATATCTCAAGATCATGTATATAGCATCCATATGGACCTGTCGAGGCTGCTCAATGAACTGACTCACCCGACTTACTGCAAAGGCGATATCAGGTCTAGTAATAGTAATGTAGAGTAGCTTTCCAACTATTTCTCTATATCTTCTTTTGTCAACCTCCTCCGTATCATCATCATACAACTTCATACTAGGGTCCATTGAAGTACTAGATGGTCAACATCCAACCATACCTGTCTCAACAAGCTTGTCTGTAACATATTTCCTTTGGGTCATTATAAGACCCTGAGTATTCCTGGCAAATTCCAATCTCAAGAAATACCTTAGAGTACCAAGTTTTTTGGTAATATAGTGATGACCCAGAAATTCTTTTGCCATCTTTACTTCCTGCACATCGTCGCCTGTAACAAGTATGTCATCTACATATACCATAATGACAACCGTACCTCTAGCTATTTTCTGCACAAAGAGTGAATGGTCTGAATTTGATCTCTTGAAACCTTCCTTTTCAATTAGATCTGACAGCTTCTGAAACCACGCTCTCGGACTCTGTTTAAGGCCATATATTTCCTTATGAAGTCTTAGTCTACATACCTGCTGACACTCCCGCTCAGCAGCAAACCCAGGTGGCTGCTACATGTAGACTTCCTCCTGTAGATCACCATGTAGAAAGGCATTTTTAACATCTAGCTAAAACAAGGGCCAATCACGTACCACAACCATTGTAAGAAGGATACAAAGGGTAGAGTGTCGAGCTACTGGAGAAAAGGTATCCAAGTAAACCACGCCATAAGTCTGTGTGAACCCCCGTACCACTAATCTGGCCTTGTACTGATCCAGAGTACCATCTGCATGATATTTGACAGTAAAGACCCATTTGCAACTGACAATTGACGCACCAGGAGGTGGAGATACTAAGTCCAGGTACCACATGATCGCAGTGCAACCATCTCTTCCTCCATAGCCAAACACCAACAAGTG
The DNA here is from genome assembly GCA_037367405.1 of Ottelia alismoides. Classification (NCBI taxonomy): domain Eukaryota; kingdom Viridiplantae; phylum Streptophyta; class Magnoliopsida; order Alismatales; family Hydrocharitaceae; genus Ottelia; species Ottelia alismoides. The sequence goes on along the minus strand of JAZKJV010010321.1, from coordinate 303,736 downwards.
TCCCTCAAAGCTTCCTGGTAATTCCGTGGAACGTCGACAGTAGATAGAGCAATAGTGAATCTCTGAAAGTCCCTTATCAGGTGGTGAAACGAAACCTGAGAAGCAATAGGGTAGGAGGCGCATGACCGCTTCTGCTTACAAAGTGCAACAGGTAAATCCAGATCTTTGGCAACTTCCTGTAACCTGGAGTTATTCCCCTGTAATGAATGCTGCACAGACATATCTTCAGACCCATCATTAGAAATATGAGTATCATAACAAACCTGGGACGCAGTGATTGATGGATGTGTGCTAGGAGCAGAGACATTCTGACGGGTGTAGAATTTAAAAAATGGTGGTACAATGGGAAGAGGTGGTGGAGCTGGAGGTGGTGGTATAGGTGAAGATGGTGATACAGGTGATAGACTCATAGGTGGAGGCACAAATACAACCTCATCAGAACTGGACGAAGCCAACCTGTCACCTGAAGGAGAGAAATATATCACAGATTCAAAAAAGGTGACATCGACACTAATATAATATTTTCGACGCAATGGATCATAACATCGATAGCCCTTTTGAGTTCTTGAGTAACCAACAAACACACATTTGACATCTCTAGGAGAGAGCTTGTCAAGACCTGGGAGCAACTGATGGACAAAGGCCACAAAACCAAACACTATAGGAGGAAGTGAGAACAATTCTTTTTCAGGGAAGGCAATAGAGAAAGGAATTGTCTCACCTAAGACAGACGAAGGCATGAGATTGATCAAGTAGCATGTAGTAAGAACCGCGTCACCCCACAAGGAATGTGGGGCACGACTTTGAATAAGAAGAGTTCGAGTGACATCAAGCAAGTGACGATATTTCCTCTCTATCAACACCATTCTGTTGGGACGTGTAGGCACAAGATATTTGATGTATAATACTACGAGACGAAAGGAAATGAGACAAGACACGAGTATAGAATTCCAAAGGATTATCAGTATGCAAAATTTTAAATGAGATTGAGAAAATATTCTGCACTTCATTGATAAATTTTTTGATTACATCCCCATCTTCAGATTTATTTTTCAAAAGACCCACGACATACGAGAGAAATCATCTACATCAACAAGGTAAAATCGCTGTCCCTGGTAATCAGGAACACGACTAGGGCCCCAAATGTCCACATGAAATAAATCAAAAGGAGAGCTACTGCTCCGACTTTGACGACTAGGAAAAACAACGCGATGATGTTTTCCCAACTGACACGCCTCACACTGAAAGGAAGCTCCTGGTGAAATCTGAGGCAACATGAACACAACTTCTGAAGTGGGAGATGACCAAACTGCAGGTGCCAGGTATAAGGAGAAACATGGCCTGTTGCAGAAGAGGAAACGCCAACAAATGAACCTTGGACAAGACGATACGGACCACCCTGCTCACAACTACATCTAATCACTTTGCCCTTAAGAATGTCCTGAAACACAAGAGACGAAGGGTCAAAAATAGCTCGACAGTGCAAATCTCTTGTAATCTGACTAATGGATAACAGATTCATAGAGAAATCTGGTGCATATAACACATTCTTCAGATACATAGAAGGTGTCAAAGAAATCTCCCCCTGTCCTGCGATTGGGTAATGCGTCCCATCTGCAATCACAACTATTCTACCAGATGGAACATGTTTATACGATGTAAGCTGAGTCCTGTCGCCGCATAAGTGATGTGTATCTCCAGAATCCATAATCCAGCCAGAAAACGCAGAGCCATGACATGATGTGAGAGCAAAGGTACTACCTGAGGTACTGGCAGAGGCAGACGTACTAGCAGACGTTGAGGCAGCAACATCTGAGTGACATCCAGAATATGAAGTGGAGGCAGGAGGCATAATATCCCTCAGTCTATCAACAAGGTCATCAAATCTCTGATCAGAAGAGGGGTTAGTCGGAGACTCAGCCTGCTCTGCAACACGCCTCCTAAGAGGCATTCACTCCAGTCTTCTCCAACGGTTCTTCTTCAGTAAGAATATGCTTCTTACCACTCGACTTCATGAGGCTCATGAACTGCATAACCCAGAGCTCATAATTTGTTCCGTCCATTTTAACTATAGGCATTATACCTCTGAATGCGCCAGTAGAGGGAACATCAATTTTGTTCTCTGATATGATACCGATGGAGAAAGATTAAATCAAATGAATACTTGTAAAGACAAGTGTCTACAAAGTCATGAGTGGATTTGGTTGCGCCTGTACACTTAAGCCACAACCAAATCCATCAAAGAGATGAAGCCCCGCTAGAGAGGGCTGATCGTGCCCCGACGACGCCAGAGGCGCACGCCTAGGGCAACAGGGGACTGCAGGTCTGAGACCGCCGACCTCGGGCTGTGGGCCGGAGGTCCAACGGGTAGTGCAACAGGGCCGGATGGGGCTGGACAGCGCGCCTGGGCTTGGTGGGTGCCCTGGCGGCGTCACTGGAAGGGTGGGGGTGCAACGCTGGGGGGGGGATGGGTAGCGGTGGCGCCGACCTCGGAGAAGAAAGAAAGGGGCGAGGGCTTGGAGGTAGGGTTAGGGCTAGGGCACGAGAGCTCCGGTCTAGGACCGCCGCTCTGATACCATGTTGTGAGAAAAACAATGATATATTTATTCCTGGAACCCTAGGCTCTCTTATATAGAGGAGAGGCCTATGGGTAAATTACATAAGACAGACAAAGGAAATAAAAATAACGGAAACGGTACACAAGACATGGAAATATCTCAACACTTTTGTCAAAAGTGCACTACGTATATTCAGTCTTAGCTCTTTATATGAAATCCTTTAGTCTCTATTACATGTCTCCAAACTTCAAGCTTCTTATTTACTCCATCTCTAGTCTCATCAATCAACATAATATCATCAACGAATAACATACACCAAGGTATCTCATCCTGAATATGACTAGTCAACTTGTAAAAATGAATAGGTTCAAAGCTGAACCTTTATGCAGACTAATGTTGATGTCAAAATAGTCAGTTTTCACAGATTGGATCCTTACATAAGATGAACCCCTATCATACATATCTTTTATGAGGTTAATCTATAGGACATGTACTTGTCTCTTCTCCAAAGCTCTCTAGTCTCTACTATATCTCATGTGGGATAAAATCATAAGCCTTCTCCTGATCAATAAAAATCATATGGATGTTCTTCCTTTTATCTCTATAAATCTCCATTGTTCTCCGCAGCAAGTGGATGAATTCCATAGTTGAGTGATTTGGCATGAATCCAAATTGATTTTCTTTTACTTTGGAAATGTGCCTTAACCTTCTTTCGATTACATGTTCCCTAATTTGCATAGTGTGACTTATCAACTTAATACCTGTAATTCGAACAATTTTGAATGTCTCATTTGTTATTATAAAGAGGCACCACGATGCTTCTCCTCCATTCTTCAGGCATTTTCTTGCTTCACCAAATTATATTGAATAAATTTGTAAGTCAAGTCAAACCATGCTTACCTAGAACTCTCCATACTTCTATAGGAATGTCATCAAGTCCTACACCTTTTCCAGGTTTTGTGACTTTCAAAGTCTCCTCTACTTCCTTTGTATTCGTCTATAGCTTGAATGATTCAAGTAACTCCCACTACTAGCTAGATCTCCCAATGTGATCTCTCTATTTCCTTCCTAATGAAAAGCCTATGAAATACTGTTTCCATTTATTCTCTATATCATTTCTGAATAACAAACACGTGTCCTTCCTCATCCTTAATGCATCTAATTAGAAAAAAAGATCTTTGGTCTTTCTTTCTCTTGCTTTGGTCAATCTGAAAATATCCTTTTGCCCCTCATTGGAGTCAGAATTTTTGTATAAAACTTCATAAGCTTTTGACTTAGTTTCGTTAACAGCCTTCTTTTCTTCCTTCTTCGCTATTTTGTAGTTTGTGACAATTTCCTCTACTTTCTCCTCAATCATGGCTTTAAAGTATGCTCTTATAATTTTGAGTTTCTCTTGCACCTCAAGCCTCCTTTTGGCCTGGAAGTCCTTCCTTGGACTCGCCTAGCATCTCTTTGGCTACCTTCATGTTACTTCCTCCCACATCTCGTTTGCACTTCCGTTACAATGCTAAGATAAGTCTTCTAAAACCTTCTCCACTATTTTGGTATCCCTCTTTTGGACGGTAAAATCAAGCTCTCGGATTGGTTGCCACTAGTGAGAAGATGGAGAGGAAAATGTTGGGCCGGAAGGCGGCTCTTTTGTCGTGTGGTGGCAGGCTGGTGCTGATAAAAGCAGTTCTCTCAGCGATCCCGATGTTCTTTTTCTCTTCCCATATGATGCCGACGGGCATCGTAAGGCGACCAGAGCATTTGATGCGTAGGTTTTTACGGAGCAAATCTGGGCAGGAAAGGCACGGAGTCCACTGGTGGATTGGGAGACCATTTTTCAGCCAAAGAAGAAAGGGGCCTCGGGATTAAGAACTTGGAGACACTCAATGAGGCTTTACTCATTTAATGGGTGGGCAAGATTTGGGAAAAGATGAGGGGCTATGTTGCCGCATGAGCCGTCATATGTATGACATCTCCATTGCGAATCCAGATGTGCAGCGACATGGTCAGAGGAGGTCTACGTTCTGGAAGGGGATATTGAAGGTTCTACCACGCTTTCATGAATTGTTCTATTCTGTGGTGGGGAATGGCGAGGCTTTTGGATTCTGGGTGGATGACTGGACGGGCGAGGGACTTCTCAGCAGTCGATTTCCGCATCTGTTTACTTTGGCTGTGGACCAGGAGGTCCGGGTTGTTGGTTGTTGGGACAATGGTAACTGGATGCCGCTTTTCAGAGCTGCTTTTTCGGATCAACGCCTGGAGGAGTTTCTCCGTTTTGTAGATATCCTCGATCAGGCTAGGAGGTCCACTGCTGGGGCGGATCACTGGAGCTGGAAGGACTCATCCTTCTCGGTTCGGAAGGCATATGGTGCGATTTGTCGTCCCCCTCTATCTCTCTCAGCCCTTATTATTCGTGATTGTGAGTTCATCTGGGCTTTGAGTTTGCTGGAGAGGATTGGTTTCTTCCTGTGGCTCTTTAGGAGGAAGCACATTATGACTCGGGATCGTTGTTCAAGACTTTTTGAGGCTGTCTTCGATCGTTGTTTGCTATGTGGTACTGAAATTGAGTCCTTGGTCCACCTGTTTTTCCGCTGCCGCATTTCCGCTCCTATTTAGGGTGAGGTTGGTTTGGACTAGATAAAGCCTTGCGACTTCGATTCTTTTTGGGCTTCTCTGTACGGGGCGTGCAAAAGGTAAAAGATGGAAACTTTAGTTCTAGTGGCGGTTCTTTGGGCCATCTGGCTTGCTCGTAATGCAGTTTTTTTTCAGGGATGCGTTTTTATTGTGAAAATGTTTGTTACCATTACAAGCAGTTGCTTGATTCCTGGCTTTTGTAACCGACTCTATCTCCCTTTTAATTTATTAATATAATGGGATGGACACCTAAGCGTGATTCCCCCCCTTTTGATTTAAAAAAAAACCTTCTACTTGAAGCTTGATTGCTTCAGATGAAGATTCCTTTATCTAGTTCTAGTGATCTTGGAAACCCTCTTTTCTTTACTTGTCCTTTTATTTGTACATCCATGACTAATAAACGATGTTGGGCTGTCAAACTCTCATAGGATTACATTGCAGTCTTTGCAACGCAACTGATTTCTTCTCCTCAACGCAAAGTAACTGTCTGTGTTCTAATCGGGCCACTCTTATAAGTAATTAAATGCTCCACCATCTTCTAGAAGAGAGTGTTTGCTATGAAAAGATCACAAGTCCTTACAAAATCCAGTATGACTTTTCCCCCTTCATTTCTATCCTTAAAGCCATGACCTTCATGAACACTAGCATAGCTCGAAGCATTTTTTTCCCACATGTCCATTAAGATCTCAAGCTAGGCAAATCATCTCTCTTTTTGGGATTTTTTTGCATAATCTTATCTAAATCTTCATAAAAAAATTTTTATTCCTTTCATCTAAATCAATTTGCAGTGCATAAACTGAGATAATATTCAGATATTCAGAATTTCTTCTTTGAGTACTAACTTTAGCAAAATAATCTTATCCCGAATCCTTGCACCTCAATCACACTATCCTTCAAATTCTTATGAACAACCACTCCAGCACCATTTTATGCCCTTATCTTTACATGAATACAATAGATTAAAGCATGTCTTCTCGATGTCCCTTACTTTCTCTCCAACTCATTGTCTCTTGGAGACATAGTTTCTGAATATTCCTTCTTTCCATTGTATCTATCATCTCCATCGATGATGCAAGATCTTGCTATGCTCAAGTATATATTCCATAAGAGTTTGAAGTCCATCACCGGGCATGTGGCTTCTCTCAAAATATATACTAATAGCATCGAGATCTGTGAGGTTTTGCAAAGGTACGAGGTCTATGCATTCTTCTTTCATGCATGCATGACATCTTGGCTTCCTATGCTAGGTTCTACAGGTTCTTTTTGAGTGGGGATAAATGGGACAACAAGGTCTCATGCATGTTATAATTGCCTATTCATCAATTCTTTTGTCACATCCTGATACTATAAGCGGCCTTGTTCTCTAGTGCTGTGATTTTTGTAATTAATTACATGTGAGAAAAGTTACATATGTCAAAAGGAAATAACATTATGTACATGCATCTCAGAATGTAACAGAAGAGACATAAATAAGCACATAAAAGATTTTACATTATCCTGAACAAACGCTATAATGTACCATCAAAAGTAAACCGCGGAAGCTTAAGTCCTGTTGTCGAACTACTGTGATGCATGTGCTTTCCCTGCCATTCATATTTAGGAAGAAAAGAATGTCAACAAATGTTGAGTACAATCTAATTTATTAAAAATGACATGTATTTCAGTGGTTTCAAAAGAAAGCAAGTAGATGGGATTTGACATTTAAATTTAATAATCTACTTGCTTGGAAAGTTGTGTTTCAATTCACTCATCACACCTTAACTACCCATACTTAATACATTCATTTATTTATAAGATTCGTATTTAGGCTCTCATTGTTTTATTGTTTATAAATCATATTGATGGATCATAGTATAGGTAGATGATAAGTTTCATAATCTGATCTTCTGAAATTTCTCGAGCTTAGTGGATAATCTGTGGTCTTAGTCTGGGTGCGACCTCACACTATAACGCTAAGGCGTGAAGGAAACCTTAGGGTTTGGGTGCCTTCATAGGAATGCGGTGGAGTATAATGCATCCTAACTAAGTTTCTAACACGTCTACTAGATTCTCCTAACATATGTAGTAGTAGCTCTTATTCTAACATAGATGATTTCTGTCCCATGATCTTTTCCTAGTTAGAACGTACTGGGGGAACAATAAACAATTTTAATAGAACCAAGCTCAAAAGTAACCAATCGCAACTGTAACCAACCTCAAAAGTAACAAAGCTCAACTGTAGCTAAACTCAAAAGTAACCAAGCTCAACTATAACCAAATTCAAACGATAAGGAAGTCTCTGAAAAGACCCTTCCGTCTCGCCCTCTTAGTGGAACTGTGGTCCAGGAGAGTGCTAACCACACTCCAAAACTATGCCCCTGAGGCCGATGAGAGAGATTCTCCGGAGTAAATCACTCTAGATGGGCCCGGTTGGTACGGACAAACGAGCTCGTAAAGAAAAACTAAGGGTCCTCTAGCCTAGGAACCCTACAGGACGGGGGTCAACAGAAATGGTTTAAAAGAAAACTTGTGGATCCCAATGAGGTGGAAAAACCGAGAAAAATCGAAAAAAGACTGGGGTCCTAGACTCACGCACCAGGAGACCACTACCCTAATCGAGCTTCCTATCTCCTGTCCAGTTGAGGGTCATCGCACCCTCTTACAGTCAGGTGTAAGGGTCACGATGACCGATACAATTAACTACCATCACTGATTCGTTATCACTTGATTTCTCATCCTTTCTCGATCTCTGATGTGGTTAACTTTTCAGATCTTGGCATCTTGTCGACAATCTTATTTAATAGTGATCCATAGTTAGTGATTCATACTTAAAGGATTGATCACGAAGATTTTTAGTCATTGGTCACATATTATCTTAGATGATGCAATCATATCTAAGATGCTTCTTTAAGAATTTGTAAACTTCCTAGATTCTGATACCCTACTGTTTTATTATTGCTGTTTTTTGATAATGGCTCCGCATATGTCAACAATTTGTTGACTTCTAAGAGAAAGCATCGATATCTATACATATATTTAGAATATCTCATTTAACTCAACTTAGTTTCCTGATTATTGATCTAAATTTTACAAGTCACTTGTATGAAAATACCTCAATATTCTCATTTTTCAAATCTTGAGATTAGAAGCTACTTAGTGGATCTAAATTTAGTCTCAATTTAAATGCTAATTCATCCCCGATTGTCTCAATTTTAACTATGAAATCATTAGCTAATTAGTGAACTATAATTTGATCTTAATTCCATGTTAATTACCTCAAATCTATCAATTTTAACCATGAAAACAGTGGCTAATTAGTGATTTATATTTTGATCTTAATTTCATGTTAATTGCCCCAATCTCTAAATTTTAATCATGAAAATAATGGCTAATTAATGATTTATATTTTGATCTTAATTTCATGTTAATCACCCCAAATCTCTCAATTTTTAATCCTGAAAATAGTGGTTCATCAGTGATCTAAAATTTAACTTAATTACATACAATTCACCCCCAATTTCTCATCAATACAATTCACCCCCAATTTCTCATCAACCAACATGAAATCAGAGCACAAAGTGGTCTGAATTTAGTATTAAATGTAGGCAAATCACCGTAAATTTCCATCTAATAATAATTTGGAGCTTAATTAATAGTGTGATTTTGGGTCTTAATTCATTCCAATTTACCTCTATTTCTTTCAAATTTTAAGGCATGAACAATATATAACAGTGGTCTGATTTTGGGCCCTAATACCTGCAAATCATCCCCAAATCTTCTCATTTTAATTTATGAAATTAGTGTATACAGTGGTCTGAATTTGAGTCCTAATATATGCAATTCACCCAAATTCTTTCAAAATTTACGGCATGAAACAATAACAAATAATTACATGATTTTAGATCACAATCATACCATTTTATCCCCCAATTCTCCAAATTTTCGATCATGAAATCAATGATACGAATTTAGATCTAACATGCATGCAATCACCCCAATTTTTCATTTACAAGGTATGAATTCAATACATTAACAATGATATGGATTTAAACTTAAATTGCATGCATATTATTCCCAAGCTTTCATTTTAAAACATGAAATCAGAAGCTATATATGTGTTTAGAATTTGGGTTTTTAGAAACATGAATGACATCAAAAAATGGGGAAGAGTTGTTCCTTGATCTCCAAGTATGGAGATCGAATTTATTCTTTATCTTGCATGCAACAATGCTTGCAACAACTTCTCCAAGAGCAGCAACACGTGCTTTGATAAAGGTAGCAACAACAAGAGCTCCAACTGCTTTTGGGGAAGGAGCAGCTTCCTAAAATTTTAAGGAGCAGCAACTCCGGTGGTATTTGATGTAGGAGCAGAGGCCTCCAGTTGCTCCAGAATAGGCAAGAGCATCAGCTCCTTGGCTGTAGCAGGGGAGGCTTTGGCATGCTGGAGAGGAGCCTTTGCAGTAGTAAGTACTGCTAATAGTAGCAGCTTCTAGGAAGGAAAAAGGCGGAAACAGCTACTGCCATCGGCTGCAACAAGGAGCTGCTTATTAGCTGCTCGTTGGTTGTTACAGCAGCAGCTTTAGCATGGGAAGCTGTAGCTCCCAGCTGCTATTGAAAAACAACAACCAAGCTGCTGGACATCAGCCTCCAATGAGAGAAATGGTTGCAGAAAAGGCTTTTTGGCTGGAGAAGTAGTGAGAAAATTCGGGTATTTTGGGGGAAAGGAAATGTGGGGAAAAAGAGAGGACTTTGGAGATATAACTAAGGAAGGAGTAGATTCTCTTGTTGCCAAGTGGAGAAGATTAGAGTGCCAAGTATGAGCTGCTGTGTTATTTGAGAAATACTCAAGTTAATTTAATTTAATTTTTAAATGGATTTTATTTTCATTATCTCTTTCTTATCTGGAATACCAAAGTCCCTTGTATTTCCACCCCGAATCTCCGATTCAGATACACAATATCTCGTTTTGACCGTCTCTGAATGGCGATCAAACAATATAAATTTTATACTTTTCTTATCCAATATGGATTCAGAAATTGACGAAATACGGTCTCGATTAGTTATTGAATTTTGCGATTTGAAACGGTCAAACAACCTCTGATCGACAAACGATCGATTTCGTTGGGCTTCTTTCGTTGAATCAGATTTTATAGTAGTCTCAGTTTGTTTTGTGGTTCGTATTTTGCGTCGTGACTTTTTCCGATGGTACGCATTGCGATGCAATCGATTTTTGACCGATTGATCCCAAACAGATTTTGATTTACGATCTCTAGATCGGTTTAGATCATTTAATATTGATCGATAGTTTTATCGGATCATGTATGGGTCTTAATCGGATTCGGGTTATTCATATTCGAATGTCACAAATATAAATTCTCAAAGAGAGTCTCGTTATCGAGACTCTGGTCAAAGTCATTATGTGTTTTATCTGAATTTCATCTTGCCATAAAAACCACAAAGGGTTTTGAACACATAAAACCTCAAAGGAAAAACAAGTCATATTCTTTTAATTTGTATAATTAATGGGCTTGTTTGACAATTACCTGAAAAGAGCTGAGTATCGTGCTTGTATGTCTGCATCGGTTTTCCATGTCGCCTTTCGACACCATGTCGATGCCATAGTGTTGGAGTATTTGTTTATATGCATCACTTATGTGGGGAGATATGTAAATAGATCCCACCAGGATCTATTTACCACATCCAGTTGTTTAGTCCCACATCTACCAGATAGGAGATGTGGAGACTAGGTGGAGGTTATATATAGACCCCACACCCATTGTATCAAGTGAGAAAAGCAATAGACTATCAACCCTTTGAGGTGTTCTCATGTGATTTCATCCCGCTCCTTAGGGAGTAGGGATCTACGTTAAATCCCGTTCTTCCATGCTATTATTTTAGCTCTGGTATGCTTCCGCATTTCTATTTTCTAACATGGTATTAGAGCGGGTTAGATTCTCGAGGTTTTCGTGTTGTTGATGTATGTTCGAGATCCGGTTCTAGGGTTTCTGTTGGAACCCTAAACGATTTGGTGAAGATTTTGTTGATTCAATTGTTCGTGTTCAAGTTCAAGCGGCCACGCCGCCCTCTCCACACAGATTAGAAGGCGGCGTGCCTTCTCTCCGTAGTGGTGGCATGTGACCTCCAGGCGGTCTTGCAGGTGGAGATCTGTGATGGAAAAAGCAAGGCAACACATGTGACACTCCCAGATCTCAAGGCGATGCAGGTAATGCAGTCGCAAAACAAAAAGGGTGGGGGGGAGGTGATATGCGCAGCAAAGGTTTTAAAAAGCATGAGGCGTATTTAGGCGTTTTTCCAGTATTGCCTCGAGGCGTATCGAGGCGTAAGACCCACTCGTGAAAGATTTTTTTTATAAAACATAATAATTAACTGTAATTACAATTTTCAAGTTCTAGAAATTAAATAGTTATGATTAAATACATAACTCCATGACATTTCAAGGCTAACATCATGCGTTAAACATCCAAGTTGTTATATGACTCTCTTTTTTGGACTCTAAATCTATAAGGAGTCAAGCAAATATGGATATGAAAGAATAAAATTTAACTAATGGGAAAAGATGTAACACAAGAGGCATACTAAAGAAGTAGATGCATTAGACTTAAGGACTCAAGTCCCAAATTTTTGTTCATGTTGATTTATGAATAACATGCATAACAAAGTAAAAATAAGCTTAATACTTTAATAAACTAGAAAAATACATTTCATTGAATTGTGAGCTTGAGGACTTGAAAATACTTGTCTCGGAAAGATGAAAAGCCCACAATCAAAAAGAAAAGGAAAAAATATTGTAGAAAAGATTAAAAAATCAGCACATAAATGAGACAGTGCCTCGATAAGCCTCGAGGCGTAAGCCTCACTGAGGCTGAATGAGGCTATAGCCTCGAGGTGTTGTTCCTTGAAAAACGCCTTGAGGTGTATGCCTCAACGCCTCGAGGCACGTTTTTAAAAACAATGTGCGCAGCAACTACGTCTTCCCAGTTCTCGCGCAACAACTCTTCCAAGATCTCATATAGCAGTTTGCGCGAGCAGCCACATCTTCTTCAGGAGGTTCTTCGATCTCCTCCAGCTGACTCCAGGGAGCAGGCCGGTGAAGCACCTTGTCCTCATGGAGCTCCGAACTCCCAAGCGATGGCCTGGCTCACGTGCAACGGAGACGATCCCATGCGACGCACCTGATCGTGCAATGACCGCGATTGAACTGCTCCAGGCAGCAACCCTCTTCTCCCAGCGATGCATCTCTCTTACCACACCTCTATTTCCAAGCGGCGACAGTTACAACGACCTCAAGAAGCTCGCACGCCTACTTTAGGCTGAAGCCCCTCCAGCGATTGCCCATGCTCCCTATCTCCATAGGCGGTGACAACAAAAAAGCTCCATCGGGGATATCAATTCTTGAGGTAGGGGTTCCCAATCGGGGAACCCTAAATAGGGTTACGCCCCAAATGTGCCCGCTGCTGCATTGTAAAAAAAGGGGAGAGAGGGGGAAACGGGATGGGCCTGTTCCCATGTGGGCGAGGCAGCTAAAAAAAGGAGTGGGGTCCGTTTCTTTTTTAAAAAGGGAGACATCAAGTTAAAAAAAAGGAAAGCCGATAACAAAAATATATGAACAACTTAAAAAGGTGACGAGTATAAAAAAGAAGGAATGAAATAGATAAGAAAAAATGATTAAAAAAAGGAAGTTGAGAAAAATATTATTATCAGCTATGTGATGCGTGTTTCGTGTTTTCCCCCATTTTATTGTCTTCTCCCAACATAGCTGATGTCATGTATTCGAACTAGTATGGGAGAAAGGAGCAGTATTGTGTAGAGTCATATGTCAGATGCCAAATTTCCTGACCATCCAGTTTTTAGACTCTACAGTTCAGATCTCAGACTCGATGTCAGATTGGTTTCGAGTCTTCAGTTCAGACACGTACGTGTATGCTGTCTTCTTTTCTAATGACCACATGTTTGCCATCATGTTTTCAGTGATCCTCATCATTCTTGTTTTGGCGACCAGGGTTTTCATGTGATCCCTAGGAACTCCAGAGTAGAGATCCCATTTCCTATGCCATGTGGGTTAGGGTTTTCATGTGATTTCATAGGGACTTCAGAGTAGAGTACCATAATCTGAGTCAGATGGGAGAGACCCAGTTCTCCGACGAGGAGACTTCTTCAGATTCCATTCTCAAGCGACCGTGAACTCCAATACGAGATCCTTCCGAGGTTCCTAATGAGAAAGGACCCACTTCGATTTCCCTATGAGAGAGACTCATCTTCAGAGATCTACTTGTGCATAATTAGCAATACTCTTTTCGGCTCTTTCAAAGATGGAACAATGGTCCACATGTTGTGGTGGGACGGAGTTCTCAGTGTAGAGACTCATTTTCAGTTGTAGTGACTCTGACAGGCGCAGTACAGAGCACATGCCCTCCGACGAGGAGATTCAGTTGACTCACACTCCAGCCCGTTCGTCCTCCTTACCTGCACGATATGAGAGGCAACGTTCTTGACAACAACCGACAGTTGTATGCATTGAGTTGATATTGTATGTAGTGTCCTGTAGGTTGTTTTGTGAGTTGGGATTTCCTTCTGTTTGTCCAAGCTGAGCATTGCATGCTCCAGCTTGAGGAGAAGTGTTGGAGTATTTGTTTTTATGCGATACTTATGTGGATTGATGGGTTAATGGATCCCTTCAAGATCTATTTGCCACATCTAGGCCTTTAGTCCCACATCTACCAGTTAGGAGATGTAGAGACTCAGTGAAGGCTATATATAGACCTCTACACCCATTGTATCCAGTGAGAAAAGCAATAGACTATCCGTCCTTTGAGGCATTCTCTCGTGGTTTCATCCCTCTCCTTAGGGAGTAGGGTTCCACATTAAATCATGTTCTTCTATATTCTTATTGTTTTATCTTTGATACGCTTCCGCATTCCTATTTTGTAACACAAAGCAACTTGACTGGGGGAATCTCTTTGTTGTAGAGCTTCTTCACAACATTATCAAGTATCTGCACTGACCTCTCCTCATATGTCAAGTCAGGCTACATGTTAAGATTCTCGAAACTGATGATATGTCGAGGGTCGTGCACGTACTTCCTCTGGTTAGATATATGAAATACATTGTGTATAGCTGATAGGTGTGGAGGAAGGGCTACTCGGTATGCCATCTTCCCTATATGAGCAAGAATCTCAAACAGTTCAATATACTGTAGCTCTAACTTGCCACGGACATTAAATCTCTGTACTCCTTTCATAGGAGATACTCGCAAAAACACCCAATCTCCCACCTGTATTAGATCAAGTTGAATATTAAAAGGTCATATCTGAAATGGATTAAGAGAAGATGATTGGATTACCTGAAACTCCAAGTTTCTTCTCCGACTGTTAACATAGATCTTGTGCCGTCAGAAGCTTCCTCCTCACAAGATCAAGAACCCTCCCAGTCTCTTCCAAGAGGTCTATGGAGTAAAGAGTGCGGTCACCTACCTCACGCCAACTAAGAGGCATGAGGCATCTCCGCCTATATAGGACTTCGAGTGGTGCCATGCTGATAATAGAATGATATCTGTTGTTGTATGTGAATTCTACCAACGACAGGTGGTCCTTTCAGAATCCTTTCAACTGAAGAGTGCATACACGTAGTAAATTCTCAAGTATCTGAATGGTGCACTCGCTCTGTCCGATGGTCTGCGAAGGGTATACAGAACTCATCTTTAGCTCTGTATGTTGTGCTGACATTAACTGGTGCCTGTAATGAGATGTAAACCTTGGGTCTTTGTTAGACACTACCTCACATGCTATACCATAAAGCTTCATAATGTTCTGCACATATAACCTGACCAATCTAGATGGAGTGTAGGTCATGCTGATAGGTATGAAATGTGCTGACTTGGTCAACCTGTCGACGGCTCAAATAACATCATGGCGACTTGGTGTCCTCAGTAATCTAGTGACAAAATCCATAAAATACTATCCCACTTTCACTCAGGAATGGGCATAGACTGTAATAACCTTGATGATCTCCTATACTTAGCCTTGACCATATGGCATTTCAAGCATTTTCTAACATAGCGTCTCACATCGCACTTCATCCTGTCCCATAAAAAATGTTGACGTATATCACGATACATTTTTGTGCTGCCAGGATGAATATACAATCGTGAACTGTGCCTCGTCAAGGATGTCTTTGCGTAATTGCTCATCGTTGGGCACAACGACCTGACCAACCTTCCACAAAATAGACTTTGTCACCATAAAATCATCAAATTCGTCCTTGATGACACGCATGTATCTATCTCTGATCCAAGAATTTGACTTCCGGCCTTCTATTATGTGATCTCACAAACTGCTGAATCGTAGAGTCACGACCGTAGATATGTATGCACTCTTATGAGGGTGGCAATCGGTCAAAGCTGCGAGTATATACCACGCGTATAACCAGTTTGCCATACCCTCCGCATGAGCTCACCTGTTAAGCGCATCTGCCGCCACGTTTCCCTTACCGAGATTGTAAGAGATCGTGTAGTCGTAATCCTTCAGTAGCTTAAGCCACCTGCGCTGTCTCATGTTCAACTCTTTCTGATCAAAGATGCACTTCATGTTCTTGTGATCCGTGAAAATCTCAAAGTTCACCCATAAGATAATTGAGTCATATCTTTTTTTTTGAGATGAAAGAGGGTGCAATCCCTAGAAAGGAACCCATCAAAAAATATTCAGTTAAATAGAGTAATGATTACAACCTATGTTTCGGCGGACCCATAGCCAAAACTCAAAACTCAAGGCACAAAAAAATTACAAGTTTTGCCATATAAGCACTAAAGACCTACAACGACCCAACACGTTGCCACACACGAGAAAGTGGTTCTGAAAAATCTTCTTGTTTCTCGTTGTCCTGCGTGTTACCACTAGCCGCTCTTACCGAACTCCAGTAAGACTCGGTGTCCCTTGACCTAAGCCAAGATATGTCCGCATGCTCCCAAATCTCACCGGAAGAAACACACCCAAAGAAGATATACTCCGAATCCTCCTGCTCGACGCCACATTTGTTGCAGACGGTGTCCTCGTTGCTAAGTATCCCCACCCTACGCATCTTTGATAGTAGGCGCCCATGTCGCGCCAACCACATGAAGATCTTTATCTTCATTGGAACCTTGCCGGCCTAAATAATCTTGTAAATTCGGTCTTCCTCTCCCTGCTCCGACCCTTGCAACCTGCGGAAAAACTTGTAAGCTTTCTTCACAGAAAAGTTCCCCTCCCTCCACACCAAATGGTCGCTGCCCCCTCCAAGGCCCTCGACATCCGCCCGGTCCCCTAAATGGGCTACAACCTCCTCACACCTCTGATCCGAAATAGCAGCCATGAATGTCCGAGATCCAATGGACCAAAACTGGTGCACCATGGCACCTTTGTTGGCTGCAATGGCATACAGGCGGTACTTATCCCTAAGAGGGCCCTCACCCACCCAGTCGTCTTCCCAAAAGGTAAAATTATGCCCATTCCCTAAACCTGGTCTAACCACCTCCTCCAGCTCCGGTAGCACGCTGGACATCCCTGCCCAGAGAGAAGACGACCGCCTACAGGACTCTACTCTCTGCTGACCTGACTCCATAAATGCTTCGTAGCACGTTGCATACCAGGTCATCCGAATTTCCCCATACTCTAATGGCTCACTTCGCCAGCAACACCTTGTTCATGCGCTCCAAATTTGTGATTCCTAGGCCTCCCAACTTCTTAGGCAAAGTCACATTGTCCCATCCAATCAGGTGCAATCTCCTACCTTCCTGCTTTTCGTTCGACCAAAAGAAGAGTTTCATCAAACCTTGTAATCTCTTCCGCACGCCCATAGGTACCAACTGCGTGGAGAAGAAAAAAATCGGTATTGCAGAGAGAGCATGCTTAAGGAGCACCCGTTTTCCATCCTTCATCAAAGTTCTTACCTTCCACCCCGTCATCTTACTCTCTACCTTGTTAACCACCTCCGTCCAGTCAGCCACCCTTAGTTTACCAACCACTAGGGGGAGCCCCTACTAGTAGCATCATATCTTCAAGGTGAAGACAACTGTCGCTAGCTCCAAGTCATGGGTGGGGTAATTTCGCTCATGCGGCCTCAATTGACGTGATGCATATGCAATTACGTGACCTCACTGCATCATAACTGCTTATAAACCTTCTCCCGAGGCATCTGTGTATACTGCGTAATCCTGAGTGGCTGAAGGAAGTACAAGAATGAGTGAAATAGTCAATCTTTCCTTCAATGTCCTGAAGGCCCGCTCGAATGAGTCACCCCAAATGAAAGGAACTCCCTTCTGTGTCAATCGCGTCAGAGGAAGAACAACTTGAGAAAATCCATTCTCAAAGCGTCTATAATTGCATGCTAGTCCAATGGAATTCCGAATCTGAGTGACTATCTTGGCTGTTCCCAAGATATAACTGCCTCAATCTTTGCGTGATCAACTGCACTACCTGCTCCAGAAATGATGTGCCCAAGGAATGAGACATGGGATAACTAGAACTCACACTTGCTCAGCTTGGCATATAGCTTGTGCTCTGCAATGTGTCCATGACTATCTTCATATTATTCACATGATCCCATTCATTTTGAGAATAAGTCAACACATCGTCAATGAATACGACTACAAACTTGTCCAAGTATAGACGAAAGATCCTGTTCATTATGTCCATGAATGTTGCATGTGCATTTGTGAGCCCAAACGACATCACAACAAACTCGTAGTGCCTATATCGAGTCCTGAAAGCTGTCTTCGGAACGTCCAATTCTCGATGCCTCAACTGATGGTAGTCAAATCGAAGATTGATCTTCGAAAACACTGAAGATCCCTGTAGCTGATCAAATAAGTCATCGACATATGGCAGAGGATAACAATTTTCACCGTTCTCTTGTTCAGCTACCTGTAATCAATGATTCAATGCGTTGTCTCATCGATCCATCCTTCTTCCTGACAAAAAGAACTGGAGCACCGCAAGGTGAAGTGCTCGTTCTCACAAAACCTAAGTCAAGTAACTCCTTTAATTGCACCTTCATCTCTCTTTACTCAGCAGGTGCCATGCGGTAAGGAGCCATCGAGATCGGTTGTGTATCTGGTAGCAATGTGATCTCAAACTCAATCTCTCTCAGGCAGCAAACTTGGCAAATCACCGGGAAATACATCAGGGTAATCTGACACTACGATGATGTCCTGAGCCATCGGCTCTCCATGAGATGTCTCTCGAACAAATGCTAGAAATGTGTCACATCCCTTGTCCACAAGTCTCTGAACTCTTAGTATTGAGATGTAGTCCATATTGGACTTATGTAATGTACCCTAAAAAATGAACTTGGATAAGTCTGGGATCCTAAAGACAACCGTCTTCCTGAAGCAATCAACTAGGGCATGATGAGCTAAAAATTAATCCATGGCAAAAATCAAGTGAAACTCTTCATGTTGTAGTAGATTATAGTCTGTGGTCATCTTGTGACCACCAATCAACACTGATAATCCTCTAACTATCAATCTATGATGAACAATTGACCACTTGGCTCATGGATGTGATAAATAGGATTTAGGACCTCTGCAACTCTACCTACTGAAGCCAATAATCTCGAAATAATGAAGGAATGTGTCGCTCCAGAGTCAAACAAAACATGGAATGGTCGGTTCAAGACTGAGATCATACCTTTCACCACAATAGCTGCTGATCGTGCCTGCTCCTTAGTCACTGCATGTAACTGACCATGTCTAGCTGGTACTGTACTCGAATCGATCACGCTCTGTGTCTGTCTCGGCGGCCTCCTGTAGTTGGAGTCCTGCTATGAAAATTCCCAGTATGCTATGCTATGGTTGAGAAGGCTGTGGTTGATTTCAAGGCGCACTAGAGGCCTGAGGGTAATGAGATCGGTAATGACCTCACTGGTTGCACAAGTAACATCGAACTGAATGGGTAGGTGGTGTGGTCGTGTCTGCGCTCCCGGTCAATCCTGTCGGGGGTCTCTTCACTCTCTACAATCCAGGTGGTCGAGCTGAACTGGTGCCACACCCGACAAGTGTTCCTCTTAAGGTAGTCACTAGAGATGAGCGAGCAATGCTAGAAAATGTCGAACCTGAAGGTTGAAATCACAGGGCTGATCTCTGCTGATGGAACGGTCGTCGTATCGGTCCGAATTACCGCTTTGGTGTATGTATTGCTCCAGACGAACTTGCAAAACGTCTCTCTAATATCCTCAAACTTCTCTGCTGCTTCAATAGCCTTAGAGATGGAAGTGAGACATAGTCTGACCAGCTTCTCCTGCACCTCTTCCCATATCCCTCTGATAAACTTCTCCAGATTCTCATCTGGAAAAGCAATATCTGCTGGTGTGTAGAGAGATAGCTCAGTGTAATGTACAAAGTACTGTCTAGCTGTCATCCACCCTTGTCTGAGCTCTGCAAATAGTCGACGTTGGGGCTCCTTCCACTTCCCAAAGATGTGAAGTCTGAAAGTCATCTCAAAATTGTCCCATGTGGGCTCGCGTCCCATCTCAGAAACTGTCGCCTCCTGCCATCTCTCGATGAACGTTGTCAATGAATACTATACAAAAGATAACCACGTGTCTCGTGGTGCATGAATCATCCGAAGTACCTTCATCACTCTCTTCAGTCACTGCTTGACCTCATCTGATGTCTCGGTGCCCTCGAACACGTGCACATTGGCTCGCTGATATGAAGTAAAAATCCTCTGATGCCTATGTATGATAGAGTGATCAGGTGCAATCTCCTCGGTAAAAGGTACATGGTCTTGCTCCTTGTCAGGATATCCATCCTTGGCTCCAAGTACTGGTATCTCCTCATGTGTATCATCG
The DNA here is from genome assembly GCA_037367405.1 of Ottelia alismoides. Classification (NCBI taxonomy): domain Eukaryota; kingdom Viridiplantae; phylum Streptophyta; class Magnoliopsida; order Alismatales; family Hydrocharitaceae; genus Ottelia; species Ottelia alismoides. Next base: position 283,736 of record JAZKJV010010321.1, on the reverse strand, counting down.
AATTGAGGCTGTTGAATCTCTACAGACCGAGACTACTCATGTCATTTTCCATCCTGAGATGGATAGTAGGTGAAATCAGAGAGCTCCTCGAATCTCATCTTGCTCAGCAAGTGGATTGCTCGAACCTGGGGGGAGTGCGACATCTTGATGTGTGTTATGCTCATGAGAATCTATGGCTTGGATTGTTCCTTGCTGAATCCAAGGGTCTTTAGACCCACTCCTTTCTTCTGGAGAGGTATTTGTGGTGTGGCGCAGGAAATCCACCCTTTCTTGAGGCCGGTAGTGGGTGATGGCATGGGCTTTAAGTTTTGGATTGATGATTGGAGCGTGGAAGGGGTTCTTGGATCGCACTTCCTGTGGCTGCTGGCACTGGCGGTTGAGTCAAACTGTTCCTGTGGCAGATGTTTGGGATGGACACTCATTTTCCCCTCATTTCAGATCTGAGATGACATATCCGCGAATGAGCGAACTGTTGGTGATGCTGAATGAGTTGGAGGGCGTTGATGGATCCACAGAGGATTGGGATTGCTGGAGCTGGTTCGATGGCTCCTCTATAGGGACGACATACATGGCCTGAAAGGGCCTAACAGTTTTGATCACGTAGGGTGTGACCGATTGTAGAACCTGGGGATGAAAAATTCTGGTGCACGTGAAGGTGTTCGTATGGCTTTTTAGAAGTGGAAAACTGTTGACATGGGACATATTTGCATGGTTTGTCCAGATGTCAGACTCAATCTGTTGCCATTGTCACGAGAATGCAGAGTGTGTGGACCATCTCTTATTTAGGTGCAGGAGTAATGTGAACGCTTGGGAGCTTTTCAGAAATCCCATGATTTCTACGGAGGGAATCTCGAGATTTCATGAGTCCATTTGTGTGGATTGGCATGGTACGGAAAAGGAGCGTGTGAGCTGCGTATCAATGATTCAGCCTCAGGCTCTTTGTTTGGCTAGGAATGGGGTGGTTTTCCGTCGAGACCACTTTTATGGTGAAAGTGTTGTGGCACAAGCTTGGTGTTAGGTGACAGTTGGAGTAAACATGTGCATTTTTCTTCTTGTAATCAGCTTGTACCTATTTTTTGGTGATTAATAGTAAAGTTTTTGGGCATACATCTCTATTCGATGTAGGTCATTTTTTTTTAAAAAGATAGGGATGGTAGTTTGCAAACACAACGTTATTCTTATAAATATCAGTATTAAACTCCATTAAACCATGTATCTCCTTTGCTATAAGCAAAGACAACCAGTTCATGGAGCAACCTAGACATGCCCACATGGATGCAGTCACGATGATCCTTATGTATTTGAAGTCCTCACCAAGTACGAGTTGCCATAACAACTTGTGTAGATGCAAACTATACTGCTTGTCCTATGTATTCAGTGATGGCTCTCTAGTCTCTTAGAAAGCAAGAAGTAGATAGTGATGGTCAGATCTAGCACAAAATCCGAGTACAGAGCCGTGGCTCATTTCACCACCGAGATGATGTGGGTCAAGTTGGTCCTGATTGACTTAATTATGGAGGTGCCTCTTCTATGCAGCTCATGTGAGAATCATGCAACATTATTCAGTGCCAACAATCCTACATTCCATTAGGCGAACGAAGCACATTGAGGTTGTCATTACATAAGGGACATGATCCAGAAAGGCTTCATTGCTACGTCCCATGCCAGTTCACCAGAATAGATGACGACGTATTCGGTTTAACACTCAATAGAAAAAGCATTCTAGAAGTGTTCATTCAAGTTGAGCATGATAGACGTCTATGTTGCTCTAGCTTGAGGAAAAGTGTATGGTAATATTGTATTTATAGCATTATGACAATCTTTCATTTCCTTTTTATGTGTTAGCCCAATAAGGCATATATAGCCAAATAAGGCAGCCTCCTTTCAGCTCTAAGGTTTCCTTTCTATATAAAGAGAATTCGAGTACACATAGTAAGACATTCACGTATTTCCTTTTTGCAATAACATATTCCATATATGTTACTTTTTCTAAACAAACCAATTTCTTTACTAAACCTATTGGCGGTATTTCATTGGAGATCCCACTTCTGTTTTAGGTCTACCTCTGGAGACGTTATGTAGCTGAGTCAGTCCCATCGCCTATATCTCTGATCTTACAGGAAGTTGAAACATCCATGATTCGTCCCCAATACTTGCATTTAAGATGTTCCTTACCCCTCCATTGAGCTTCCTATGGCTTAAGAAAGCATTCCAGACAACGTAAATCAGACTCTATATCCCTTTTTACTTGTATTGGTAAATCACACTATATCCCTTTTTACTTGTATCGGTGGTTTTTCCAGTGATGACATGTAGTTTACAGATCCCTTTATGGAGTCTTGACATGAGAGATCATTACATAACTATACACAATAAAGGGTGGAAACATGGCATGATTGAGGAGATGAATGCTCTTATTTTTAGAGGTACTTAGGAATTAGGATTTGGTCCTAGTCGTATAGATGTCACTCCAGTTGTGTGCAGATGGTCTTTATGAACAAACATGCGATTCATGGTTCTCTGGAATTGGACAAACTAGATGCCATGTTAGTGGCACACGGCTTCATCTAAATCTCTGTGGTAGATTATTCTGAGACGTTCTCCCTGTTCTCCCCTGTTGCTCGAACAAGCATTATTCGCGGTATCATATCTCTTTTTGTTAACATTATAGGTCAGTCTATTGGCTTAGCATGAGTGTCTTTTTTTTGGAGATCTTCAGGAAGAAGTATATATCTCTGTTTTCGGGTTATGTTGTCGAGCGAAAACACATTTGTGGACTTTACAAGGGTATATATGGTCTAAAGAAAAAGGTCTGAAGTTTTGTTCAATGGGCTCACTGTTGAAATCAACTCTTTTTACTTTCATAGAACTTCTTCTGACCACTTTCTTTTTGCCAGAAGACATGTTGGAAGTATTTATATTATTGATGTTAATGTTATGATATAGTTATTACAAGTGATGAGAGTCATGGATTCTAAAAACGAAGGCTTTCCTATAGTAGGTGTTTGTTATTAACGATCTTGATTTTCTATATTATTTTTTTGGGTTAGAAGTGGCTCGTCGTTTTGGAGGCCTTCTTGCTCAAATTAAGTATTATCTTGATATCCTCGAGGAGACATTCTTATTTGGTTGCTAGCCATTACTCATCCTAACCGACTCTTAACACCCTGCTACAACGTCCTATAAAAATAACACTATGCTACAACTGACAATGTTTAATTTGACGATACCAAGATATATATATATATATATATATATATATAAGCATGGTGGGAAAGCATCTCTGTCTCGCAATCTCTAGGATAGGCATATCATATATGCTTTAAGCAGAGCCAACCAATATATGGAGAGTCGTAGATACAATCGCTAGCATGATGTTCTCCTTATTTTCAGACATTTGAAAGTTTAACTCGAGAAAGGACTTTTCTGTGCTTCGGGCTGACACATTGATTTTTTCTCATGCAGATGCATACTATGCTATCTCCCTTGAGGATGAAAGACCTACAATCGATTTTGCAATTATTTGTTGGAGTTAATCTTGTAACATGACATAACGAGAAACATGGTGTGGCTCACTGTCGTAATTGTTGGCTGAGTGGACCGAAAAAAGTTGATCCGACTATGTGTGTGTATGCTTGTGGGGGTGATCAATTGAATAATCAATATTTAGACAATATTTGGCCATCTGAATAGTTGACCCGACTACTTGTCTGGCTGGTAGACGAGTCAACTGACTATTTGTTGACTGGATAAATCATGCAATTTAGTTCATAAAAAATCAGCTTTAGTTAATTTTTTGTGACGGTTGTGTATCTGTAGTATTATTAGTTGTGTACTTATATAATATTAAGTCCCAAAATAGCTAGTAAATAAGATGCATGCTACTTTTGTAATTTCTCAGTATTATTTCATGGGTACTACTCACTTCAATGTATGGTGCTAGTGCAATGTGCCTACTGCCCAAAAGATTGGGGGGGGGGGGAATCCTCCCTTGTGAGGATTGCGTTAGATAGTTGACAACCAGTGTAAAAACTACTCGGATCTTTGAACATTGATTTCAGTAAGAATCCATGTAGCCAACCTTACTTAAGTGCGAGAAGGCTTTGCCATTTTTTATTAATTCATGTGTACTAGCACAATATTCGTATTAAAAAACCAATTCCTGAAAGTGAAATAGAATATACCTGTACAAGGATATTTATACTGCTATTAAATAGTAATTATATATTTCGTTCAGATTTTATATTTCAAATTCTACTTGCACCTTAAATTGTCAGGTTATCTACTTGCACCATAAATTGTCATCCATTGATTCAATATATATTGGAGTTAGTAATAAACATTTGTAGGTATAAACCTTTTACAGGTTAGGGCCTATTAATCTTGCATCGATGCTCTTAAGGGGTGGGGGGAGTTGGTGCTTTTGAAGCTCTCAACCATCTCGATCTTTTGCTTCACGAGGTTGCTGCCGGTTGGGGTACACACTGATATGGAGGCTTTGATGGGAAGGTTTGAAGCACTCAACCATCTCTGGGGTGCTTTGAATTAGAGGATGGAGGGGTTCCTTGCATTACAGATGGAACTGATGTAGATCGCAGGTTCGTCTTCCGGAAGAGATCATTTTATTTGGGGAGATGGGAAATTTACTATGAAGAAATCGTACCATTTCTTGGTGGAGGATAGGGAAGAGGTGCAAGAAGAGATTTCTATAGACACTGTATGATATGGAGATGTAAGGTTCCAAACCGAGTTAAGGTTTTCCTTTGGCTGTTTAGGCTTGGGAGGATTCTCACTAAAGGTTGACGGGGGCAACTGCTGAATGGGGAGGATGTTACTTGTGATAGATGTGGATCAACGACAGAAGATGTGCATCATATGTTCTTTTCCTGTCCTTTCTCTGCGGAGTTGTGGAACATGACCAACATCACGTGGCTTGCGTAGCTGGATTGCATCACCTTTTGGAGAGGTGTTAGAGTGGTTTGCAGTTTTGGCCATGAGGACAACTCGTACCCCTTTGTGTTGGTGTGTGCGATCTGATGTGCCAGGAACAAAGTCTTTTTTTGAGGCAAAAGTTTTATACAAAGGAATTTAATTGAGCATTGTAGGGCGCTTTGTATATAGGGATGCAAACGGATACGGATATATCCGTATCCGATCCGTCACCGTATCCGTTTTATGTAGATTTTGACATCCGTATTTGTATCCGTTTTAAAGTGGATACAGACATGGATATCATTTTGAAATCCGCAAACATCCGTATCCGTATCTGTATATCCATTTTCGTATATAAATATAGTCGTAGATTTATTTTTAACCATATATAACATAATTCTCTACCTCCTTTTACCATATTTATATAATTTTTATGATAGAAACACACTTAGTAAATTAATATTATGTGTTTTCCATCCAATTCTTATATATTTAACTCAAATATCTAGAGTATTTATAACATTACTCATGTACGATCAGTATCCGTTTTACATCCGTATCCATTTTTTTAAGGATATGGTAAGATAGTTTTAATATCCGTCAATATCTGTATTCGCATCCGTATTCGTATTAGAAAACGGATAAGGATATACTAATACCTATATCCGTATCTGTATCCGACCGTTTGCATCCCTATTTGTATATCATGACAAATGTAATATGATGTAATACCACCTTTTGATAAATATATATATATATATATATATATATATATATATATATGCATGTACTCTGAGTTGGGTCCCAAATTGGGAGGTCACCCTTCATTTTTCTCAGGAAAAAAGTGAATCAAGAAAAACCTTGGAGATCAATTTTGAAATGAATCTTTTTTTTGGAGAAACGGTGGGATGTAGAGGTCCATCCAAAATATATGTGTATATATAATTAAGCTAGTATTTACACCCGTCAAGATTCAAAGAGGGCTTTGGCATGCCCAAGTACATTTTCAAAATAAAATCTCGCTCCCTCAAACAATTTCTAGCTAACCAAAGGGATCAAATAGTCGCACAGATCATCGTTCTCCCTTCCTTTGAGCCCGACCACCTTATGCAAACATATTCCCATAATGTATCTCTATTGCTCCAATCTAGACTCATAGCTGTCGCATTTCTCCAAACTTCAGCCGACCCTGAGCATTTAAAGAAAAAATGATCTTATATCTTTTGATGACTCACCACATCTTCTACACCCCTCCGCAGCCCTAGGAAAAATCCTTGCTCTTCTAGCTGCCATTAGCACCCTTTCCCTCCTTAGTAACTAAAGAAACACCTTTACTCTAGAGGGAATCCTCCAAGTCTAGATCCTCGCACAGTCTCTCGAGATCATCGGATTTCTGACTGAAGGCTGAGTGACCATAGCCTTGTAAGCCTTCCTTACCAAGAAGAAACCGCTTAGTATTATCTATAAAGGGGTGGTAGTCTACCATTTTTGGAATAGTTTAAGTTGCAATTAAAATTGAGAATTATCTCTCTCTTCTCTCTCTTCCTTCTCCCTCGATGTGATCTACGCGCTTCTCTCCCTCGAATCCTGTGCAATCGGCATGCCTTCTCTCCTTCTTCCTCCCAATTTCTTCTCCACTAATTATTTCCACCGCTCAAATAATTATTTTCCGCCGTTGCAAATTTCTATATGCATCACGTGTAGTTCCTCTTCGCTTCCAATCAATGATCATTTCTGCCGCTGTAACCACTCCCTTCAGAAATTAAGGAATCTTTAAACATGAGTTCTAAATTAGAGGAGATCTAGTATACAAGTGGCAATGAAACTACTCTTTTGTTTTCACGGCTTTCTGATTTATCCTATTATCACCAAAAATATCAAAGCTCCACCCTACATCCCTACTGTCTCTCTTTTTATTTATAAATATGGCTTCAACTACATTAATCAACTAGAAGTTATGATGTTCATTGCCTCTTTCTTTTGGAACTAAACCCACTAATATATGCATCTTGGCTTTGTCTAAAATTCAATTGTTATTTTTATCTTGTTAATAGTTGATACCCACCCCCACATATAAATATATAAGAATACATATTTGACATAATTTTTATATAAAAATAACTAAAAATACATAATTGAATAATTCCGCTTAGTTATTATTTAATTAGTGATCTCTCCGATTGAATTTTGAATACCGACTTTTACAACACTGCATGGTTTCGGATCTAGTGTAGAGGCAGACTACATAGCTATGGCGTAACACACTTGTGAGATCAGTTGGCTTACTTCATTCATACAGAATTTGGACTTTTTGTCAAAAGTCTAGTTTTTCTTTACTATGACGACAAGTCTAGCACTTAATATTGTCTATAATCCATTTTTCACAAGGTCACCAAGTATATTGAAGTTGACTCACATTCCTAGAGATGCTGTGCAGCACGGAAAGATCGATACTCCTTACAATTCTACTAAGCACTAAACAATTGATTCCACAAACACATTTCTTTATTTTCTTTTAAGTTGTGCATGATTGATGGATATGCTCCAACTTGAAGGGGTAGTGTTGGTATATTTATGTTTTCTCTATTATTTCTATTTAGAGCTAAGGGCTTTCATGTATTTATGCTATTGGCTTTAGAGTCTCATTTTTATCTAAGAAACCTGTAGCCTTCGTTTCTTAATAAGAATTCTCTTTCCCTCATCAACACTGAGATCAATCAATGTTCTGACAAAGGTCATCAAAATTACTTTAGATTGATATAGGAATTGTTGGCCAGGAGTAGAATTGTTTATCAGAGTTGCGAGGTTTGTTGGAGTTGTGTGTTAAGTTAAACGGGCAATTGGATCGTTCGAGGATCCAATTACACCACTATTTTTTTTAGTCCCACATTCTTTAGCATTGGGACTTCTATGTGTTGATGGGCCTATACAAAGACTCACATATTCTTTATATTGCTTGCATCAATCCCTTCTTCCATGGAACATGGCTGTCATCTTGATTGTCTTGAATCATATAAATAATTTTCGTCTTGAATCATATAATTATTTTTTTCTTGTTGATGATGTTGCACATATTTTATATTTCAGCATGGCAGCGAAGGAGTTGATCTTGGATATTTGCTTTTGTTTTAAATTTGATTCTTTCTTAAATATCATGCGGTTATTGTGCAAGACAAGATTGTAGCACACATGAGTGTCGACAGTTTGCGGATGACACATGATGTCCGACAGAAACTCTCTTTGCTTTTTCTCATGTGTCAGATATCTGTTTAGGCTTCATCGAGAAAAGAGGATAGGCAGGTAAATCGGAGTGAAAGGATGGAGCTTAGGGAGAGGTGGTGGGGGAGTGGTCTGACTAAGGGGTCACGATGAGGTGGTGGTGGGGTTAGATGGTGGAGTTTGTAAGATGCTACTATAGGGGTTGGAAGAAGGTAGATGATGTGGTTAAATAATGATTGAGGGGTAGGAGATTCTATCGTACTGGTGGGGGTTGGGGGGGGGGGGTAATCTTCTTGGCCTAACAATTCCAAGGATAAATATGAATTCAAGTGATCCATGTTAAAGTTTTGCAACTTTGTGTGGTATGTATAAATATGAAGAGATGTGGGATGTGAGCTGAGTTGTTGGGGTGTGTGTGCTAGATGCTAATGTAGTTGTGGGAAGAAGGTCGATGATGTGGTTGACAAGGCCTCAAATGTCAGATTTTGATTTCGTTTCGGTAAGCCCGAAAAAGAATTTCGGTGAATTGGTCAGAAATTGGGGAAATGACATGAAAACTCATTTTTTTTCAAATTTAAGATTTTCAATGTTGTCTAATCAATAGAAGAGAGAAATAGAAGATTTTTTTACTAACAATAGGATGTTATACTGATCAATGCCTTAAATAATGCTTTCGGTCTCCATATCGATGACCATCCATAATGAAATTTTAGTACATAAACTTAAATTTTGGCATTCAAAATTTTTTGCCAATTCTCAAAAGAACAATAATACTTTTATTATAGAGAAAGCGTAGATAATTTTAAAATTGAAATGTTAAATGTCATAATACAACTTTACTAGATAATATGATACATCAATCACATAACATGCCTGCGCATACTAATATTAACCACTAAGTTAGTAGTATTACATTCTCATTTGGGATGAGAATGAGATTCCACCAAACCATGAATTCCTTAGTGGATACATGTACTCTTTTTGATTCTTTCCTTGGCGGGAAATGGTGCTAGACCTTAGTTGAATGGATTCATTCTGGCTAAATGCATTGAGCTGCTAGATAATTAGTAATAATTTGTGTCTAGATTATGACATTAGGTTAAATGATAAGGTGCTCCATGCTAATATGAATTTCTATGTTGATTAGATAGCCTCCAGAATAGTAGTAGGTAGAATAATTCTTTCCTTGTAAATGACCCCTGTACACTCTCAATACATGTTTGGCCTTTTTATTCAACATGTATGGCATTTGCACCAATAGTCAAGAGACAATAAGAATAAAGTTGGTTTGTTAGCATGTTAGTCCTGAGATGCATAATAAATTGACATTTTTTAATGCGAAGATAAGAGGATGGTTATAAGAAGTTAGTAGTCAAATGGTAAAAATCATATTTAGCTCTCCAAGATGGCCTAGGAAAAGATAACAAGATGGTTATATAAAGATTCTAACTCTGAAGATTCTGATGTTAGCATTCAAAGGTGAAAGAAACATATTTGGCGTCTCCAAGTATTTAAAAAAAGATGTTTTGTTTTATGAAAAAACAGATGGTAAATGACTCACCTTGCTTGGAATTTGGAAACTTGGCTCTCCAAGACTTAAGTTGGTTTTTGAACTTGTGACTTGTGAGATGGAATGAGAACATACATATTATATTTATAGAGTTAAAAGAGGACCCCTAATGACCTTATTTTATTACAATGGTGATTGAAATAGTGGCCTATATTATAATGGTTGTTGAAATAGTGACCTATAAATTTCATAAAGTGGTCAAATAATGCCTTATGAAAATCAATTAATGGCCTAGAACAATTTCAGTTGAAATGGACCGAAATGAACTGAAATTTCGGTCATTTCCACCGAAATCCGAGAAATCTGTGAACAATTTCGACCGAAATAGATCGAAATGAACCGAAATGACCAAAATTCGACCGAAATGACCAAAATTCGACCGAAATTTCAGTCGAAATCTTGAAAACTGATATTATTTATGATTTCGATATCGGTACCGCCACGAAACCGAATTTCGGTCGAAATTTGTCTAAACTTAAGGCTATGGTGGTTGGGTAAAGAAGATGAGAGGGGAACTGGGTCTTGTTGTATTGGGATCTAGAAGAGGAGAAAATAAGTTGGGTGGAGTTTCGAAAATTGAATGGATAAAAATCAAGCAGTTTCATTTCACTTAAAAAACTGAACATGAGTGATACACGTAAAAGTCGTGCTATTTTGTGGGGAAATGTGTAAAATATGTAGAGTTGTGGGATATACATTGTACGATTAATATTAAAAGAATTAAGGGGTTTGCATCTTAATATCATTTCTGAATATGCTTTTACTTTTTGAGGTATTTTATGTTTTTTGAGACGGAAATACATATTCATTTTTATGATATCTATAGAAAGTTCATTGATTCTTCATTTTATTATTCCATCGTCCTTGTTCTTATCTGAATTAATTTTTTATTCAGACTAAATGGTGCCCTGCTCCTGGATGCGAATTTGCTGTTGATTACATTATTGGAAGTGGTACCTACGACGTTAGTTGCAACTGCTCTTATGGATTTTGCTGGAACGTATGTCAAGTTTGAAATTGCTAGTTGCTGTATTTGCACGTATTAGTTGATATACAACTGCCTTTTTATTATTGATATACTCAAGTTTCCTTGCAAGGATTTACATCTGACTTGACATGCAGTGTACTGAGGAAGCGCATCGGCCTGTAGACTGTGGCACTGTAGCAAAGTGGATTTTGAAAAACAGTGCAGAATCTGAAAATATGAACTGGTATAACTTTGATTAATTTTCCCCCATGATATCTGGATGCTCTTAAATGCAAAAAAATGACCGATGATCAGAATTTGCAACATTACCTTTTTAATTCAGGCATCCCCTAGACTTTGGACTGGAGATCGAAGCTGTTAATTTGTCTTAAAGTAGCTTCATCATCCTTTTTTTGATTGGGATAAATTATCGGTTTTTCTTGTTAAAGCTTGTTCAATTGTCTCAACCATTAATGTTGAACTGTGATAATTCTCCGAGCCTATAACTTTTCCAGAATAGTTTTTTGATGCTGTATTTTAAGACGTATGATGCTTGTCATAACTCCAGAACTTGGGCGGGGATTGCCCCATATGTTTTTCTTGAGAAATGGATTGTCCCATATGTGCTAACATCTTTGATGTGTAATAGGCTTTATAAGACTTGATTGATTTTTTCTAGAGTTATTTGGTGGGATTCTTTTTTTCCCTAGAATACTATTGTCAAAATTTGTGGTGTGCTGGGATACTTTCTGTTTTGTAATATTTCATCTGACATGGGCTGCAGTTCTCTACGATGATTTACATTTGCTCACTTCGTCATGGTAGCATGAGCCCCTCCCTAGTACTTGACTTTGATACCTCCATGCTTGATTGTATTCCGACATATCAACTTTGTCTTTGAGCTGCCTCCTCTACAAATGCCCATATACTCCCCACCTTCTCCGATAGAAAACCAAATGCATTGATTCTAACGACCCAATGAATTTCTGACACATCAGTGGCCTTTGCGCTGCCTATACAGCTGCGGAATTGCATTTACCATCCTTTTCTCCATCCCAGTGACCATCACGCCATTGATGGAATTATCACATATGCCTTCTGCTGCATAAATTTCTCGTTGTATTAGTGATATGTTGTTCGATATATCCATATCAGGATGTTAAGGATACCGATCACATTGGAAGTGGATATCCTTTTCCCCCAACGTTAATCGATATCGAGCAATATATTTGCAAAAAAAATATCTTTTATTTCCTATTATTTAAATTAAACAAGCTGATGAGTCATACTATGGAAATTTGGGAACATATCGAAAGAAGGTTGGGGCATGTTTCCAAAGTAAAAGAAAATCATATCGGATTCATGCTAGGTCGCTCAAATATTGAAGCCATCCACTTGCTGAGGAGAACAATGGAGATTTATATAGCTTAAAGGAAGAACCTCCATATGATTTTTAATGATTTGGAGAAGGCTTATGATTCCGTCCCACGGGAGATATTGTTGATTGTTTTGGAGAAGAGACATGTACTTGTCCTATACATTAACCTTATAAAAGATATGTATGATAGGACTTCATCTTGTGTAAGGATACTATCTGGGAAGACTGACTATTTTGACGTCAACATTGGTCTGCATCAAGGTTCAGCTTTGAGTCCATTTCATTTTATTTTGATTATAGACGAGTTGACAAGTCACATTCATGATGAGATACCTTGGTGCATGCTATTCGCTGATGATATTGTGTTGATTGACGAGACTATAGCTGGAGTAAATGAGAATCTTGAGGTCTGGAGACATGCATTGGGGACTAAAGGATTTCGTATAAGTAGGGCTAAGACTGAATATATGGAGTGCACTTTTGATGGAAGCAATAGTGAAGGAATCGAGATGATGCTTGGTGATGATAACATTTAGAAGAGAGCTTCTTTTAGATACTTGGGATCTATTTTGCAACATGACGGGAAAATTAACGGAGATGTTACTAATAGAATAAATGCAGGTTGGCTGAAGTGGAGTGAGCCTCTATTGTTCTCTTTGATCAGAAAATTCCTTTGAAAATCAAGGGAAATTTTACAAAGCAACCATAAGACATGCTATGCTCTTCGAATCTAAATGTTGGCATGTGAATCTCAAACATGTGCAGAGAATGGCAGTAACAGAATTGAAAATGTTAAGGTGGATGTGTGAACACACGCGCGCACACATACACATGTGAAGATCATATTCAGAATGATGCAATCAGAAGGAAAGTTAGTGTAGCTCCGATCGAAGATTAGATGCGAGATAGTCAATGTGGTTTGTCCATTTGTAAAGGAGATCAAGCGATGTACCGGCAAGGAGATGTGAGTTTTAAGATGTTGAGCTGGCTAAGAGAGGGCGAGGAAGGCACAAGAAGTGTTGGAATGAGACTATATGAAGGGATCTTAGTTTTCTGATCTAAGACTGAGAATGACCCAAGATAGACCTAAATGGAGGCAAAAAATCCATGTAGCCGACCCTACTTAATGTGAGAAAAGACTTTATTGTTGTTGGTAACTTTTATTGCTAGTGCATGAATGTCCCCACATGAACGTATATGTGATAGGTAAACCGAAATACATTCTTTGTGCATTGCTTCATGAAGTTTACCTCACATATTTGGTCCGCATGACTGCATATTCGGTTGCATAGACCACATCCATTTTTAGAAATGCGGTCCATACGACCGCATATGCGAATCCATATTGCCACTTATTTGTTTGTATATCGTCTACATTATCATCATATTGCCTCATTCCTTGTTTATTTTGTATGTTGAGAATATATATTGCCTTTTACTTTTGCTTATACTTCTCTTATTATACAAGTTAGTTAGATTGATATTTTTTGAGCTCGTGTTTAGGTTAATGAATCCACAACACCTAATATGGACTCACCGTTCTGCATTTAGAAATTTCTAAACAAAATTTTCAAATGCCATATTGAGACATGGTTTTGTAAAAAATGTATAATTATATATTTGGACATTATTTTTTATTATTTGTCTTGAATGACACATGATTTTTGTGTTATATTTAGGTGGTTTGTTATGACTACCCCATCCATGCCTATTGCAGAATCCACATTCTATATACCGCCTAGATCCACTGATCTGGGGTGGAAATATGTGTACCTCATGAGAGGATGGATTCGAACATGGTTGCATGTCGCTTGTGTGACAAAGTTGTGAAAGGAGGCATCAATATGATGAAGTAGTGTCTTGCTCATATCAAGGGAAACACAAAGAGTACGACGGTTGGAAATGTGTGAAAGGAAATTAGAGATTACAAGGAAGATATCATGAAGAAGAAATATGAGAAGGTTGTTAGTATAAGAGGACTGCAAGAGGAAGTGACAATGAAAGTATCCGATGGAACTTCTAACATTGCATATCAAGGAGGAAGTGATGCAAAAAGGCCTCGAGCATCTGAAGATGATGGTTCTTTGCGCAGAACAATGCATCATACAATAAGTAAAGATGCATTAGCTAATGAGGAGTCAACATGCGCTGACAAATACATGGCAAAATTCTTATATGATTATGGCATTCCTTTCAATATTGTGACCAAGAATTCCTTTATCCGCTTGTGCAAGGCAATTGGATAATACAGAAGCTGATACTAACCGCCTTCGAGATTGCAGAAACTTTGCTGAAGGAGGAAGTTGACGACGTGAATGGATTTTTAAATAGTCACAATAAATCATGGAAAAACAATGGTTGTTCAATGATGACTAATGCGTGGACTGATATGAGGGGATGAATATTATGAACCTTTGTGTGAACTTTGAGTTGGATATAACTTTCTTGATGCTTGTTGATGTATCTGTCGACTGTACAATGCTGAATATATCTCATCTCTTGTTATGGAGCGTATCAAGGATGTTGGAGAAAATAATGTTGTATAAGTTTTTACCGATAATGCTTTTGCAAATATGTCAATTGGGAGGCTACTTAGGACCAAATATCTAGGATATTTTGGTCTTCATGTGCAACTTGTTGCATTGATCTTGTGTTTAAGAGATTGACAACGAATCATAAATAAAAAATGCACAAGAAAGGCTAGAACTCTTACCATTTTTCTCTATTGTCATGCGAAGACATTGAACCTGATGAGATAGTTAACCCAGAAGGTGAGATTGTTAAGTCAAGGCAAACAAGATTTGCCACCACTTTCCTCAATACAATGTGTGATGGATAAGACAAGTAAATTGTGGTTGATGTTCTCTTTTGATGAGTGGAGGGAGTGGAGGTGGCCAAAACTATAAAAAGGTGAAGTGGTTGTATACATTGTCGTCAGTTCATCATTTTGGAGACAAGTATCCTTAACCTTGAGGATTTCTCCATTAGTGTACTTCCTACATGTTGGTGATGGGGAAAGGAGGCTATAATTAGGCTTTGTTTATGGAGGATTGGAGGATGCAAAAGCAAATAAAGTCTATTTTTAATGATGTTAAACATTCAATTGGTGGTTGTTATATGGTTTTGAAATGCCATATTTGAAAGCAATAGCTTTGAAAATTTTGAAATTAACATCCTCTTTTTTGGTTGTTAGAGCAATTGGAGCTCATTCACAGTCGTATAATTCTCACCATTTGGAAGTATAACTAAATACATTCATTGAGTCATTGTAGTTTATTGTTCATTAATTTTTAAATATTTATAATGCAGATTCACAGCCAAAAAAGAAACAATCCTGAAATCCAGAGATTGGATAACTTGGGTTTTATGACATTCAATTTAAAGATGAAGATCCTTCTGGAGCCAAGTAGTCACATGAGAGAGTTTGACAACGCAACATCGCTTTTTAGTCATGGATGTGCAAGTAAAAGGATTGGTAAAGAGAAGGATGGTTTCCGAGATCATTAGAACTAGATGGTGGAATCTTCGATGGAAGCAATCAAGCATATGAGAGAATGTTTTAGAAGACTTATCTTGAGATTGTAACAAAAGTGCAAATGAGATATAGGAGGCGGTGTCATTTTTTATCCGAAGGGTAGCCAAAAAATGCTAGGCAAGTCAAAGGAAGTAATTCCAAGCTAAAAGGAGGTTGGTGGTGGTGTAGAGGGGTGCAAAAGAAGCTTAAAATTAAAAGAGCATGCTTTAAAATCATATATAAGGATAAAACAGAAGAAACTATCACAAGTTACAAAATAGCGAAGAAGTATGCAAAGAAGGCTGTTAGAGAAGTTAGGTCAAGAGCTTATGAAGCTTTGAACAAAAATCTCAACTCTAAGGAGGGCCAGAACGATATGTTCAGATTGGCCAAAGCAAGAAAAAGATATACCAAGGACCTTTCTTAAACAAGATGCATTAAGGATAAGGAAGGGCACACACTTGTTAATCAGAAGGATATATTGATGGAAGTAGTATTTCCAAAGCTTTTTGTTGGGGAAGGAAATAGAGAGATCACTTTGGCAGATTTAGCTAGTAGTGAAAGTTATTTGAATCATGCAAGCTATAGACTAAATACAAAGTAATGAAGTAGATGATGCTTTGAAGGTTATGAAACTAGGGAAAGGTGTTGGATATGATGACATTCTTATAGAAGTGTGGAGAGTTCAAGATGAGCGTAGTTTGACTTGGTTTACAAATTTATTCAATATTAATTGGTCAAGCAAGACAATGTCTGAAAATTGGAGGAGAAGCATTGTGGTGCCTCTTTATAAGAACAATGTAGACATTCAAAATTGTTTAAATTACAGAGGTATCAAACTGATGAGTCATACTATGCAGATCCGAGAACGTGTGATCAAAAGAAGGTTGAGGTAATTTTCCAAAGTAAGAGAAAACTAATTCAGATTCATGCTAGGTTGCTCAACTACTGAAGCCATCTGCTTGCTAGGAGAACAATGGAGATTTATAGAGCTAAAGAGAACCTCCATATGCTTTTTATTGATTTGGAGAAGGCTTATCATTCTATCCCACGAGAGATACAGAGGATAGTTTTGGAGAAGAGACAAGTACTTGTCATATGCAATAACCTCATAAAGGATATGTATGATATGACTCATCTTGTGTAAGGATCCATTTTGGGAAGACTAATTATTTTGACATCAACATTGGTCTGCATCTAGGTCCAACTTTGAGTCCATTCATTTTTACTTTTATTATGAGTTGACAAGTCACATTCAGGATGAGATACCTTGGTGTATGCTATTCGCTGATGATATTGTGTTGATTGACGAGACTAGAGATGGGGTAAATGAGAAACTTGAGGTCTTTAGACAAGCATTGGAGACTAAAGGATCTCGTATAAGTAGGGCTAAGACTGAATATACGAGTGTACTTTTGATGCAAGCAATGGTGAAGGAATCGAGGTGAGGATTGGTGACGATATCATTTTAAAGAGAGTTTCTTTTAGATACTTGGGATCTATTTTGCAACGTGATAGGGAAATTGATGGAGATGTAGTAATAGAAGAAATGCAGGTTGGTTAAAGTGGAGGGTAGCCTCTACTTTTCTCTGTGATAAGAAAATTCCTTTGAAAATCAAAGAAAAGTTTTACAAAGAAACCGTGAGGCCTGCTATGCTCTATGGATCTGAATCTTGGTCCGTGAACCTTAGACATGTGCGCAGAATAACAATAGCAGAAATGAAAATGCTAAGGTGGATGTGTGGACACACATGTAAAGATCGGATTCGGAATGATGTACTCAGAAGGAAAGTTGGTATAGCTCCGAATGAGGATAAGATGCGAGAAAACTGCTTAAGGCGGTTTAGCCATTTGCAAAGGAGGTCGGTTGATATACTAGTTAGGAGATGCGAGTTTTGGGTTGTTGATCCGACTAAGAGAGGGCAAGGAATGCCCAAGAAGTAGTGGAATGAGACTATACAGATGGATCTTAGTTTTTTGGATCTAAGTCCGAGATTGACCCAAGATAGATCTGAATGGAGGAAAAGAATCCCTATAGCCGACCCTACTTAATGTGGGAGAAGGCTTTGTTGTTGTTGTCGTTGCAATTTAAAGCTGAAGGAGCATTAATCTCCGAAAGGAAGAGATCTAATTATTTCAAAGGACATGGCGCGAAACTTGGTGGTTGAAGGAACTTGAGTTGAAGAATTTGTGGAACATAGTAGGACTCAAAGGAATGCAGAAGCTTTGCGAGCTTTAATAGTTGAAGAAAAGAGTTTAATGTGGGAATCTGAAGTAAAATTGTAGCTTTTTTGTTCTTTAACACCGTAATTAAAAATATTTCTTCAATTTTTTAAATTAAGTATTACAAACCGCATTATTCGCATGTACTTCTGCATATCCTCTTACTCACTTTAGGCCACTTAGCCAAACAAATATCACATATTGACTTTTTTTATGCAAAAAGGGTAAGACGTCAAGAAAACACCTATTCTGTAACTTTTATATATTTAAGTAAAACTATTACATTTACAAGGACCAAAAAGTATGTAATTTTTTGCATTTGCCACTACATTTTCTATATACAATCGCTCCCCTAGAAAAATAGAACCATTCCAAGCTAGCCTCAAGACCAAAGGATGGCATCCACCCAACATTTATAAGAATTGTCCCTACCATCTACCGCGTCCATGCAATCCTAGAAATCACCCCACATCACTGTCACAACCGATGCAATTATTCGCAAATTGGTTGGTCGAATCGAATTGAAGCAAATGCAAATTTAGGGAATTTTCAAAATTAGGTTTTTCATTCTAAATTAGTTGGTCATTATTTTTTTTACGTTAAATAAATTGAGATCGATTGTATTCTCAATCTTTTATGGTAAATTAGTCAATTAGAGTTCAATTGGGATTTTATTTAATTATTATTTTCTTCGATTATCAATTTTACAAAGTAGTTGTGAGACCTGCTATGCTATGGATCTGAATGTTGTCCTGTGAATCATGGACATGTGCGGAGAATGACAGTAGCAGAAATGAAAATGCTAAGGTGGATGTGTGGACACACATATGTAAAGATCATATTCGGAATGATGCCATTAGAAGGAAAGTTGGTGTATTTCTGATCGAGAATAAGATCCGAGAAAAGTGCTTAAGGTGGTTTGGCCTTTTGCAAAGGACGTCAGCTAATGCACCGATGAGGAGATGCGAGTTTTGGAATGTTGAGCCGGCTAAAAGAGGGCAAGGAAGACCCTAGAAATGTTGGAATGAGAGTAGACGAAGGGATCTTAGTTTTTTGGATTTAAGCTCGAGAATGACCCAAGATAGATCTGAATGGAGGAAAAGCATCCATGTAGCTGACCCTACTTAATGCGGGAAAAAGCTTTGTTGTTGTTGATTCGATTACCAATTTTGTAATTAGACCCCCTCTTTATATAAAGGGGCACTAGTCCATTGTAAGGGGATCATGTTATGAATTAAAATATGAGATTTTTGATTCGGGGTAAGCCACTACCATTGTCCCCTTCCACCAAATTCTAAGGTTTCTCCTCTCATCTCGTTCCTCTCTCAACCACGCGAATCGTTGCGATCTTCTTTTCTCTTGTCATCTTCCGATTTTTCATCTGCATCATTTTGTATCAGAGCTTCGAAACTGAGTCATTCTTATGATTCGACGATCCTATCACATATTGGTGCTTGAAGTACGATCTAAGTCATCTCGACCAAAGATTGCGTTTACGACAACAAAGATTCAAGCATCTTCTCCTATTAAGCGTGGAAGTTTAATAGTGGCTAGACGACAATCTCTTCATTCATGAAGAAGATACAACGACACCACATGTGTTCCTTGGAGGTATTTTCATTCAAGATGAAGATTTTATTGCTACAACTTCAATATAAGAAGAAAACGAAGACACGAGACCCATATTCGATGTGAACATTACGGAGGAGCTTTTTGGTCTCCCAGACAAGGCCCCCTTTATTCAATTCCAGGAGTCCCTTGATTCATTGTCGCTACTGTCGACTGCACCATGCTCGATCGCAACGACACCACCTTGTACCCTCTTCCTGAATGAGATTATCAGATCATCATGTCACAGTGCATCATTTTAGGGGCTTACTTTTCTTTAGAGGTTCACCGCCCCACAATTCATCTAAAGAGGGTTTATTATTTACCATTTTGTCTCTAGTATCATCCTTGGTCTCTAATGCTATGAGACCAAGTCATGTCCTTTCTTAGTCATCATCATTGCTAGAATTGTCCCAAGTTGCATGTAAAGCCTTCCTCTTGGGCTTCTTTTCAAGTTTTATGGTGTTTCTGAGGAGTTAGTAGTCTTTTCCAGATGCCCATGCTTCTTACAGTTGAAGGAATTGGACTCCTTATCTTCATTATCACTCTTTGCGTGCCTTTTGTGTACCCTTCTTGTTTATGCAATCTCACTTGCATTTATGAGTTATGGGTGCTATGCCTTCGATTTTTTTATTCTTTGGCTCGTCCTCGTAGTCATATTCGAAATGGTAGTTCCACATCACTTGGTGGTGAGACTTTCCATATGAAGGACTCCATCTTTTTATATTTCTTGAGAAGTATAATGTATTTATTTGATCGAGAGGTCTCTTCTCCTATTGCCTTCAGAACTACCATGAACGACACAAATCATGTTTTATTTTTTCTTTTTTTCATTTTGCTGCACACATTTCATATTTCTTTATGGTACTAATGCAAGTTGATATTGGTGATGGACGCCTGAAGGTTTGATTATCTCAATCATATTATTTTTATTTGAGTCTTCATATTTGTGTGATCATTCGAAGAAGGCGGTTGCAAGTTGCAAGATCACAATGAGGTAGCAATAATGTGTGACTATACCATATACCCAAAGAACGAATCAAATAAGTGATCATAATGGTGTTTGAGAAGAGAGGTACACAAGGTTGAAGCAAGGGCAATGATTGCAATGATTGTTGTTGTAATGATCTTTAGGAAAAAATGATGTAGCTTCTATGAAAAGAAGGCCGCAAATCTGACAACACCAAATAGATCCAACATGTCGCTCAATGGCATGTTAACATCGAGCAAGGTTCCTTGGTTTAGATTTAAATATTGGCAATGTATTGATGATGTATCACTCAATATATTGTATCTACATGTGTCAGGTATTGAGAGATCATCTTTGATCTTTTCTTTCCCAGATTTGGACCAGTATAACCCAATATATTGATTATTCATCATTTCACATCGTCTATATTGACAAAATTAGAAGGTATTTTGAATTTTCTACTGTTTCAACCTAAATGGTCGACATTGGTGCTTTCTTGTCGATATCATATTTGCTGATTATTTTCACTACTTGTTTTAAGGAAAGAAGCTCGATAGGTAGATTTTAATTTTGTAGGCTTTCAAGGGTTGATTTGTTAGGCATTTTTCATACCCACTCCCATCCCATGATCATCATATTCATATGCCATTTTCATGTTTTTATTTTGGACATGGGGTGTTTTGGCCCTAGTCATCGTCGATATCAAACATACTTGCAATAAACCTAACATGCTAATAACAACTTGCTTATTTTGTACATGTTAGTATATTGCTAGTTTGTACTTAGTATGTAGTAGTAGGTAGTATATAGATCTTACAAGCGTCACTAGGTATTAATTGTCTTGATTAGAAAATTTAGTTTTTATTTTTTTAGAGCACCTTCTTTTCTTTCAAATTTGTGGTTATTGTGAATACTATACTATACAATCTATATATTATTGTACTCACTTTTTAAATATTCTTCAGGAGTTTATATATATGTGACATAATGTACAATCAATGTTCTAAGTACACTTCCTTCATATCGATAAGAGTCTACTTTATGTTACTTCATAATCTAAGGAATGCTATGGTTTTTATTTGCCAGAAAATCACTTTTTGGAGTTATTTTTGTAATTTCCAATGCTTTTTGTGATATGTCTTCACTGTTGTAAAAGTCCCTCGACTGGCCCGACTAGTCTAGCCGGTACGGTGGCTGACTGAGTAGTGACTAATTCCGACTAGACAGACTTGTCGATCAATTTTTGTTTGGAGATACCATATTTTTACTTTTTTAAAGCAAACTTATTCTAATATGCTTAATATTTTATTTAAATTCAATTGTGTCTTTTCATTCATTATGATAATATAAAAATGTACACATCTTTGTAAATATATAAGAATATATGTATAAAAATGATTTATATATGTAAAATAATTAAAAATTTAAAACCGATTAACTCCCGACTAAATCCTATTAGTCGGCCGACTGCCGATTAATCCTTAGTGACCCAACCGATCGAGTGCCGACTATCGATTTTTGCAACATTGTATGTCTTGATATATCATCGATACTTATTTTCTAGATCTATTAATATGAGATATACATCGATATTTCAAACCTTCTTCCTGAAGAGAAAAAAACTACGATGGTGGTTTCATGAAGACAACATCAAACCCCTACCCCAAGGATTTGTTATGTCCGATATTTGGTGCCTTGCCCAACCGAGCTTTAGCGATTTTAAAAAACGACAAGCTATCTCCATGAGCATGATCTGTTTAGATTATTTCGTCTTCGGCTTCTATTTTGCACCAAAAAAGAGGACATGAGGGTGAATACCCTCTTTCTGTATAGCCTATCCACTTCTCAACACACGTTAGCTCATCTTTTTTGTTTTTTATTTGTTTTGTTATTTTTTGGATATGAGCCCATGTGCTACACTTGTTATTAAAAAAGAGAAGA
Source organism: Ottelia alismoides (assembly GCA_037367405.1). Taxonomy (NCBI): domain Eukaryota; kingdom Viridiplantae; phylum Streptophyta; class Magnoliopsida; order Alismatales; family Hydrocharitaceae; genus Ottelia; species Ottelia alismoides. The sequence goes on along the minus strand of JAZKJV010010321.1, from coordinate 261,414 downwards.
AGAAAGAGAAAAAATGACAAAAATGAAGGTAGGAAAAAAGGAAAAAGATGGAAAACAAGTAGACCGAAAAAGGAATGGCTATAGAGAAATAAGAGAAACAAAATGATCTAAAAAAAGATGACACAAATGATTATAAAAAAACAACGGTTAAAAAAATATAAAGAATGGGAAAAAGGAGAAGCTTTGTTTACCTCACTTTTCTCCTAGCTTAGTTGATTATCATGTTTTTAACAAGTGTAGGTGAAATGAGAGTGAAGGGGCTCAAATATTTCTTCTTCTTGAACTTATACATTAAAGATTAGCCCATCCCTTTTTCCTTACTTGTGGCACCTAGAATGAGATCTTCTCGACGAGGATCCTTTGGTGAACCTTTCTCGAAGTCCTATATGAGATAAGTTTACTCTTTTAGGTTCTTATATTGCAGAAGCTACTCTTGATACTTATGTTTAGGAGATGCCCTTTCTTTGAGTGTCCCTCTAGGAGCGGCTCACTCTCGTTGTCCTCTATGGGCGAAGGCCACTCTACTTTTAATGCTAGAATTAGACTTCTACTACCAACTCAAATGAACTTTTACCTACTAGTGATTGGGATGATACCCTACATATGTTGTCTATAAACTGATAGCATGGATATCAATACGCCAGTCGTCAACCTTTAACATGTCGTCTACATTGAGCCTCCACTCCGAGCGTGTGTCTCTTTTCAGAGCTATCTCCTTTACAGGATCCTCTTGACAGTGAGTACTTCAAATGAGTTTCCTCCCAGCTCCTAAGATCCATCGAATGAAAGATGCAATGGTTGTTTTTTTGGAATAAGATACGATGTTTAAGCTCCAGTGTAAGGGGGGGTGTTTTGTTAATGGGGCAATATAAAAAGAACCTACACCTCTTGCTTCTCTTTATATATATATATATAATGGGGTTGATGGGGCTGCCCTGCCCTATTTTTGGGCAACTTTTTTTATTTTTTTTGAAAAATATCGTCATGTATATTCATCCCTATATCCCTCCTATATGCCATTCGAATTTCGTCAGAAACAGAGACTCCTACAACCTCCATCCAGACAGGGTCGATTTAAAAAATCTTGCAACCGTTAAAAAATTGACGTCTGGATGAAGGCCGTAGGGGTCTCTGTTTCTGACGAAATTCGAATGACATATAGGAGGGATATAGGGATGAATATACATGGTGATATTTTTCCAAAAAAATAAAAAAAAATTGTGAAAAATGGGGTGGGGCAGCCATGTTGGCTACCCCTAGGGGGCAGCCCCATTTTTCCCATATACAATACAATGATCTGACTGAAAGGGTCCCTTCTTTTGTAGAGTAGGGTTCTACGGTCCGTTACAAACCACGTAAATCATGTTTTGTTTCGTTTAATTATCTTATATGTTGCACATTATATTTTTTGACACATTAAAATGTTATATAAGAGGAACTCGTAAAAAGCGTAAAAAAGTGACAACAGTAGTGAGCAATCATTTAACAACTGCGACAATTATCTCCATACCCCATGCAACCCTTTTGGACCGCATATAGAATAATCTAATACACATTAGATTAAGGCCTTTCTCTCTTACAGTTTTGTCATTTTGCTGCATATAAATTACCTAATCTGTGCAAATCAGGTGACTCTTTCCCTTCAAACTAGTACATGCATATTCACTTGGTTAATAGTCTTTGATGGATTTCCGCAAAAGCTTTGCCTGGGGTGGATCACTCGTGGAGTCTTGTTTGAATCTTTTGATTCTGCCTTGGATTTGTTTTCCTTAAATTCTACATTCACTTCAAGCATATAGGCTTACAAGTTACAACCATTATTTCTTTCTAATATCTTGTCTAGACCCAGTGTTAGAAGAACTTGAGCTATCACTTCCAGACGAAACCTTGTCACTCACATCAATGTAATCTGCACAATATATAATACATTCATCAAAATGATATGAAAAAAGTCAGAAACTGTTTTCCAAGTATATAATTTATACAAATCAAATCGATTACAAACACATTTTTAGTGTTTTGAATGTGGTTTTAAAAACCCGTCTTGAGGTTGTTTTGTTGAAATAGAGCCTTAAGGTTATTGCCTTAGATCGCTTCAGCGAGGCGAAGGCTCAATTATCTGCAGTGGTACTGCAGTGGTGAGGCAACACTGAGGCATCATGTCATTTTTTTTGCGAACACAATAAAAATTTTGAACGAAGAAATCATGCTCCTACATTTTACGAAACTTAGAAAGAATGACTTATTTCTGATTGTTCGACTATGAAACACATTTTTGGAATATTAATACATTTTTGTTGTATACAGAATTCTTCATTGATTATTAGTTAGGTTTTAATTTTCCATGACTTCTTATTTATTTATCGTGGTCCTTGTGGAAGATTCCTACCCTTCTAATCATCTGTAAACAGATAATATTATTTGGATGAGATTTTTTGTTGCTTGAGTGCAGGATATTTCGAGAACCCTTTTTATCGGTTTATAGCAATGAACTCTATCTAAAATCTACTTATTAAATCATTGCTTTACAATATAAAGTACTTAATCCTTTAAGTTCAATGCGGATTTTTCGTTATTCAGGCAACATAAATTATCATAATAGAAGTAGACAGTTTATTTATGAATTCTTAAGCTTCCAATCCAAAGTTTTTTTATAGATTAAGATGAGTTGAGAAAAAAATATTTTGTTATTTAAATTTATAATCTCTTATGACTTCCGACCCTATAATGACTTCCAACTTCATAATATATTGAAAAGGCATTTGTTTATAATTATACACCTATATAAACATATAACTTTATTTAATTAGTTTCTTTTTATAGGCACCAAGGATTATGCCTTGACTGCCTGGAGGCTTATGCCTCACCTCTCGTGTAAGAAATTGATTTGATCTACCTCTCATTTTTTACAACTTTGGTTTTGAGTTTTCTAATGTCTTAAGTTAAACAATTAAATGAAATCGTCTTTAACTATAAAAGCATATAAAAAATCTAACAAACTGATATTAAAAAGGGATATTTACACCTATAACCCTGAGTAATATCGTAATTACCCCAAAAACCCTTTACAATCACGAATTACACCGAGGACTCTCAATAATGCTCTGTTTTACACCCATAACCTTCCATTAGTTTAGTTCCTTAACTTAACCATATGAGTGAGTTAATCTAACCAATCTACTATCTAATGACTCGGATTAACCAAAAGTAAATAAGAAAAGAAAAAAAAGACTTGCGGGGTGGGACTTGCTGGAAGAGTGGGTCGGGCAGAGAGGCTGGGAGCGGTGAGTCGGGCAGGGAAGTGCTTACATTCAGAGCTGGACGCAGTGTGTCGACTTTCCACCGGGGCTGCTGAAGTCAGTGGATCGGGCTTCGGGGCTTCAGGAGCGGGAGTGGTATGGACATGCAGGAGTGGGGGGAGAGGTTGCAGTCTCACAGGAGCGGCGTGACAGAGTATCTGTTGTAAGTTTTTCCTTTGGCCGCCCAAGAAGCTGTGAACTTTTGCCTTGGGAACTGCAAAGAAGAAAACACGATAAATTTTATATCGATTGGCATCCGATCATTTAGATGAACACAAAAAGTGGGTAAATGCTTTCCGTAAAAGGGATGTAGATCTTTCATTTGTAGTTTAGATTCTTTAAGAACATTACGGGGGGGGGGGGGTACGGAAGGAGGTGTCTGTGGAGGGACGACGGGCGGAGGGCTTCCAGGTAGCGTGGGGGGAGGGTGGGTACGGGATTGCATGTAGGGGGCTTGTCGGCGGAAGGGGAGGAGAGGTATTGGTGGAGGGACGGCAGGCAGATGGCTTCCAGGCAGCACACGGGGGACGAGGGAGATGGATTCGGGGCTTCCAGGCAACGCGAGGGGAGGGGGGGGGGTGCGGGAGGGGGTGTCGGTGGAGGGATGGCGGGCGGAGGCCTTCCAGGCGGCACGAGGGGAGGGTGGGTGCCGGATTTTAGGCAGGGGGAGGGACGACGGGCTTCCAGGTGACGCACGAAGGGTTTGGGGTCGGAGGGCTTCCAGGCGGTGGGAGGGGGTACATGGCTTGCTGGAAGCGGTGGAGGTGTAGCATGCTTGCAGGCGGTGGGGGATGTGCAGTGCAGGTGGGGGGTTGCAGGCGGAAGGGGAGGAGGTGTCGGCGAGGGGAGGAGGTGGTCGGGAGGAAGGGGAAGTTGGCAGAGGACATTGACGAGGGTTGGGGGTTAACCAACGAAGGTCAGAGGGGGTTGGTTGGTTGGAGGAGGAAGGAGAGTATTCATTTGTAAATAATAGGAAATAAACAGGTGTAAAATGTAAAATACCTGACTGATACCGTCATAGTTAACGGGAAATGAGATGGAAGTTAACACGAGGGTTATGGGGGTAGGAGTTAAGTATTATTAGGGGTCGTCTGTGTAATTCGCGATTATAGAGGGTTTCTAGGGTAATTACAAAATTACTCAGGGTTATAGGTATAAATATCCCTATTAAAAATGCCTTTCGATAAAAACGACGATGCATCGATGACCTAGTGCAATGATGAAGATATCAATATCAACAATATTTGATCTATTAAAGAACAAAAAAAGAATCAAGAATATCGCTAAAAACAAGTATTAAATCTGAGATGATTTAGGAATCCTGAAACAAGAACTCATTGAGTGATGGAATAAAATTTTCTAAGAGGGAAGAAGAAAGAAACATCCTAGAAGAAGAATTGGCTTTATAATAAGAAATGTGTCAAATGCTGAGAAATGGGGAAAAATAAGAAGGATATGTTGGAATGCCCCTCGTGCCATTTTAGAAAGTTATGAAGAAACCCCTCCATTTTGATCACATCGTTGGCAAGCCTTTTAACTAACGTCTGAGCAACATTAGAGTATTGACACATAGTTATATCGATGTAGACGCCGGTGACACAACACACACAGTGACATGCCCTAACACATTGAACTATGGTATTATGTCCCATAGGTGTAACCATTGTTGCTTGCAGATTAGTCTATATGAACAAACATGCTCCTGGTAGGTTTCTCTATGCATGTTGAAGGCCACATTAGTGGCCAAGTGTTTTTTTAAGGCCTACAATATTGATTATTTTGAGACTTTTTTCCCTATAGACGGGATAGATCCATTTGGAGTATCTTCTCTATTGCTACAATATAATCTGTCATAAATCATAATCTTTCTGCTAGATGTCAAAAATACTTTTTTTTTATGGTGATCTTTAAGAGGAAGTTTGTATCTAAACTATTGGGTTGCATCATCATGGAGGGGTTTGTATGTTTCCTTTACAAGGCATTCCATGTTCTAAAAGAAAACCCCAGAGCTTGGTTTGACAGACTTATTACTGAGATTAGCTCTCTTGTTTTTCACAAGGCATCATCTAACCACTTAGTTTTTATTAGACAATAGGGTAAAGTTACTACTATTTTTGTTGTCTATGTTGATGATATGAGGTATAAGAGCTTTATAGGCAAACTTATATATCTCACAGTTATAATACCATATATTTCTTATGATGTGAGTAGAGCCAATCAATACATGGAGAGTTCGAGGTATAATCACTGAGTTGATGTTCTTATTCTCAAGCACTTGAACCGTTTCCCAGGTAGAGGTATCTTCTATGCCTCTAATGGACACATAGATTTCTTTTTTTGTGCAGATGCAATTTTTGTTAGCTCTTCTGAGGATGGTCAGTCTGTCATTGATTGTGCTTTGTTTGTTGGTTGTAACTTGATTACTTGAAACAACAAGAAGCAATGTCTTGCCTCAAGATGCAGTGCATACGCAAGACATAGGGCTATGACTCGAACTACTTGTGAAATTAATTGTTTTGTCTCTTTCCTACAAGACTTTGGATTATGTCTAAAACTCCTGTTCCTGTCTATTGTGACAACAAGTCGACCACTTATTTTCTTATAATATAATCTTTTATTAATACATCAGTAATATTGAAGTTGATTATGATTTTATCAGACTGCAAGGGAAGATCACAACCCCTCATATCTCTAGTTAGCACCATCTTGCAAACATCTGCACCAATGTGCTCCCAAAGAAGCATATTTCTTTGTTCACCTCCAAGTTGAGCATGATTGATGGATATGCCCCGCCTCATATCTCATGTTTTTTGTTGTATTATATGCTATTTTTTGGTATTTCCTATTTTTTCTTGAGATCACCATTGTAATTTTCCCCTTTTGGTGTTAGGGGTGTTCCTTTACATAATAAGCCTTATGTCCTCAGAAGCTTTCATCCCATTGTTTTAGCATGGAATTATTTTATCATAATTTAGAGATCTAAGATTTATTACTAAGAAAGAATCAATCCTATACTAAAGGTTGATGGATTGTTTGGCAAAGCTTTGGCTGTAAGATAAAGATCTACTATTGATGATGGGTTCTGTCCAAGTAGTTATTCTCATAAATATGTAAAAAAGTTTCATGTTATAATTTATAGTGTTAACTTGTTGTACTTAGCTAGTTGTTGGAGATTATATGGGAGTGAGATTACATAGCTATAAAGATTCTTATGTTGACATCCACATCCTCATTATTCAAATTGAATTGGAGTATGTTTGAAGGGTAAGCGTTAATAATTGGTAGCAATATACATCTGGAACATAATCTCATACAAATATTGGGCTTAATGATATAGAAATGCTTATTCTGCCGATTACACAATCAAAAGGAATAAGCTTGAATTAAAAAGATCGATTGACTCGGTATATACGGAATTCAACTCCAAGGGATCACCATCTTTAAAAAGTATATGAAACATCCATTTGTATATATAAAATTATCGAACTCATATAATAGTATGAGTTGGTGGAGATGAAGGTAAGGAGGAGATGTTTTAAAGGATTGAGGTTCACATGGAACTTAAAAGCTTGAGGCAGCTGGTGTGCAGAAGCTTGGTGCAACATAAGAGGATCCAAAGGCATGCAAGTGGCTCAACTTCATTGAACTTATTGTTTATGGAGACTGTTCATACTTGTACATGAATGAATTTTTTCCATAGTTACATTGTTAGTACGAAATTGCATCAACTTGGAAGTGGATCCAAAGGCATGCAACTGGCTCAACTTCCTCCATTTCAAATTTAGTAAAAATTTCAAAGAATAGCCCAATAAAAGTATTGAAAGATGTTTATCATGAAAGACTCGGAAGGAAACTTTTATTGGTGATCTTTCTTATTTCATTAAGTCACGGTATGTTGGCTCAAAAAAAGTCATGGTATGGCTCCTGCTAATCTGTTTGCAGGGAATGAATCCATGTACAAATTTACATAGGAGGTTCTCTTTTCTTCTTTGTGTATCTAATTATACTGCGGGAATCAGATTGTAAATTTCTGAGCCGTTTAAGTTGAATGTGATGAGCCATGTGCTCGTCCTTCAGATATGTCGTGATGTAGTCAGTATCAAACATAAAATGCAACATTTTTTATTACTCGGCCTAGTTTTTCCTGAACTTATTCGTTTAGTTGAGATTCCAAGAATTTTGATCTGTTGAAGCTAATACTAATAATAACTACCATGCTAAAATTATGAATTATTTTGGTGCTTTACATTTACTAATGACAATAATCTAGATTTGGTGCTTGAGATCAGGAAATGTTCATTCCTTGAAGGCATTTCTAGTGCCAGCTGTGTCGCCCTTTGATCCATGGGATTTGAATTCATTTGTTTTGTGTTTCAGTCTCTAAGTGTGCTTGTCTATGTCATTTGATAAGTACCCTTTGTCATAGTTGCAAATTGATTTACTGTGATATCAAATTCTTGCTCATTGGTCAATTTGTGTTACTAAATGCAGGATATTAGCTAATTCTAAACCTTGTCCAAAGTGCAAGCGTCCTATTGAGAAAAACCAGGGTTGCATGCATATAACGTGCACCCCTCCGTGTAAATATGAATTCTGCTGGTATAAGTTATGTACATCATAATTATATTTTCTATTTAATTATTGTCTTTCAGATTTTATTTTCTAGTGCAGGCTATGTCTTGGTGCATGGTCAGATCATGGTGAGAGAACTGGCGGTTTCTATGCTTGTAATCGGTATGAAACTGCGAAGCAAGAAGGCGCGGTAGGCATACTTGCTTCTGCACTTGTGTGTTACCTTTAGCAGATTTTTGACCATTTTTTGTTTTCTTAGTATGATGAGTCAGAGAGGCGTAGAGAGATGGCGAAAAATTCTCTTGAAAGATACACCCACTATTATGAGAGATGGGCTACCAACCAATCGGTATGTACACAGAAGTTTGGCCTTTTGCGAGTGAAATCTTTTTGCTGACATATGTTGATTGTGAATTGTTTTGTACATTTAGGTTTATCATCTATTAGCTTACCCAGAAAACAATGCCACGTAGCATGTAATTCATCTAAAACGTCATGTATATCTGAAATTGACTGTTTCTTTTTCTTCATCAAAAAATGTTATTTGTTTTATTATATATATGACATAAAACTGTGTATCAGGGACATATAGCAGATTGATTTGATTGAGTTGCAGGTAGTGATTATAATTAAAAGAACATTGAAGGTAGGAATGTTGTCGCCAATTCATACTCTTATTAATGAGTTTGAGTAAATCAATCTTGGACCCAAATCCCACCCTGGAAAAAAAAACTTCACATGAGTATATAATCGTGGACCCAAATCCAACACAGGAGTTTGTGCCTATAATACTCTTTTTTTGGAAAAAAACTTCACACACTCTTCTAAGCACCCATTATTGTAGTGAAACCCTTGGTTTTATTTGTGCCTTTACCTTGTGCAATAGTTCATAGCAATGTTAAGAGTGCCGGTGGTGCTTGCTCATGCGCTAAGCTGAGGTGTGGCCCCCGACTCCTTGTCTCAATGCAAGTGAATTATTTTGCCTTATGAGTCGCCTAGGAGGGTACCTGACCTCTGGAGTCAGCCATAAACTCATCTTGAGCACATGAGGCAAAATGGTGGTTTTCTTACTTTTTACATGCTTTATCCATTTTCAGATTTCAAGTTGGATATAAATTAGTTCTAAATACTATCAATGAACATATACACATATATCCATACTGTTGCAGATATCAAACATGGAGAAGCAATCACACAAATACATGACTTTACAATTCCACTCGGGATACACATCATATTCTAAAGTCGACAACGTGGATGTAGTGCGAAAGAAAACTAAAAAAAATGTGAAAAATGACATTTGCACTTACACAATACTTCATGTGAGCATGATCATAACATACACACACATATCCTTTTTGGGTCCTCAAGTAATCCACAAAAACACGGTAAATGGAGGGGATTAAAGTATGATGAAAGGGGCTTATTGATGTAAATTCGACCAATGCATCTTGTTTATCAAATGATAAGCATTGAGGATAACATTTCCCCAATTGGAGAGAAAGTGTGAAAATGTGAATCAACAAGGTTATAATGACATAAATAATATGTTGGTGTTCCCTCCTGGCTTTTAGCTATCCCTTTTGTGGCGAACTTGCCTTTAATTTCTGGATTTCAGCTTTGTTTTTGCCAATGTAAAATTTTTTTATTGAACTTTGTTGAAATTTTCTCTAATATTTGCGGAATTTATGGTAATTACTATAAAAGATGATTTATTTCACATACCAAAATTTTCAATGTTCTTTTATTAATAAATGTGCACCACTTCTACATGCTTTTTGGTCCTTGGTTGATGGCAATGGCTAAAGAGGGAGAGGCATACAAGCTTTGTAGTAGTATTCTAATCATAATCACCACACATATTAATTTGCAGTATTGTGTAAGGCATGTAATTGGAAGTTTAATCATGAATAATGCATAAATAAGTTGAAATAACAAAAAACACTATCGTAGAAACTCAAAATTCATACGATACCAATACAACAACAAAGCCCTTTCCCTCAATTAAGTAGGGTAAGTTACATAGATTTCCAGCCTCCATTCATATCTAAATTGGGTCATTCTCGAGCTTAAATCCAAGTAACAAATATCCCGTCGGAAAGTCTCATTCCAACACTTCTTGGCCCTCTCTTAACCGGCTCAATATCCTAAATCTTGCATCTTCTAACTGGTGCATCAACCAACCTCCTTTGCAAATGGCCAAATCATTTTAAGGAGTTTTCTCTCCTTTTATCTTCTATCGGAGCTATCCCATCTTTCTTTTTGACCACATCGTTTTGAATCCAACCTTTTGGTGTATGACCACACATCTACCTTAGCATTTTCATTTCTGCTAGTGTCATTCTTTGCTCATGTCTATGGTTCACATGCCAATATTCTGATACATAGAATAGGCTCAGTCTCACAACTGCTTTGTAATTTCTTCCTTTGACTTTCAAAGGGATTTTCTTATCACAAAGAACAGTAGACACTCCTCTCGACTTTAGCCAACATGCATTTATTCTATGAGTAACATCCCTATCAGTTTCCCCATATTGTTGCAAAATAGATTCTGTTAGAAAACTAACATAGCTCTGATACCATGTTAGAAATATGGAACGTGAAAGCGTAATCAGAGATAAAGAATAAACTTTAAGGAACACCTGTAGTTTACATGGAACCCTACTCCCTAAGGAGCAGGATGAAACAACAGGAGAACGCTTCAAAGGTTTGATTGTTGCATTCGACTTTCTCATCTGATATAGGAGGTCTGGAGCTTCTTATATAGCCTCCACAAACCCTCCAAGTCCCACCATTGGTATATATGGGACTAAACATAAGTGGGTGTGGTAATTGAACCATGGAGGGATCCAATTACCCACATACACATGATGCACAACACATATACTCCAACACTCCTCCTAAAACTGGAGCATGCATGGACAAACAGAAAGAAATCAGGGATCCAATTACCCACATATACATGACGTGCAACACATATACTCCAATACTCCTCCTAAAGCTGGAGCATGCAATGGTCAGCTTGGACAAATAGAAAGAAATCTCAAACTCATACTACAAGACACTACGTACAATATCAAATCAACACATACACATTGTCGGTTATTGTCGAGGACGTTGCTTCTCATGCCGTGCATGTGAGGAGGAACAAACGAGTTGGAGCGTGAGTCGAACTAGGTCTCCTTGTCGGAGAACAAGTACTCTGTACAGTGCCTCTCAGAGTCACTAAAACTGAGTGAGTCTCCTCATCGGAGTAGTCTAGTCCACCACATGTAGAAGACTGCATCACTTGGACTACTACACTCTTTCAGAAGGACCGAACTGAAAATGCCGTGGAGACATCCTCGTCGAAGTCCGTGGTTGTTTGAGAATGGAGTATGAAAAGTCTTCTCATTGGAGAAGTGGGTCTCTCCCTTACTGGCTCAGAGAACAGAATTTCTACTCTGGAGTCCCTATGAAACCACATGAAAATCCTAGCCCACATGGCATAGGGAATGGGATCTCTACTCTAGAGTCTCTATGGATCAAATGAAAAATCTGAGATCAAAAATAAATGATGGAGACCGCATGAATGATGGCAAACATATGCGCATCAAACTGAAGACTCGAAATCTGATCGTTGAGTCCGAATATCTGAACTGTAGTATTTGAATTTTGGTTGGTCTAGAACCTGTATCTGAATCTGACCTGTAGCTCTATACAATACTCCCCCTTTCTCCCATACTTATTGGAAAATAACGACATCGACAAAGTTGGGAGAAGATTAACAAGATGGGGAGACAAAAAACATCACATAAGCCGATCTCACAAAATTTTCTCGCCTTTTTCTTCTCAAATTTTTTTCGGCTATTTCCTTTTTTCAATAGCTGTCTTCTTCATTTTTTTCTTGCGTATGGTTTTTTTATATGTACTTTTTTTCCCAAAAGAAATTTTCTCTCCCTTTTTTAATAAGCTTTTCATTTTTTCGGATTTTCATCCTTTTTTTGAAATATTAGGGTCCACAAAATGCAACTGTGACTTTGCTTACCTGCTTATTATTTAGGGCTTCCTTTGGGACCCCAAATCAAGAGCCATCCTCGATTGGGTTTGCCAATGTGTGATGATGCTACTAGAAGCAATCAGACCAGGGGGTAGAGCCTATCGTTCCTGGCGATCGTGCATGTAGAGGAAGGCGGCGATGTGGGTGGCATTACCTGGAGTTGCGATGCTGGGAGGTTACGGTGTCGCCGCTGGAAGCGTACAAGGAAGAGTTGGCTGCAACGATCTGCGTGAGGAAGGATATGCACGTGTTGAAGGATGTCCTGGAAATGTGGTTGCTTTGGATGTGCAAAGAGGAGCAACCGTTTTTTCCTTAGGCTACGCGAGCGCCATGCGATGAGGATCTGGCGATCAGAGACTCTGCCTGGGATGAGGCGATGACATGTTATTGCGAAATATTGCAACACCACTTGGAATGCGGTTGGAGAGGTGGGCAACACCGCATGGAGGGGCTAGGAGTTGTGCGGTACCGCCTTGAAAATGAGGGTCTTGCCATCGGTGTTGCTTGCGTGAGATTCCGGAGGAGGTGGGGTGCCATCGTGCTTGGAGGAGTTCGGCATCACCATCACCATTTTTTTTGCGAGATCTAGTGATGGGGCTTACGCAAAATCTGACCTATAGATCTTGGGTTCCTAGAACCCTAAGTGGATTGAACTGGATATGCATATCAACATTCTTCTCCTGGAGACGGTTTCTTGTCCTCAGAAGCTTGAACATATATCTACATAATAGATTTCCAGAACAATAGTCAAAATAAAATATGAAATGTAAACCCTAAAACTGACTGCTCGAGATATTGAAATTAAAGTTCCAAAAATTAAACCAATTTTTGCTTAGAATTTGGGTTTCATAAGAACCCTAGAACCTGATCGAACCTTGCAGAATCTGGAGATGATCAGAATGTCGACACACTAGAATAAATGTCGAACACGTATAATAATAATCTTCAATCAAGAATCACACATGCTCTGATAATTAAATCTTCAATAGAACATGAAAATAAATCTTCAAGAATAAATCCGTGAAAATCGAACATGCTCTGATACCATATTAGAAAACTAACATAGCTATGATACCATGATAAAAATATGGAATGTAGAAGCGTAATCAGAGATAAATAATAAGAGTGAAGGAATACCATGATTTAACATGGAACCCTACTCCTTAAGTTGCGTGATGAAAACATTAGAGAATACCTCAAAGGGTTGATTGTTGTAGTCAACTTTCTCATGGTGATACAGGAGGTCTGGGGCTTCTGATATAGCCTCCATAGACCCTTCAAGCCCCACCACTGGTAGATGTGGGACTAAACATAAGTGGGTGTGGTAATTGGACTATGGAGGATCCAATTACCCACATATACATGACACGACACATATACTCCATCCAAGGTTCAGAAATGCTGTATGCGATATTCGTTCGGTCATGCAGTCTAAAGCGAGTAAGCGGATATGCGGAGGAGTATACAGAAGTATATGCAGTTTATGCGGTTTATAGTATTTTAATTTAAAATATTATAAAATAAACAATAAAATATAATTATGTAAAAAAGTTGACGATCTAACAAAATCCAAAATCAAAAATTTCAAATAAGATAATATAATCAATAAGATATATAAGCATGATATTATAAATTGATTGTTTTTTAGTATGTATTTTGAGTTTAATGCATATATATATACACACAAATTTGGATCCAACATGGAACACATGAATTCTATAAGAGAACCTCTAATGTATATATAGACCCTATAGATAACAAAAGCTAAAGAGTAATCACAGGTATACAAATCATACATCCAAAATTATACACATATATGTATCTTCAAGGGACAAAATATGTTGACACAAAATGTGGGGGAATATTGTATTTGAATATAATTAGAAGCACAAAAATGTAAAGTGTCTGATTGTTAGCCAATTATTTCATGTTTTCTTTGACGAATTAGATTGAATTTCATTAGATAGAAAATTCAAAAAGCACTAAACAATTCATTAATAAGTATTGAGAACAATGGGGAAAATGGATATGAGAAAATATCCTAGATTATATTCCCAAATGCAATATATACGAGAATAATGAAAAGATGCATCAATGTAAATGATATAAGAGTTGCTCGGAAAAAAATCGAGTTAATGTGTCATAAACATGTCATGGATTAATATGAATCCTATCAGATATAGGCCGCATATGCCGCATATACGGACCACATATGCGTTTTGTCCATATATTGCTGCATATGGCATATGCTCTTCGGTCAAGTGACCGAATACGCATATGCGGCCGCGTGGACTGCATTTCCGAACACTAACTCCAACTAATCCCAAGTATCGAAAAGATTCCTTCTTCTGAATGTTATCGTCTCCAATCTTCACCTCGAGTCTCTCACCATTGTTTCCTTACATTACTAGTACAATATTAAGATTTTTTAGCACGTAAATTGTTACGATACTGGTACAATATTAAGAATTTTTATCACGTAAATTGTTGAAGAAAATTCATCATTCATCAGAATTCAAAGTTAAGAATGCAATTAAACATAAGTATATTATCAAAAAAATTTCAAACATAAAAAGCTATATTAAACTCATGCACACTTTCTGCTATATTAACAATATATATGATTAACTTGTTTAGAATCTTGAGATGCCTTATATCGTAACTCGTCTGTTCAATTGGACTCATTGTAAAGCTTGTTATGGAACCTCCTCTCGAAAGTTGGCATGGCGTTGTCTGGTCGAGGGTTTCACTGCTCGATCTACAAGCTTGGGAGGTTTGGGGGGTGGGAGGGGCATCTCCTGTAGGGTCTTGATTAAGTTTAAAGGTTCTTGCTTAAGTTAGACGGGCATAGAAATTTTTGCGTTGGGGATTAAGGCTCGTGTTTACATGTATAATATATATTATGACTAACAAATATGTTCACTGGGATGGCAACGTATACCATATGGGGGAATGAAGAAATATCACTCAAATCGACCCCATTTCCTTTAAGAAGTGAAGCAAATTGGCAATCGATGGATGAGAAAAATATAATGTAGTTTTCGATATTGTCAATTTGGCAATAGCGACATTGAATAAATGTGGATGATATGTCGTGGTATGGAGATAGTAGGTATTGAAGTCATTGTCACAGGAGTAGCTGTGCCAATCCAACAAATGCTCTGAAAAGGACTCTTTTGAACCTTCTTAAATGTGGAGACATGAAGTCAGTCCTAATAGTGATGATGGTTTGTGCTCCCCTTTCCCTCAATGAGATCCACAAAGTCGAGATCAATGATGGGATCACGACATTTGAATCGATGTTCCAAATTTGAAGGGCATGCCGGAACTGGCATTTTCCTTGATTGGTTGGACCACATTAACCACTTATTTGTCTTGAAGGGCCCCTCCAACTAATACAAAGATTAACAATGGATATACCTTGCTTTGGTGGAACTGCCTTCAGTATTAGCGCCATTGCAAAGTTAAATGTTGTGTAAGTTTATGGTCCGGGGTGCAAAATCAAGCTTCAAGATAAGTTTCTTCTTGAGGAACATGGTCAAAATTTCCACTTTGTTGTAGAGCGCCAACACACTCATATTGTCAAAATTATATGGAGGAATTCCAAGTCTATGTTGTTGACATTTTAAGGAGAAAGATGTACGATGGGTTGCTCAGTACATTTATAGCTTTAGATCCAACCGATGAACGCTGCATTTGTAATTTTAGGACAGTTGACAACAACAATGATTTGATCCAAGAGCTGAGATCAAGCTTGCTACAGTCACCTTTGATATGACCGTCTACTCCATTTTATCTATACCTGTATGTGCACCCTGTATTCCACCACCAACTCTTTACACCAAAGGAGAAAACTTTACCTTCTCTCATTTTCTTTCTGGATGATCATTCTCTTCTTCTCATCCCGTTTCATAAGGAATTATAGTGTAGGCGTGAATCCCATTCCGGGACATGATGCTTCCTTTGCTTTAAGGCGGGACATCGAGCACGGGAATATCGTCAATTGTGAACATCTAATGCTTATTTGATAGTGGATGAACCCTGTGATCCCCCCATGCTTAATGCTAATGATCATCCTCGGTTGTTGGCTACCTACACCTAATTAGAGATTCACTCTGAAGGTGTGTCAGGGAATATTCTGGTTTATATTTATTGATCAAGCATTATAATTATCTCAATGAAATAGTGGACCTACAGAGAATGTCATGCTAGTAATGCTTAATTCCTGTGTTGAAGACGGTGAATCGTTGCTATGACGCATAATTTTTTGCACCACATAATTAATTGGTGGTTGTCATTGCTTATTCATAATTGATAAGAGCAGTGTGGTAATTTTGTTTCTCAAGAAATGGTTGACGAATCAAGCCTCAAAGACCAACCCTTAACTTGACAAAATTGTGCAACACAGGGTAAAGGTGGGATACAAATGCCTATAAAGCACCGATGTTGATATTTAAAACCTTGGTTGATCCAAATGCATATATACCGCCAATGTTCCTTCTTGTTTTCAATATAATTACTTTATAAATATGAGACATGGTGTCATTTAGCCCCTGTGAATGATTTTCATATCTGATTGGGCCGTCCATTACAATTTGATAAAGGACACCGATCATAATGGACGAAAGAACTTATATTCCTTCCTTACGGGTCCAATCTAAATAACCTTTCGGCCCCAAGGCACACTTAGTCCACATTATATGACCACATTTCCCCTTACTAATTACCCCCTACCTTACTGCTTATATCTGTTTGGGCCGTCCATTACAATTTGATAAAGGACACCAATCATAATGGATGAAAGACCTTATATTCCTTCCTTACGGGTACAATCCAAATAACCTTTCGGCCCCAAGGCACACTTAGTTTCATTTCCTACCTATAATGTTCTCCATTTTACCCCTCACCATTTTTTTTGATAGAAGAGAGGGTGAGCTCCCGATGGGAGTCACCGTAACAACTGTTTCATTAATAGATTTTAAAGTACAGTACCTAGCAACCCAGGAGTTGTACAAAGCTTTACAGTGCGCTACAACATTTTCCGAGTAAAAACTTTGATTCTTGAAAACCTCCTCATTCCTTCCCAACCAAAATGCCCAGAGAACCGCAAAAGGGTCGGAGCAATCGTCCGAGGATCCGTTCCCCATCTCTCGAACTGACCTCCATAATGCGTCTGTTCTATCCATCGCCACCCATTGGATCCCCATCGCCTGCCAAACCTGTGCCGACATCGGGCACCTTAAGAAGAAATGATCCAGATCCTCCTCCATCATGCGACATCTGTCGCAGAGGGTGTCTTCAGTGCCAAAGATCTTCCCCCACCTCGTTTTATCGCACACGTGGTCCCTTCTTAAGCACCATAAGAAGACGACGATCCTGCACGGCAGCTTAACTGCCCAAAATATCTTCATATCCTGGCACCGATCCTCATCCTGGACATCTTCTTCAGTCACCAGTTCCTTGTTTGCATGCTTAACTGAGAAATGCTTACCCACCCACACAAAGTGGTCCAAACCCTGCTTCAGGTCGTCCGACAAAGGCAGCTCCTCCTGCAATACTCTAACTGTTGATCTGACAGATCAGATAGGAAGGCCGACGACCACGTGCCTGAATCCGCTACCTGCGCGACAGAGGTCTCCCTAGACGTCGCCAAAGCAAACAGTCTCGGATACCTATCCCCTAGGGCTCTCTCGCCTGTCCAGTCATCGTGCCAGAACCTGAAAGTGCGCCCATCCCCTACCTTTGGGCGCAACCTATGAGAAACCAAAGGAAGCACCTCTCGGATCTCGGCCCAGAGAGGGGACTCATAACGCGCTCTCCTAGTCACCGGTCGACCCCCCCCCCCCCCCCCCAAACATCATATATCTTCCTCACTTGCCCGACGGCCAGCGAGCCAGAAGGGCGCCGGATTTGGATCGTCCACTTCGCCAAAAGTGCCTTGTTCATAGCCTCAACGTCGCACATTCCCAGGCCTCCAAACCTATACCCTTTCTTCGCTTCTTCCCATTTCACCAGGTGCATTCTCGAACTCTATTGCTTACCATCCGACCACAATAACCTTTTCATTAAGACCTCCACCTTTTTCCGTACTCCTACCGGCATCAAATGAACAGTGAAGAAGAAAATTGGGATGATCGATAGAACATGCTTAAGAAGAATCAATTTCCCTCCCCTCGACAGAGTAACAGCCTTCTACCCAGCCAGCATTTGCTCCATCCTCTGCAGCCTCCCACCCCTCACACCTTCTAATCTACTTGTCCTAGGAGAGCAAATTCGGAATTATCGGTTATAGTTAGTATTCCACCATTTGAGCAATAAATAGCAGAATCCTTATAATGTATACTTTATGGAAAAGATTTCAACATATTAGAGAGTGATGAAATACCAACATGAGTTCCAACCATTGCCAACCAAAATTATCGATGTCATGCCAGAAGATGTTCACAATGGTCTACCCCTTTGAGACATATATCACCATATTGACCTTATATAATGAGTTATTTTCTCATTTCCTACATTTTCAAATGAGGCCGAACCAAACATGAGGAATGCCATGGCATGTTATGGGCTTTATACATGAGGGTTTGAGCCCCATAGTCTTGACCCTGCTCCTTAACACCAAGAAAGATGTGCCACAGAGAATATACATTGATAGTAGAACTATTGATAAGTATCTATCAAGTATTCTTTTAAGGTTCCAGGACTAGATGACATTCTCATTATTTTGTTTTGTGTCACCATATTTTTCAAGATGGATCTTAGGAGCGTGTATCGCTAAATCAAGTTCAAGTTGGGAGATGAGGGAAGGAGGAAAGATGTATCTGCGATCACTACCACATCCTCATCCATAAAAACCGAAGCTTCCACGACATCCTCCGATGGCAAGAAAAGTAGGACACTTTCTAGCTAGTTGTAGAGTTAGGTGTGGTTTTCTCATCAATGGTAGAGTAAAACTATTGAAGAAGCTCAAATACAACCTAAATGGATGGAATAGTCTTCGATATGAGAAACTAATCTCAAGCCATCTAGTAGCGAGGACCAAGTCCAAACAGAAATATGCATACTTGCCACTCAACACATTCCTAAACATGCTTAAAAGTCACCATACAACATTGTGATCAGTGGTAATATTTAGTTAGGATAGACTTTACAGAGTAAATGATCATATTCATAGATAAATATCAATGGACTAGACTGGGCCATTTGATAGATAATTGAAGTCGATAACTAGCAGACTATTTGAGTCGGTGGGGTCGTCGATTGACTATTGACTACTCGATCAATAGTTAATTGATTGATTAGTTCGCCGAGTTTTTCATGGATAGTTTTTATTTCGATTTTCCCTTTTTTAAAAATGAACTTAATCTGAGATGCTTATTGTTTAATTTGAATTCATAGTTTCTTTTATTTCACCATGATAGTATAGAAAATATACAAAGCTATGTAAAAATATAAGCATATATATATAAATTAATTTATATATTTAAAATAATTAAAGAAAAATACAAAACTGACTAAAGTTGGACTAAATCTAGTTAGATGTTCGATTGTTGATTAATCCTTAGTCAGTGACTCGACTGACTGAATACTGACTACAAACTTTTGCAAGCTCGACTAGCATAAGTCTGAGCAAGTTCCTTCAGCATTTCTTGGCAACGTCACTGAAAAGCGTATTTGTTGCAATAGAATGAATAACTGAGTTGGTATGCAAATATATTACTTGATAATTACCTTGAATCTAGGGGCTATAATCCAAGTTAGTTTCATGTTCCGTGAGAATATAATGTTTCTTCGAACTTCCTATAAATACCTTAAAAGAACAGGAATGGGAGAATCATAATTTTCCTTACCATTGAGTTTAACAAAGGATCCAAGTGGCTTTGTCACTTCAAAACTGGACGTAGTCATGGACGTGGCTTTTAATAAAGAAGAAAAGTTATAGTTGTTTAAGATGCTTGTATAGAAGAGAGATAAAATGGGATATCTATTCCATAGGGCTAAGGTCTCTTATATAGAGAGAAAACCTTAGAGAGTACAAGAGGAAAAATATATAAATACCCTTGAGGGGTTACGGAACCCGAAGGATTAAAAGTTACGAAACCCGAAGGGTTAAGGGTTACGGAACCCGAAAGGTTACAAACATAATAATATAATAACTCTAACAATAATAATTCTAACACCCCCCCGTAAGTTGGAGCATATCTGTCGATCATGCCCAACTTGGATACTAAGTACATTAGGGGCGCTTCCTTGGAAGAGCCTTTGTGAGGATGTCTGCAAGTTGAAGTTCAGTGGAGATGTGTGGAGTGTTGATTCGTCCTTCTCGTACTTCATCATGAATAAAATGGCAATCAACTTCAATGTGTTTTGTCCACTCATGGAAAACTGGATTGCTGGCGATGTACGTGGCAGACTTGTCGCAGTATAAGGGTACAAGAGTGGCCACTGACATACCAAGTTCTGTTAGGAAGGAAATAAGCATGTGATCTCACATGTGGACTGAGCCATTGCCCTGTATTTTGCTTTCGCACTGGATCTGGATACCACTATATGCTTCTTGCTTTGCCAAGTGACAAGATTATCCCCAACAAACATGGCGTATCCTGTAGTGGATCGACGGTCCTTAGGAGAGCTAGCATAGTCAGAATCTGTATAGGCGGATATATTAGTGTGTCCATTCACACCATAGAAAAGTCCACGTCTGAGAGATTCCTTCAAATAACGAAGGATCAAAAGAACATCCTGCTAGTGACTATAAAGAGGCTTCTCCATATGTTGACTAGCTCTGCTCACAACATATGATATATCTGGCCTAGTAACAATGAGATAGAGTATTTTCCCACTAAACTTCTATATCGTGTTGCATCCTCAAAAGTTGGATCAATAAATGATGAATATTTTCTCACTTCTGCAGGGATGCCAGATGGCTTGCATCCAAGAAGTCCCTCCTCAGTCAGAATATCGAGGCAATACTTTCTCTGTGAAAGATGAAGCCCCCCTGTAGTGCGTATTACTTCGATGCAAGAAAATAACGAAGTTGGCCGAGATCTTTCGTGACAAAGACCTTCTGGAGGAAGGCCTTTGTCTCATGAATACCATCTACATCATCTCCTGTGATAACCATATCATCAACATAGACAACAAGGATGATCGCACTAGTAGACCGTCGTCTAACAAAGACAGAGTAGGCATATGTTTCCTATGAAAACCAGGTGTGTTGATCTCCATAGTGAGCCTGCCAAACCATGCCCTTGGGCTCTGCTTCAGGCCATAAATGGCCTTGCGTAGTCGACATACATGCTCCCCCTCGACTACATACCCCGACAGTTGCATCATGTAGACCTCCTCGTCAAGATCACCATAAAGAAAGGTGTTCTTCACATCAAGTTGATAAATGGGCCAAGCCTTGTTGGCAACAACAGAGAGAATGGTACGTATCAACCCCATTCTGGCAACATGCGAGAATGTCTCAAAATAATCAACTCCAAAGGTTTGTGTGAAACCTTTGGCAACAAGTCTGGCTTTCAACATGTCAATACAACCATCAGGCGACTGTTTGGTCGTGAAGACCCATCGACAAGCCACATGGAGAACTCCGGGGGCACAACACAAGATCCCACGTGCCTCGGGAGGTAAGTGCATCCATCTCCTCATCCATGGTCTGTCGCCAACCACGATCTTGCATTGCACTAAAATGATCTCTTGGAACGATAATAGAGCATCTGCAAATATCTTGTCACAGCTAGATAAACCATCTGTAGAAGTAAAATGTGACATGAGGGTGATACATACATTTCCTTTTTTGCTTGCGTAGACTATAGGAAGCTCCCCAGATACATTCGGGACAACAGTGGTGGGAGCACTCGAAGTTGTCATATCATCCTGCATAAAAGGGACAAACAAAGGTACAAACACTGGTGTAGAAGGTATAGAGGTATGTTGGCGAGTATAGACGATTGGTGGAGGAGGGAGGTCCAGAGGAATGTCACTCACAGTCTGTGTGAAATAACTTATTTTCTCAAAGAAGGTGACATCAACAGATACATAATATCGACGTCTAACATGATCATAGCAACGATAGCCTTTCTGGGTACGAGAGTACTCAAAAAAGACGCATTTGATGGCACGAGAGGATAATTTGTCAGCTGCATGAAAGTTATGAACAAATGCAATACAACCAAAAATTCGCAGAGATACTGGAAAAGGAGACTTGGTAGCATAAATTAAGGAAAATGGAGTTTCCCCTTTGAGAACAGATAAAGAACACGGTTGATGAGATACACTGCAGTAAGGATAGCATCTCCCCAATATTGTTCAGGAACACTCATTTGACTATGAAGAGATCTGGTAAAATTTAGCAAGTGTCGGAGTTTTCTCTTAGCTATACCATTTTGTTGTGAGGTATATGGACATGATGTTTGGTGAACAGTTCCCTGGGATGCAAAAAAAGAGGTCAAGTCATGTTGGGTTAACTCAAGAGCATTGTCCGTACGAATGATTTTAACAATGCTAGAAAAGTAAGTTTTAACATATTGAAGAAATTTCTGACAATTTGATTAATCTCCGAATGCTCCTTATTTGATAGACCCAAGAAGGTCAACTATAATTGTCAACGAAAACTATAAAATAGCGATGACCACTTCATGTGCGTATCGGACAAGGTCCCCATACATCACAGTGAACAAGATGAAAAACAACAATACTACGAGACTCAGTACGAACTTGAAACGAAGTTCGATGCTGTTTCCCGAGCTCACATGCCTCGCACTGAAAAGACTTCAGAGCAGAGAGTTCAGAAACATCATGGAGATGGCCTTGGCGGAGGGATGCCCAAGGTGCAAACGCCATAGGAGTGGATCTTCAGAGATAGATGCAACACCAGTAAAATTGGAGTCTAAGGGTATGTCAAGGTAATATAGGCCGTTCTTCTCATGACCCCCACCAAAATCTGCCTCGTCTGAATGTCCTGAAAATAACAACACTCATCAAATATCATACGACAATGAAGCTCCACACGAAGCCTGTGAATTGGCAGCAAGCTAAGAGGAAAATCAGGAGTACAGTGAACCCCTGAAGGTCGGAGTTTGGAAGAGAATTCCATAGTTCCGACAATAATAATCTATAATTGAGTCCCATTAGCGACTCGGACTGACTTCACAGAGGTAAATGGTATGGAAGAGGTGAGCAAACTACCTTCTTCAGTGAGATGAGTAGAGGCACCGGAATCAATAATCCAAGTTGGAATAGGAGCGATAGCAGGGTTGGCTATTGTACCTGAAGGAGTGACCAAAGCAACAGTTGTAGTGTTACTAGTGGTGGTAGGCCATGGAGTCTGAAGGATCTGCATTAGGCGGGAGTAATCTGCATCATTAAGATGAACAATCTTGCCACTGGAGGTAGGCGTTGCCTCTTCCACATCATAGGCATCCTCATAAGCATTATTTGGCGCTGTAAGAAGGTACGCCAAACTTTTGCCAGCATCGTTCAGATGGATGCTTCAACTTACCACAATGAGTGTGTGGGGCAGTAGAGTCTTACCACGACCACGACCAAAGTCACGACATCGTCCAGATTCTCGTCTACGGCCAGGACTTGGATCACGACCGCATCCTCCTCGTAAGTCGTATCTGCCTCCTCGCCCAGATGAGGCATGTGTGCAAAGTTCTCTATTGAAGGTAAGACGGGAGGTCGGGCGGCGGATGTCTCGAGCTCCTCAAGTCGACCAAAGATGGTCTTCATTGTTGGCAGTGTGTCTGATATAAGAAATTGCTCCTTCGCTGCACGATATCTAGAATGCAGGCCATCAAGGAAGCGGCATACTTGCCAGTCAGAACGCTCTTGTATTTGTTTGGTGCAACATGAGGGCTGGACTATTGCAAGCTCCTCATACAGGCCGGATATATGCTTGTATTATTTGATGAGGGTGGAATCACCCTGAGATGCCGACCAGATTCGCTTGTAAATGTCTGAAAGGCGTGACTTCGTCTTCTTCTGGGAGTATGTTTACTCGAGATCCTCCCACATTTCCTTGGCCGTATTTTTATAAAGATGATTTGAAGCAATGTGAGCCTCAACACTGTTGGTCATCCAGTTGATAACCAAATAGTTGTCAGTCTGTCAATTGTCGTACTCTTTGTCCTTTTCATCTAAAATATCTTTAGTCAAAATGTAGAGTTTCCTCTGACCACCAATGAACACTATAAAAGATCGAGATTTAGGCATGTAATTTTCTGTGCCCTTGAGTTTGATAATAGTGCGCTGTGCCATAATATTTATGGCTAAGGGCTTTGTCTCGGTAGAAGAAGGCACCATGGTGGTCTTAAAATAGAAAGACGATCCTGTGATCAACTAATGATGCATATAGAGCTAAAAAATGCCTTAAAACTCACGTTTGCCCTTGAAAAAAGGCTAAAACACTCAAAGGACAACACATTTGGATTCTTGGCAGCGGTCCATGATGAGTTTTCGATCTCCAAAGAGTCCTACGGTACTTGTGGAGGGTAGCTGTGGCGCTGATGGCCTTCGTAGGAGGGTCCTGAAAGCGCAGGGTAGCTCTAGCGGGAGGGCTGCTGCATTGGAGGCGATTGGAGGGCCTTGCACGGGCCCTAATTCAAGGAAGAGGGCTCGCGCATGCTTTGCGAGGCTTGAAGGTGGCCGTGGGGATTTTAGGTCAGAACCCCGATTTAGGACCGTTGCTTTGATACCATGTGGAGAAAGAGACAAAATGGGATATCTATTCCATAGGGCTAGGGTCTCTTATATAGAGAGAAACCATAGAGAGTACAAGAGGAAAAATACATAAATACCTCTGAGGGGTTACGGAACCCGAAGAGTTAAAGGTTATTGAACCCGAAAGGTTACAAACATAATAATATAATAATTCTAACAATAATAATTCTAACAGTGCTAATCAAAACAGATTGGAAAATGATTAAAGCTTGTCAATATAATTAGCAGAAAGCCCTGCTATTGAGTGTTGTTATTTTGCTAGGGTTGATGGTTGCATATGGTGTGATGTCTAATTGTTGCACGGTTGGGTGGTGCCAGGTTGATGGTTTTATGGGGAACATTGTTGCTTTTAGCGTCATTCTGCTCTTTGAAAGAGGGGTTGATTGTATCCTTGCCTTTGGGTTTGCAATTAACTGTCCTAGTGCTGGACCTGAGAGAGGCTTACTATGGGTTCTAGCTTGCAGAGCAATTGGAGAGGAGGCATCGTGGGAGTTGGGGACATTAGGAATCTTGGGGAGCTTGTAAATTTCAGAAAGGAGCTGAAGGATGAGGTGGGGGTTGTTGGTGGGAGACGGAGGAGGGCGGACGAGAAAGAGAAGAGTCATGAGGCCTGCTTAGATAAGAGATACAGGGAGGAGGAAGAAAGAGAACAACAATTGATGGATGAAGAAAAAATGATAAAAAATAAATGATATGTTTTGGTATGTTAGTCATTTAATTGCTATTTTCAATGGTGTTGACCCATGGTGATGGGTGAAGAGAACAATGAGACAAAAATAAATGACATTTTTGGTATGTTAGTCATTTGATTGCTATTTTCAATGGTGTTGACCCATGGTGATGGGTGAAGAAAACAATGATAGAAAAATAAATGACATTTTTGGTATGTTAGTCATTTGATTGCTATTTTCAATGGTGTTGACCTATGGATCTTAATGACATAGTGGACACTTATAAAAATAAATATTTTGTAGTGGTCTTCCTGTGAAATGAGGAGGGTTGCGTGTTAAGTAGTCGACAATTAGCGCAAGAGAGATAAATTCCTTGATAGTGTTATTAAAAGAACACCATTTAGGAGTTTGTCTTGAAACAATTCGAATCTTTTCAACATGGATTTAAGTAAACATTTGGATTTCATTGGAGCATTCCCTACTAGCGACACGTTGCATCATCCAAATGCAATGAGAAGTTGGCAAGGGCCGCTACATCGCTGCCCAGATGTAGGTCAAATTTTTTAAGTGTTCTCGCATACATGAGTAACACATGCGAGTAAATAAGCTAGTTCCGTTGCATCGCTGTTTTGATGCCGTCCAAAATTTCCAAGGGTTATTACATGATGGACGCATCGAGTAAAGAAGTTAGTGCGAAAGAGGTTGTAAAGAAATTGTCGATAAGTAGTTGGAATATTGGTTCTCTGACAGACAAATCAATGGAGAGTGTAGATATGATGGAAAGAAGGAAGATTCAGATGCTATATTTCCAACAGACAAAATGAGTTGGAGAGAAAGCAAGGGAGATCAAGAATACATGATTTAATCTTTGGTATTCAGGTAAAGATAAGGGTAGGAATGGTGTTGGAGTGGTTATTCACAAGGATTTGAAGGATACCGTGGTTGAGGTGCAAAGGGAATTGGATTATTTTGCTAAAATTGGTGCTCGAAGAAGAAATTCTGAATATCATTTCAGTTTATGGATCACAAATTAGTTTAGATGAAAGGATTAAACAAGCTTTTTGGTATGATTTGGATAAGATTATGCAAGGAATTCCACAAGGAGAGATGATTTTCCTAGGTGAAGATCTTAGTGGACATGTGGGAAAGGATGCTTCATAGTATGCTAGTGTTCATGGAGGCCATGACTTTGGTGATAGAAATGAAGAGAGAAAAGTCATTCTGGATTTTGTAATGGCCTATGATCTTTTCGTAGCAAACACTCTCTTCAAGAAGAGGAAGGATCATTTAATTACTTTTAAGAGTGACCCGACTAGAACACATATATATTACTTTGCGTTGAGGAGAAGAGATCGGTCGTGTTGTAAAGACTGCAAAGTCACCAAGAGATTTTGACTATCCAACATCACTTGTTAGTCATGGATTTGCAAATAAAAGGACATGTAAAGAAAAGAAGGTTGCCAAGAGCATTAGAACTAGAGACATGCTTGTTATTCAGAAGGATATAGAGGCTAGATAGAAGCAGTATTTCCATATTGGGGAAGGAAATGGAGAGATTACTTCAGGAGATCTAGCTAGTAGTGGAAGTTATTTGAATCATGCAAGCTATAGACAAATACAAAGGAAGGAAGTAGTGGAGGCTTTGAAAGTTATGAAACCTGAGAATGGTGTAGGATTTCATGACATTTCTATAGAAGTGTGGAGAGTTATAAGTGAGCGTGGTTTGACTTGGCTTACAAATTTATTCAATGTTATTGGAAGAAGCAAGAAAATGCTCGAAGATTGGAGGAGAAGCATCATAATGTCTCCTTATAAGAACAAAGGAGACATTCAAAATTGTTAGAATTATAGAGGTATCAAGTTGATGTCATACTATGCACATTTGGGAACATGTGAAAGAAGGTTGTGGCAAGTTTCCAAAGTAAAAGAAAATCAATTTGAATTCATGCCAGGTCGTTTAATTATTGAAACCATCTACTTGCTTTGGAGAAATATGGGGAGTTATAGAGCTAAAAGGACCTCCATATGATTTGATTTGTAGCAGGCTTATGATTCTGTCCCACGAGAGATATTGCGGAGAGTTGTTGAAGAGACAAGTACTTATCCTATATATTAATGTCATAACGAATATGTATGAAGAGACAAGTACTTATCCTTCATATGTGTAAGGATCCAATATAGGAAGACTGACTATTTTGACATCAACCAAGGTTGTAAAAAACGGTATGCGGTATTCAGTCGGTAGGGTCACTGATTACTGACTAAACGGTATGCGAAAGTTTAAACGAAAATTAGATGGGTTATACGATTTTTGCATTTTTCATTAATAAAAATTATTATACACATATAATTAATAAAAAATATAAATAAATAAGAAAAATATAACTCCATATTCACAATATAGATCAAATATTGTCATATTCAAGGAAATGTTTCATCCAAATGTCAAAAGCAATAACATAAACAACTAAAATGCATGATCAAATATCAAAATAGACAAGATAAACAATTACAATTCATAGCATGAATCTAAAAAGGTATGGATAATGGTGATCCTCTGTAGAAAGTAGATCCATGTTCTTAAAAGACTATTTCTGACCATTTAAAAGGCCACTTCAGACCATTTAAACAACCGTTTGAGGCCGTTTATGCGACCCGACCATTTATGGACCCGATTTTAGTTAAACGATGCGGTTGAGCACCATATGCATATAAACAGTCGTTTAAATGGTCGTTCATACCGTTTTTGCATCCTTGACATCAACATTGGTCTGCATCATGGTTCAGCTTTGAGTCCATTCCTTTTTACTTTGATTATGGACAAGTTGACCAGTCACATTCAGGATGAGATACCTTGGTGTATGTTATTCGTTGATGATATTGTGTTGATTGATGAGATTAGAGATGGAGTAAATGAGAACATTGAGGTTTGGAGATAAGCATTAGAGACTAAAGGATTTCATATAAGCAGGGGTAAGACTGAATATATAGAGTGTACTTTTGGTGGAAGCAATGATGATGGAATTGAGGTGAAGATTGATGATGATAACATTCATAAGAAAGATTCTTTTAGATAATTGGGATCTATTTTGCAACATGATGGGTAATTTGATGGAGATGTTACTCATAGAATAAATGCAAGTTGGCTAAAGTGGAGAGGAGCCTCTTCTGTTATATGTGATAAGAGAATTCCTATGAAAATCAAAGGAAAATTTTACAAAGCAACTGCGGGAGCTGTTATGCCCTATTGATCTGAATGATGACATGTGAACCCATAGACATGTGGAGAGAATGACAATTTCTGAAATGAAAATGCTAAGGTGGATGTGTGGACATACAAGTAAAGATTGGTTTGGAAAGTATGAAATCATAAGGAAAGTGGGTGTAGCTCCGATTGAGGATAAGATGTGAGAAAATTGCTTAAGGTGGTTTGACCATTTGCAAAGGAGGTCGGGTGATGCACCCGTTAGGTGGTGCAAGTGTTGAGATGTTGAGCCGGCTAAGAGAGGGCGAGGAAGGCCCACGAAGTGTTGGAATGAGACTATCCGAAGGGATCTTATTTTTCGAGATCTAAGCCCAAAAATGATCCAAGATAGATATGAATGGAGACAAAGAATCTATGTAGCCGACCTTACTTAATGCGGGAAAAGGCTTTGTTGTTCTTGGGTTTTCTGTAAAATATAAATAGGCACATGTGTAAAAATCCCTAAAATATTATACTTGCGAAGTGACACTCCTTTATAAATAAAGGCAGATAAAAATTGTAATTGCCTTTGTTGCACCTATAGGTCTGAACACTCATATTTTTCCTTTGTTGGGATGTCATATTGCCAATGTTTGGGACCTCTCTTCTTATCTCTTAGAGTATTATTTTTGTGCCAGTTGAGTCAACAGTTTTGTCATCCTTGGTATAGTGATCGATGCTCTGTATAGCCTTGAAACATGTATGCCACGATATTCTGCATTAAGACAATTTTTTCTGTTGGTGACATGTTTTGTTCCTCAACTTTTTGGTGGTTGGAGTTGAATTAGGAAAAGTGACCTTTAGTCCTCTCTCTTTTACTTCTTGGTCATTATTGTTGTACACTTTTAAACCCTTAAAATTCTATAAGATTGTTAAATCATGCACATTATTTGTGGCATTATTATAAGCGTGAATCTTCCATATTCATTAATTCCTTATTTCATCCACCTTGGAACTTGTTATACCTTAAAGCCCTCTCCCATTATTTTGAGTGCATGCTCTGTATTATACACGACAATTGTTTCTTATAATTTTGTCGCCTGTGCAGCAGCACTCAGTCTCGAATATTTCAATGTGTGGAGTAATTTATTTAGAGCTAGACACTAAACATATTTTGTCCCGAAGCAAAATCGTACTCTTTGTCTTGTTTACATTCCATTCTTTTTACTTATAATATTAAGCCTCATTTTATATTTTTGCAGTCAAGGCAGAAAGCACTTGCTGATCTACACAACATGCAAACTGTACAGGTTTTTTCTTCTATGCAATATTCTTTCTTATACACAATCTAATATTTATCCTTGGTAAGTGAAATGCTTGCGTTACTTAGTTAACCTAACGGCCGATTTGCCTGTTTTTATCTGGTTTAACCTAACATCAGATTGTCACGCTTACCATATTATATAGATCTGTTGATGGCTTAGCTGATGAATTGATTACTGGGTTTTATGTTAACTTACAATGGGTCATGACTCTTTTGTTGTTTGTTGATATCATATTGATCTTTGTTTCATTACTATTTTTTATTCTTCATATCCACCTAGACGTGCTAATCGATTTGACTATATGCCGATCTGCTTGGATTTATATTTGCCTCATTTTTTTTTAATCCTAACATGAATCAAATTTTAAACGGCTTTGCTAATTTGAATTCAAAATTGATATATTTTGAGTTTCAAAGATTCAAAAATCGATTCACTTTATTTTGAAATTGAAATGTCAATTGAGGCTTTAAGGTTATATATTGTATTATATAAAGAATATTGGAAATTTAATAATTTTATTTATAATTCTATTTTTGGATGTTGATAACCAAGTTAAAATGTTCTAAGGTCAATGATACTCAGATTATAATATATGATGGACAGGGTTCCTAACTTCCAAGTGTAGGTATTGTATGCTAATTGCTATTCAAAATTGCTTTTTTTAAATGAAAAAAATGTAATAGAAAAACAAAGGTATATTACGAAGATAAAATATTATTGAAAAAATTGAACAAATTATGACTGTTATTGCTTGTTGAAGCAATGGATGGCCAAGATTATGTAGAAAAACAATATAACATAATCATATTATTTGGAACTGGGAGTATATGTGTTATGCGTCACTTATGTTGTAGATGGGTAAATGAATTACTCCAGGATCCATTTACCACATTCAGTTGTCTAGTCCCACATCGACATTCTGTGGGATGTGGGTACTCAAGGAAGGCTATATAAGAAGCCACTCACCATCTGTATTAGTTGAGAAAGTGCAATACAATATATAGTCCTTTGAGGCCTTCTCCCGTTGTTTCATCTCGCTCCGTATGGAGTAGGGTTCCACGTTAAAATCCCGCGTTCTTCATATTTATTCTATTTCTCTGATCAGGCTTCCACATTCACATTTTCTAACATGGTATCAGAGCAGGTCGTTCTTGATTGATTTTGAAGATTTATTTTTTGAAGATTATTTTTATTGTTCGAGATCGGTCAAGTTTGAGTTTCAATCTTTATGGATTTCTTGAAACCCTATCTTTGCAAGATCTTAAAGTGTTATTCCAAATCTGTTCTGTTGAGATAGTTGTACTGCTTTGGTGCTATTTCTTATTTTATTTTCTTTATGTACCTATCATGTAATTAAACCATGACTTTTATCCTATATAAGAGAGCCCTAAGGTCTCATGAATGCCATGCAATTCTTTTCCACCAATATGGTATCAGAGTAACAATCCTAGACCGGGGTTCCCATATCTCCAAAATCCTAAACACCCCCCTCCCACGCCGCCGCAGCAACCACCTACCCAGTGCCTCCCGCGGCACCGTCATGCTGTCGTAGAACGCCTCCCGCGGCACTGTCATGCTGTCGTAGAGCGCCTCCCGCGCCTTCCACGGATCCCGACTGCCGTTATCCAGTGGATGAAATCATCCATTTTGTCGCCCAGTGGCTGTAGAGGGTGCAGTTATGTGTTCTCCCATTGTTGGTTCGTTCCTCTTTAGCCTGTTTGCCAGTACGAAGGTTTGATTTGTTCGATTTTTCGTGATTTTCAGTGAATAAATCACGGCTTCCGACTCTAGACTACACCAAAATTGATGAGGTTGGTTGTATGAGTATACACATGCAACCAATCTTCACCATGATTTTGTCATTGTGTAGACTCACTCATAGTAGTCTACTCCCCGGTTCTATTTCGGATTTCGGCGATCTTCTTATCATGACACAGAACAAGGGTAATGTTTTTTCATCTTCCGGTGTCTTCAAGGTGCCGGCTTCAATCGTGTAGATGAATGGGACCAACTACGAGTTGTGGTCCATGCAGTTTCGCAACCTGATGCAGTGTCATAGCAAAGATTACATTCTGATGGATGCAGAGCTGGCAAACAAGACTGGGCTAATGCTTCTTGGAACTAAGATGATGTCTATTCTTGGATTTAGCTCTCTAGGAAACTCACCACAGAGATTGCCAATGATATTGTCAATCAACCCACAACAAATGTTATGTGGGACACTTTAGCAGACACATATGGACATGCGAAGAATGAGAGCAAGATTCTACAATTGCAGTATGATATTTTTTCGACCAAGCAGAATGGTCGACATCTTCATGCTCACTTCTCGAATCTTAGATGCATGTTTGAGCGTTTGCATATTTTCATACCTATTACTACCAGCACTGAGCAACAACAGTCATATAGGAATGACACTATTACCGGAGTCTTCCTGTCATCTCTTGATTCTGAGTACGATGTAGCACGCACTCAATTGCTTATTGGAAAGACGATACCTCCAATGGAGGAGGTCTAAAAGAGGCTGAGCATGATCACTACTTCCTCTACTACTAGTGCCCAACCTTCCTCTGCTATGGCAGCTTCTCATGATAGAGGGAGTACTTCATAGTTTTACGGGCTCGACCCACATGGTCGAGGAGGAAGACGTCAGCGTGACCCATGTTCACATTGCCACCGTCCAAGTCATTCTGAGGAGACATGGTACATGAAGCATGGTTATCCTACATCTGCCCGTGTTGTTGACCCGACTGAGCCTACTTCTGCTGCTATGCATGACACGCGTTTTGATGATATTGTTTCCAGACCGAGAGAGATGATGACTACTCCTACCACTTCAGGTGCAGGGTCTTCAGATGTCGCATACGCTACCAGACCCTCTTCGAGTTCGGCAGGTATTGCTTATGCACTTACTAGTTGTAGAAATTCGGATTTATCTGATTGGATTATGGACTCTGGAGCATTTCATCATATGTGTGGCGACCGAGCACAGTTTAATTCTTACAGGTCTATCCCTCCTGGTAGATCAGTTGTGATTGCCAATAGGGTTCATCTACCCACTGTTGGTCAGGGGGAGATTGTTCTAGCTCCCTTGATGCGTCTGCAGAATGTCTTACATGCTCTGACATTTTAGATGAATCTTTTGTCTATTAGCCAGATCATAAAAGATTTACATTGCCATGCCATATTAGATCCTCCTTCTCTTGTGTTTCAGGACATACTCACGGGCAAGGTGATTGGATGTGATCGTGAGAAAAGAGGACTTTACAGACTTGTCCAGCCTCTGTATACTAGTGCTGGTATTATTCCTTCTGGATCTGTTTCTCCATTCCTGTTGCATCTTCGCTTTGGACATCTTTCTCTGCAGAAGCTGTTTCTTTTTTCCCACATATCTCTACTCGTACTACCTTGGAGTGTGAGGCGTGTCAGCTTGGGAAGCACCATCGTTCATCTTTTCCGAGTTATCAGAGTCGTCACAATAGTCAGTTGTTTGAGTTAGTTCATTTTGATATCTGGGGTCCTAGTTGTGTTCCCGATCATCTAGGACATCATTTTTATATGGTTGTTGTGGATGATTTCTCTAGATTATTTGGATTTTCTTGTTCAAGAATAAGTCTGAAGCTGGTGTTGTCATTAAATCTTTTCTTATTGGGATTAAGAATATTTTTTCTGTTAATGAGAAGTTTATTCGCTAAATGGTCTAGTGGTAATATAGTGTGTCTACCACACAAAAGACCAGGGTTCAAATCCCACTCTTGTAGGGGCTGCGTTATGTAGTCGACGACCAACGTAAAAAATAGTTGAATCTTTCAACATGGATTTGAGCAAGAATCCATGTAGCCGACCCTCCTTATAGTCGGAGAAGGCTTAGTACTTTTTTTTAATGTGAAGTTTATTCGCACTGACAATACCTTGGAGTTTTCTACTTTACAGTTGTCTGACTTTCTCAGGTCTATTGGTGTGGTTCATCAGACTTCGCGTACTTACACTTCACAGCAAAATGGTGTTGTTGAACGCAAACACCGTCATCTTTTGGATGTCACGAGGACTCTTTTGATTAAGAATCGACATCCTCATTCGTTCTGGAGTGATGCGGTTCTCACTGCATGTTACTTGGTTAACTGCATGTCGGCTACTATCCTTGGAGAAAAAGTCCCTTTCTTGATTGCATTTCCCAAGGACTTATTATCCATTACTCGTAGGGTCTTTGGGTCTATGGTTTTTGTCCGCAATTTTACTCCTGGTCGTGATAAGCTCTCTCCTATAGCTGTCAAATGTGTGCTCGTTGGTTATTCTCGTACCCTAAAGGGTATAAATATTTTGATCATGTTGGGAGAAAATATTATTTGAGTGTTGATGTCACATTTTTTTAGTCTATTATGCATTTTCTCCTACATGTGATAGGTTGTCTAGTGCTGATTCTAGTGAGGATATCTCTGTTCCACCACCTCCGTTATCTCCACCAACAATTTATCATGTTGAGTCTCAATCACCTCCGCGTCCACCACCTCCACCTCCGTCTACGCTGACACAGTTCCTTCCATTGTTTTACATTCGTAGGCCCTCTACTCGCCCCTTTGCTCATGCGCCTTCCCTGTCATCCATCATGTCCTGGGTATTTAATGAACACATTGTTTCTACTGATGGAACTTGTGCTATGATTGATCCATAAGATACTACACAGGAGGAGCTGATATCAGAAATCATAGAGGCTAATGACCTCGATGTACCTACTGCCTTAAGGAGGCCGCGTCACAATTGTGCCACGTATCTTTCAGAGGAGTACATGAGGTTTGTTTGCTATAGGACTCTTAGCTTTTACTATCCCGCGTACATACCATGAAGCCATACATGATAGTAGTTGGCGACTTGCCATGGAGGAGGAGATGGCCGCTTTGCAGTCTTGTGGTATATGGAGTGTTGTTTCTATCCCTCCAGGTGCATCTGTTGTGGGGTGCAATTGGATCTTTATGATGAAGCACCAAGCATATGGCATGTGGATCGCTACAAGACTTGTAGCACGTGGGTTTACCCAGACTTATGGGGTGGACTATCATAATACCTTCTCCCCAATGGCTAGACACTCGACATTGGACATTCTTCTAGATTTTGCTATTTCACGGGACTGGCCTCTTTACCAACTTGATGTGAAGAATGCGTTTCTATATGGAGATCTACAGGAGGAGGTTTATATGCAGCAACCACCGGGATTTGTTGCTGAGGGGGAGTTTCAGAAGGTATGTAGGTTCCACAAGGCGATTTACAGCCTGAAGCAGAGTCTGAGAGCTTGGTACCAGAAGCTTTCAGAGTTGATAGAACATCAGGGGTTTGCTCGGTCCACTACGGGCCACTCACTTTTTGTTCAGAGGACACATCAAAGTACTGTTTCTATTTTTGTCTATGTTGACGATTATTGTCACGAGTGATGATGAGTAGGGCATTCAGGAAGCCAAGGAGTTCCTAGGTCAGCAGTTTGTGACCAAGAACCTTGGCAATCTTCGATACTTCCTTGGATTAGAGCTCGTCAGGAACCAATGTGGTGTTGTGATAACCCAGAGGAAGTTTGTTACTGATCTTCTACTAGAGTTAGATATGACAGGGTACAAGCCCGCAGCTACTCCTATGGATCCAAGTATGAGCAATGTTGTAAAAGTCACCTGACTGGCCCGACTAGTCTAGTCAGTGGGGTGACCGATCGAGTACCTGACTAATTCCGACTAGGCACACTAGTCGACTAATTTTTGCTTGGAGATACCATTTTTTTATTTTTTTGCTTTTTTAAAAGCAAACTTATTCTAATACGCCTAATGTTTTATTTAAATTCAATTACTTCTTTCATTTCATTATGAAAGTATAAAAAATATACAAATTTATGTAAATATATAAGAATATATGTATAAAATTGATTTATACTAAATTCGATTAATCGTCCGACTGTCGATTAGTCCTTAGTCAGTGACCCGACCGACCGAGCACCGACTGCCGACTTTTGCAACCTTGAGTATGAGATTATATGATGATGACACTGAGGAGATAGACAAGAGGAGATACAAGGAGGTGGTTGGAAAGCTCCTATATGCTACCATCACCGGGCCAGACATATCCTTTATTGTGAGCAAGGCGAACCAATTAATGGAGCAGCCTAGGAAGGTTCATATGGATGCTGTCTATATGATTTTGAGATATTTGAAGTTTTCACCAGGTACTGGTCTTATATTCAGCAGAGGTACTTCTCTTGATGTAACAACGTGTTCAGACACAGATTATGCATGATGCCCTAGGGACAAGAAGTCTACTTTTGGCTTCACTATTTTTATTGACAACTCACTCATGTTATGGAAAAGTAAGAAGTAGATAATGGTTACTAGATCTAGTGCAGATTTCGAATACAGGGACATGGCTCAGGGAAGCACATAGATGAGGTGGGTTAGTCAGGTTTTGACTGATCTTGCAGTTGATGTACGTCTTCGGATCTTCCTATACAACTCTTATGTGACAATCAGGAAACACTCTTTATTGCAAATAATCCTGCATCCCTTGAATGTACAAAGCATATAGAGGTGGATTGCCACTATACTAGAGACATGATCCAGAAGGGTCTCATATCTACCTCTCATGTTTCTACAAGAGATCAGACAATTGATATGTTCTCCACATCTCTTACTAGAGACCCTTTTCAAAGATGTTATTCCAAAATGAGCATGATTGACATATATGCTCCAGCTTGAGCGAGAGTGTTGAGATAGTTGTACCGCTTTGGTGTTATTTCTTATTTTATTTTCTTTATGTATCTCATGTAATTAACCCATGGTTTTTCTCCTATATAAGAGAGTCCTAGGGTCTCATGAATGGCATGCAAGTCTTTTCCACCATCTTATTCGTATTTTTTGAGTATCAAGTTCCATGCGACGTCGGTGATGAATCTCGTATTCATCATTTTAAAATTCACTAATTAAACCCCTAGCTTAAATAATCCAATAAAAATCACCAATAAATCCTCATTATTATATTGTATTATATTGTGTATAATTAACCTATAATTATTATATATAATAAATATTATTTAATTTGTAATAAAAAACTTCTAAAAATTAGATTGATTGTCTATAATTTTCCTAACCTTTAAAAATATTAAAAATGCATAAGAATATCAAAAGGCTAAAAATCGATGTTTTTAACCCCTTAAAAATACCCTCAAAAATACTTTTTGTACAAATGACATCTTTTGACTTTTTGTCAAACATGAAACTTGTAGATCTCGAGATCTACAACTTTCATGTTTTGTCTTTTTCCTAATTTTGCCTCTAACTATTTCTTTTATATTTTTCTTTGATTTTCTATTTTTGAATATTCAGGCGCAGTCACGTGGCGCTCTCTGGAGCCGCCACGTAGTCACACCTTCTTCCGCCACCCGACCCCTCCGACCGTCCATCTCCACTCCATCTCCCGTCGTCTGATCCTACACCTGATCTGATCACTACCGTACGCAGCCTCCCACTTCTCAGCCACCAGATTTCCTCCTCATCCTAGGACCACCATCTCTCTACATCGCCACTTCACCTCAATCGATCGATCACTTCACCATCCGACGACTATCTTCGCGCCACGTCATCCCCACAACCCTCGTCATAAGATGAGTCTCCAGCTCTCATCCTAGCCCTTCGTCTCGGCTCATCCTTAAACCGTTTGATCAGATCATAAGGATCTAATCGCAACCCTCCACTCGCACCTACATCCGGGTCGGATCTATGATCCAAGGGCTCGCAAGTCGTCTTCCTCCGTAACCCCCCTCCCCAGCCATTTCACCTTGCGAGTCAGCCACACCCTTCCATTTTTAGCCCTCGCCTTCGTTCACCTCTCCTCGTCCTAACGCCTCCATCACGAAGCTCTACCTTCCGTTACCCTTGCCTGCCCATTAATGAGCCGCCATGAAACCCTAGCCACTTCATTCCATCGGTTACATCTCCACCGGCCATCCCCAGTAACGCACCACCACCTCCTATTTAAACGCTCCCTCCGCCACCTTCAACCTTCGTCCACCATTACAGGCATTAGCCCAGCTTCTCCCGCCCCTCCGGTGACAACGGAGGGACGGTTCGTCGAGGCGACGACGACTTTTTGCCTCGGTGTCGACCCTCAGCCAATATGGCTGTGTCGCGGTGGCTCAGCCCTGCTCAATCTCGCTGGACCGACCGACCAGTCCGGGCGACGACCAAAGCGCCTCCCAGGCGCTCACCAGGTACTTGTTATTCATTTCCTTCGACGAACATCCATCGGCAACTCACACCTGGAACTTCTGCGCCCTCTCCTCCGATCCAGCAGCTTCGCGGAGCTTCCAGGTAGCTCTCAAGATCCTTACCAGAAGCCATGGATGGCGGTGGAGCTTCATGCAGGTCGCTGGAGCGCAACCTCCTTCGACGACCCGCGACAGAGCAAGGAAAACAGGTTCCGTCCAATCATCTGGATCGGACGGTTTAGATGAAGATACGTGGCTCATTCGAGCCTTATGCCTACCCTCTAGGCTTGGATCTTCTTGGCCAAATCCCGAGCCTCCACCTTAAGCCACGTGGCCCGAGCCAGATGAGCCTCCCGAGCTTGGAACCCTCACATGCTGGATGTATGAGAGCCTGGGAAAATTGCATAGAATGACTTGGATCTTTCGGTATCTACACTTTGGTCCCCAGGTGTGTGCCTTACGTGCGCGCCTGGGTATTTCACAGGAAGGCCCTCGGACTTATGGAAATTACAGTTATGCCCCACGGCGTAGTGAAAAATTACATATGGGCCCAGGAGGTTTTAGCATGTTGCAAATAGAGGGACCTATTTGTAATTATTTATCACTTCATTTCCTGCATTTTTATTACATTTATGCTCTTGCATTGTTTTCTTCATAACTTAAGCATATTAGTTCCAAATTGCATGATTTTAATGTCATTTTGATCCCTGTTTCATCATCTATTTTTAATGGCATGTTTAATTTTCTTATCTGACACCATCTTAAATAAAGTGAAATTTTAATGTTAGATGATGACTCTTCCTCAAATGCCTTGTCATAAATTAGATGTTTTCTCATAATGTTATACTTAATCCGACTATGAATTCTGTTCATAATCTGATGCTTAATTTAAGTGATCTTTTTAAGGGCGATTTTGTAATAATCATCTGCATACGTAACCCTTGCATATAATCATTCTTTTTTCTCACGCATCATCTTGTAACCGCATGAAAATTAACTAAAAAATGCATGCATCATTTAAGTGCATTGTAATCTGCATGAAGACCTTCGAATTGAGAATTATTCACACATGATTATAATTGATCAAAATTCGACAAAGAAATAGAGTAGCTCGTGTCCCTGTGTTCGACCTTGGTAGACTTGCCAAGTAAAAATATTCCACAACATTCAAAGACTGTGGTTTTTGCTGAACCATTTTCATCACTTGTACTACGAAAAAAAGACGACAATTGAAGTGGTGAAAATGACGTTCATCAGTCTGTGATGCCCCATCGTGGGCATGTTCTTCATCCCTAAGTGGTACACTCTCTTGCGATACAAGATTCGAGGGAACCTTAGGTATGAAACATATGGGGTGGCAGAACATCTCTCTTTTGCGGGTCAGCCCCACTGTTTCTTGGTGGTGCTTTCTATCCCCCATCCACATATGGCTTCGCACAACCTCCAAGCAAGCCAACATCCTCCAGCGGCGCTACCCTCATCTATGAGCGCAGTGCGCCACACTTCTAATCAGTGGAGGCTGCTCCAGCCACATCAGGCGGTGACACCACAAGAAAGGGCAGGCGGTGCCCCCTTCCTCCCTCGCGTAGGCCGACGGTCCAGGCGGAGCACGATTTTTTAGTGGCGGCGCAACAACACCTACTCGCCGCTCCTTCAGGTGGAACCCCATTGTGCTCCACGTAGGGACTCAAGCATCCACAACAACAAATCCCCAGGAAGAGCACCTTCTTCGTGGTGCCAATCTTCGCGCTCCTCCTAGAAACATCGCCACCTCATTGATCTGTCACCTAATCGATGGCCGAAAGCGGGGGGCTCCGTCTCACTGGAGCAACTCCTTGCACAGATCCATCTCCCCATCGCGCATGGTGGCAGCGACGAGAAGAATCCCCCATCGGGGGCGGCAATAGTTTGGGGTTCCCAAGTGGGAACCCTAATGGTCATCATCCCAATAGGGTCGTTTTAAAAAAAAATTATTTGAGCCCAACGAGCCTCCTCCACTGTCGTGTATTAAAGAGAGAGAGAGAGAGGGGGCATGTCTGTTTAAAAAAAGGAGGGGGGTGGGGCTGCAATGTTTTGACTTAATGGGCACGTGTGTTAAAAAAGGTGTTTGTTTTAAAAAAGGGGGAAAACTGTAATTTTTTTTGATGAATGTCTTGTTAAAAAATGGTTTGAGAAGCCGAAAAAGAAAGATCGACATATTGGTTTCTTGTTTTCCCCATTTTTTTGTCTTCTCCCAACTTCGTTGATGCCAATGTTTTCTGATAAGTATGGGATAAAAGGGGAGTATTGTGTAGAGGTAGTTCTACTAGCACATTGTCAGATTCTCCAAGTTCAGATTTTCCAGTCCAGAAGCTAGACCCGATTTTTCCAGACTCTACAGATGTTCAGATATTTAGACTCGACGTTCAGATGTTTCAGACTCTTCAGCTTGACGTATATATGTATACATTCGTCAGTTTGTTGTCCCCATCAATGTTTTTGGTATAAGAGTTTTCATGTGATCCATAGGGACTCCTGATTAGAGATCACATTCCCTATGCCATGTGGGCTAATGTTTTCATGTGGTTTCATAGAAACTCTAGAGTAGAGATCTCATTCTCTGAGCCAGTATGGGAGAGACCCAGTTCTCCGATGAGGAGAATTTTCAGACACCATTCTCCAACGATCATGGACTCCGACGAGGATGTCTCCACGACTTTTTCAGTTCGGCCCTTTCAGAGATGGTGCGGTTGTCCACATGATGTGACAAGCCAGAGTTTTTCAGGTGGATACTCATTTCCAAATGCAGTGACTCCGACATGCACATATAGAGCACATGCTCTCCGACGAGGAGATTCAGTTTGATTATGTTCCTCCTCACCTGCGTGGCATGAGAAGCAACATCCTCGACAACAACCGACAGTTGTGTTTGCATTGAGTTGATATTGTTCATAATGTCCTGTAACGTGAGTTTGAGATTTCTTTCTGTTTGTCCAAGATAAGCATTACATGCTCCTGCTTGTGGGGAATGTTGGAGTATATGTGTTATGCGTCAGTTATGTTGTAGATGGGTAAATGGATCACTCCATGATCCATTTACAACTTCCAGTTGTTTAGTCCCACATCGACCGCCTGTGTGATGTACAGACTCAGTGAGGGCTATATAAGAAGCCCCTCACCTGTTGTATCAGTTGAGAAAGTGCAATGCAACATATGTCCCTTTGAGGCCTTCTCCCGTGGTTTCATCCCGCTCCTTAGGGAGTATGGTTCCACGTTTAAATCATGTGTTCTTATTTTATTCTATTTCTCTGATTAAGCTTCCGCATTCATATTTTCTAACAGAAAAAAAACGGTGATCAATATCGTTTTTAAAAAAATGGTAACCAATATTTCAACTGAATAAAATCACTTAATGCGTTGTGATGATCCTAGACATCTAAAAACTAAAGTCGTGAATCCTATGCAAAATTTAAATATATGAAGGAAGAAGCTATACGATGATGAGAAGAGGTTGTAGATTTCTCAAATGATGATCGTTACCCCGTCAATTATACACTACGTTTTGTTATGCAAAAATAACTTGTTGGAAGAAATAGAGAACTTGTTTATTATAGGGAATCCTAGACTCTCTTATATAGAGGAAGCCTATAGGTAAATTACATAAGATGGAACAACGAAAATAAGCATGACACATAAGTATAAATACTAGAAATATCTCTACACTCCCCCTCAAGATGGAGCATAGATGTCAATCATGCTCAGCTTGGAAGAACATTTCTGAAACGACCCTCAAGAGCAACGGCTTAGTAAAAATATCTGCAGTCTGCTATCCTGAACTAACATGGGAAGTAGAAATCAACCCTTTCTTAATCATGTCCTTGGTATAGTGGCAGTCTACCTCAATATGCTTCGTCCTTTCATGAAATGTGGGATTATTAACAATAAATAATGTTGCTTGATTGTCACATTGTAACTCCATGGGTAATGGTACATCTATATGCAGATCTGCTAATACGGCCCGAACCCACATCATTTCTGTACTTGCCTGTGCCATGGCTCTGTACTCCGATTCAACACTAGATCTAACCACCACTTTCTGTTTCTTGCTTTTCCAAGAAACTAAGGAACTGCCAACAAATACTGCAAAACCTGAGGTAGATTTCCGATCCCTAGGACATCCTGCATAATCCGCATCAGCGCATGCTGAGATAGAAAGATTTGTTTCTTTCCTGAACAACAATCCTGCACCCAGAGATGACTTTAGATATCTTAGTATCATATATACAACATCCATGTGTATCTGTCTGGGTTGTTCCATGAACTGACTCACCCGACTAACTGCAAAAGCAAATGTCAGGTCTGGTGATAGTAATATAGAGAAGTTTTCCCACAATTTCTATATATCTTCTTTTGTCAACTTCCTCTGTATCATGTCCATATAGCTTTATACTAGTATCCATGGGAGTAGTGGAGGGACGACACCCGATCATATTTGTCTCAACAAGCATATCTGTAATGTATTTCCTTTGGGTCATCACAAGACCCTGCGCATTCCTTGCAAACTCCAATCCCAGAAAGTATCGTAGAGTACCAAGATCCTTGGTCACAAACTGATGGCCTAAAAATGCTTTTGTCATCTTTATCCCCTGCATGTCATCTCCCGTAACAAGTATATCATTAACATATATCATAATAACAACAGTACCTCTGGGAGTCTTCTGGACAAACAAGGAGTGGTCAGCATTTGATCTTATGAACCTTTACTTCTGGATGAGATCTGAATGCTTCTGAAACCATGCCCGCTGACTTTGTTTAAGACCATATATGGCCTTATGAAGTCTATACACCATATGACACCACCCCTCAGCAGCAAACCCCGGAGGCTGCTGCATGTAGCCTTCTTCTTGCATATCTCCATATAAAAAGGCAACATCAAGCTGAAACAATGGCCAATCACGTACCACTGCGACTGACAGAAGAACACGTAGAGTTAAATGACGGGCCATCGGGGAAAAAGTG
This sequence comes from Ottelia alismoides, assembly GCA_037367405.1. Taxonomy (NCBI): domain Eukaryota; kingdom Viridiplantae; phylum Streptophyta; class Magnoliopsida; order Alismatales; family Hydrocharitaceae; genus Ottelia; species Ottelia alismoides. Next base: position 218,361 of record JAZKJV010010321.1, on the reverse strand, counting down.
TCCATATAATCCACGCCATAGGTCTGAGGGAATCCACGGGCCACCAGTCTTGCTTTGTAGCGATCAAGGCTGCCATCCGCATTATATTTGACAGTAAAGACCCATTTACAACTGACCACAGAAGCTCATGGGGGAGCAACAACCAAGATCCATGTACCACGAGATCACAATGCAGTCATTTCCTCTTCCATGGCTAACCGCCAGTTGCTGTCTTTCAAGGCATCCTGATAGTTTCATGGTATCTCCACGGTAGATAGGGCAATGGCGAATCTCTGAAAATCACCAGTGAGGTGATGTAATGAAACCTGTGACGCAAGTGGATAATACACACACGTCCGCTTGGATTTCCTCAAGGCAATAGGTACATCCAAATCATCAGCAGTGTCCACCTGTACATCATTGTCCTGCACTTGTGCATTATCAGTCTCACCATTACTAGTATCACCTGGACATACCTGGGGCATGGTGGATGAATGACGACCTCCGTGAGCAGGATTCGGAAGATGAGTATAAAATTTTGGTAGAGGTGGGACTGGTGGTTGTGAAGGTGGTGGAGGTGGTGGTGGTGACAGTGGTGGCACAACATGAGTAGGTATGTGATCAGACTGAAATACAGGAGGAGGTGGCACATAAACGTTATCATCAGTAGTGGAAGGAGTCATCCTGTCACTTGTAGGTGAGAAATACATGACATTTTCAAAGAAGGTGACATCAGCACTGACATAATATCTGTTATTCACAGAATCATAGCATCTATAGCCCTTTTGAGTACAAGAGTACCCCAGAAACACACACTTGATAGACCTAGGTGAGAGCTTGTCAATCCTTGGAGTGAGGTGATGGACAAAAGCAACTGAATAAAAAACACAAGGAGTTAGTGAGAACAATTCCCTGTCAGGAAAGACAACAGAAAGAGGGTCTTTCTCGCCCAACACAGAAGATGACATACGATTTATCAGATAACCTCCCATAAGAACAACGTCACCCCAAAAAGACAGAGCACAACTATGAATGAGTAAAGTCTGAGCCACATCAAGGAGATGACGATGTTTTCTCTATGTAACACCGTTCTGTTGAGATGTGTAGGCACAAGTTGTTTGATGAATAATGCCACGAGATAAGAAGAAATAAGATAGAGCACGCGTGCAAAATTCTAATGCATTATCTGTGCGCACAATCTTCACATTAGAAGAAAAAACATTACGAATTTCATTGATAAGATTTTTAATTACATCCCCCGCTTCAGATTTATTTTTCAATAAAAAGTTCCAAGACAATCTAGAGAAATCATCTACGACCATTAGGTAAAATCTGTGTCCCTGGTGATCAGGTACATGACTCGGACCCCAAATGTCAACATGCAATAACTCAAAAGGGGAGCGTCTGCTCCTAGACTCACGACGAGGGAAAGTAGACCTGTGATGCTTTCCCAACTGACAGTCTTCACACTGAAAAGAAGACTTTGGTGAAATCTGGGGCAAGATATGATTCAACTTCTGAAGAGTAAGATGACTAAAACGTAGATGCCAGGTAAATGGAGAAGCAGAGCCACCAGACTGAGATGAGACACCAGCATAGGACGTACGAACCAATCGATAAAGACCATCCTGCTCACGGCCACAACCAATCACCATGCCCGTTAGAATGTCCTGAAAAATAAGAGATGATGGGTTAAATATAGCTCGACAATGCAATTCCTTTGTAAGTTGACTAATAGAAAGTTCATCGAGAAATTTGGAGCATGCAAAACATTCAACAGGCGAATAGAGGGTGTGAAACTGATCTCCCCCTGTCCAATGATGGGGGAGTGAGTCCCATCTGCTATTACTACTGATCTCCCTTGGGAAACCTCAGAACTGTGACATGATGTAAAGGCATAAATGTTACCTGATGTGTTTGCCGTAGCTGACGTGCTGGCAGAGGCCGAAGCTGCAATGTCTGAATGTCCTCCTAGTGAGTCAGTAGTGGCAGGAGGCATGATATCTCGTAGTCTGGTAACAAGATCCTCAAACTGCTGCTCTGAAGTGGATGGCGGTGTAGGCACAACATGCTCGGCGACACGGGCAGATGCAAGAAAACCATGCTTAGAATAGCATGTATCTTCCGCATGACCTGGCCGATGACATAAGGTGCATGGTTGACGGAAGCGGCCACCTCGACCACGAAAAGAGGAGGAGACACCTCTGCCTCGGTAAGCAACCATCGCTGAAGGAGGTGGCATAGACGCTGGAGAAGGAACCGAGATTCGGCTGAGTCGTCGATACACTTCCTCCACTAAAGGAATAGTAACATCTGCCAGTATCTGCGAGCGAGCCGCATCATACTCCAGGTCTAGTGCCGTTAGTAAGACCCCCACCATTGTAGCATTTCGGAACGTCTTCTGCTGTTCAGGGGACGTCGTCAGGGGAATGATACTGTAAAGCTTCTCAAGAATCCCCCGTAGGGATGTATACAACGAGTGCAGCGGTCGACCATTCTGCTTGACCATAAAGATGTCATGCTGAAGTTGGAGGACCTTGGTCTCATTCCTCATCTAAGAGTACGTCGCGGCAAGATCCCATATGGCCTTAGCCGTGGGATGATGTAGGACATCATTGGCAATCTTCATTGTCAGAGTGCTAGAAAGCCAGACCTTGGCATACGAATCATCAGCCTGCCATGAGGCGTAAATCCCCGTTTTCTTCACCGGCTCATCTTCGGTAAGAATGTGCTTCTTACCGTTGGGCTTCATGAGACTCATGAACTGCATCGCACAGAGCTCGTAATTCATCCCATCCATCTTAAATATTGGCGCTAGACCTTTGAAGACGCCAATGGAGGGCATATCTACCTTGTTTTCTGACATAGTTGCCGGAGACGAAGAATTAGGATTTGTAGACCAATGGCGAATCGTCTACAGAAACATGTAGGGATATGAGTGCATATGTAGACTTATGCACTCATACCCATGAAGAGGAGGCGACATAGTCGGCGCCGAGTTGGGAGAAAGGGGCGGCGGGATGAGTGGTGACGGAAGGGGGGGTGCTTATGGGCAACGCACGGAGTAATGGCTACGGGTAGGGGCCACGACTCCTTGGGGGAGGAGGCGGCGGGAAGGGGGTGGGCGGCGGGAAGAAGGAGGAGAGGCGATGGGGAGGGGGGGGGCAGGGATGAGAGGGGCGGCTAGGGTTCAGGGTGGAGGCTCTGATACCATGTTGGAAGAAATAGAGAACTTGTTTATTCCAGGTAACCCTAGGCTCTCTTATACAGAGGAAGCATATGGGTAAATTACATAAGATGGAACAACGAGAATAAGCATGACACATGAGTACATAAATACTAGAAATATCTCTACATAACTAACATAATGAGAAGCTAGAAAAGGGATACATAGATAGGCCCCGACCACATTAGTTGTCAAGGAGGAACTTGACTTAGTGCCGCAATCGCTTCACATGCAAGAATCCACTGTCTACATTATAATTGATGGATTTTTGGTAAAGACTGAAAGGGGAAGTGAAAATGTGAGGCGTGGAGCACATGAACAAGGAATTAAATGTGGGATTGGGAATTGGAAAAAAATCTCAATATTTTGCTTTTTTACTAGTAAATGACCGTGGTAATCGCTTTTATAAATTCACTTAAATGGAATTGCTTATGGCCTTACGTATGTAGTATGAACGATATGTAATTAAATTAAAAAGATTAAATTAGAAATATGGTAACCATGACCTTAAACTAAGAAAGTTGAACTAAATATTACAAACATGGCCCTGAAATAATGATTTGTTGTTTCTTACTATATATTGAGGTTACTGTTGTATATTTTTATTGGATATTTAGTCTTTATTTTCTATAATTATATGTAAATTCATGCATTTACGTACATGCATACATTTCAAATTCAAATGAATCATTTCGGAACAAATTCGAAGATTTAATTAGTTTGGTATCGGATTTGAATGATTCAATTCAATTGATGCCCCTACATCAACCTCTATCTATCAAACCTTACTCTCACCTTCTTTCTACGGCTTTCCTAAATTTTCGTTAATGCAAGAATGATGTAATAAGTAGAGACTAGTCTTTTGTCTCTTCCCATGAGACATGACGAGCAGCATATAAATGTCGATCAACTTAAAGTATTTTAATGTAGCAATTCAACACGGTATTATTTGTTTCACATTGGTGGCATAAACGGGTCTTTTTTTTGGAGAGGCTTGTGCTTATTTTGCTGTAAAAGCAACCCTTTTTCATTGCAAAAAGATAATGAAAAAAACCACAACCCAACCTAGCTATTGCAACAAGGGAAGTGCTCTTTGGAGTAGGAACGAAATAGATGACGGAACATGCTGCAAATTTGAGTTTATTTTTATTTAAATTTATTTACTTGCTTATTACCATCCAATGGGCGGCCCGTGTCGAAGTTTGCTTATATCTAGAAAAATATTTTAATCACGAAATGCTAGCCATAGGCTAGTCAGATGTGGGAGATGTTAAGATGAAACTGTGGATGATGCACAATTGTGAGATTAGATTGAAACTAAGACAACTTGCACGATTGTGTCCTGCTTCAGTAGGTGGTGGCTCAGCTCTTTTATTGCATGTTTACTTCTTCAGTCATGCCAAGTTTGTAAAATATTATCCAGTCTCAAGTATCATATCAGTCTCTCTTAAATGGTAGTAATGCGAATCTTAAACTGACATGGAGGTTGGTATAGCTGAAATCACGAAGGTCTTACAAGGGTCCGATACAGAAGGCTTAGGCAGATGCGTCATCCCTCTTCCGCACCCCTTATTAATTATCCGACCCGAAGCAATATTAAAGAATTGGTCTGAAGCCTCATGCGCTTTGAAGGACCGAGCCGACATTTGAATAAATAGAAAAGAAGGAAAAGGGCAAGCGAAGCCCATTCCTTAGAAAGAATAGGCTTAAAGTGGGATTTAATTGTCAATTGCACCAGAAATAGGATTGACTATGGACTCGAGTCATAGCACATTAATCAAATTCGTATTATTTTTTTGATCTTATTCAAGCCGGTTTGAACTTTGAATTCATAACATCGAACATTTTGTTTAGCATCGAAAGTGTCTTTCACTGATAGATGGAAGGAAAGTCTCTACAAGATTCCAGCGCATAAGGGGCTTCTCTTTCATTGTAGAAAGGAAGCTGTTGAATCTCCACACTACTCCTATCCTAGGTTTCTAGGAGCAATTAGATGGTAAGGATGCGATGCGGAGAAGCTTTGACTACTTGAATGGAATTGTGTTGTGTCACACTGTGCTCACTCCATAATATATAATAGGGTGGCATGGTCCTTGAAATCTAACGTAGTAATTAGTTGTTTGGTGCTTACTCCTTTCTTCCTTTTGTACAATTCGTCGTATGGATCCTTTCTATTTCTATAAAAAAAATGAGGAGTTTAGGAGAGAAAAAAAGGAAGAGGGACGCAAAAACCTAACCTATTGCATGCCCAGGTAGCCTATCAGAAAAGCCAAGGATACATCAAAATCAACTTCTTTCATCGATTATCAGAAAAACTTTTTGGGGACCTCCTTTCTTTAATGATTCCCAAAGCTTCTCGTAAAGATGGTTCAGACCTAAAGACCTAAGTCCACTGGACCTAAAGACCTAAGTCCACTGGTAATGAATTGCATGCAATTGTTAATGGACGAACGATTCGACCTAATCGATGGCTAATCAAAATGCCACTATTGAGAAATATCAATTGATGAGTAATTGGAGATCCACTCATTGTATGGTATGGAATCTGGTGTGTTGGTATGGCTATATAAAGAGGCCTATGGATTGTCATGAACCATAAAAAACACGTATTTGTTTTTCATTCCTGTTAACAAGCTTCTATTTTATTCTTCTACACAGTATCAGAGTGAATTCATTTTAGAACATACACCACAATACCCTAACATTATCAAAAGCAACCGAAGTACCTTCGAGAAGGTTTTAGAGTATAATAAAGACAACTTTGTATTCTATAACAATGAATAATAGTTGTATCCATCATGACAGACCTTAGAAACGATAGAGGTGTTGTTTAATGGCAAGGGGTGGAGGCTGATAAGGTTTTGATATAGCCTTGGAGACGGTATTGTTAGGCATTGTACAACCTGATGTTTGCAGGTGGCATTGACTGGCAATGTGCGAGGGTCAACAACATGGCTTAGCGAGTGGCATGATGGAATGGCTCATAAGGTTTGGCGGCTTGGCCTGACATCAATGGGTAGCTTAGAGAAGGTTTAGGGTTATCTTTTTTAAAAGAGGTTTGGGACCACGGTATTGGACCGGTGCTCTGATACCATGTAAAAAAGTGGATCATATTGATTCTATAGTAACAAGCAATCTTATGGTCTATCGGTGTTGTGAAAGTCGACCGATTAGCCCGACTAGTTATTTTAAAGAAAATGTGTTCTAATATGCTTAATATTTTGGATTTTATCACTTGTGTCCATTTTAACTTATGCAATATCAATTATGCCATTGATTTCTTACAAAATTCATAGCTCTACTCTTTCGCTAAGGTGATGTTGTGGCACAATTGATATTACAAAAGGGCAAAAATGTGAATTTGAAAGAACTCAGGGCACAACTGACATGACAAGAATGAGAGGGGCATAACTGATATTGTAGAAGTTAAGAATGGCACAAGTGATAAAAACCCTAATATTTTAATTTCAATTCAATTACTTAATTTATTTCATTATGATAGTGTAGAAAATGTACAAATCAATGTAAATATACAAGAATATATATGTATAAAAATGATTTATATATTTAAAATAATTAAAAAACCGACTAAAGGCTGCCTAAATTGTATTAGTTGTCGAATGTCGATTAATCCTTAGTCAGGGATCCGACTGATTGAGTACCGACTACCAATTTATGCAACCTTGTAGTCTCTTATATAGGAGAGACTAGGGGTGTCATGAATGCTCAGGCATGATGAACTCGACTCAAGCTCAACTTTATAAGAACTCGTGAGTCAGGTTTTAAAAGCTAGTAATTTCGAGTTGAGTTGGATAATGGACGCATCATCCTTATCGGGTCGAGTTTGAGTTTTATGGAGCTCGACTCGCTAACTCGACTTGATAACTTGATTTGATTCATTTTTTATTAGGTACTTGTACTACACCCGGGTCACGTATATGTCCATCATTATTCATTTCCCATCAACGGATAGATATGTTGACACATACATAAACCCTCCTACACATCCTGACAAACAAACTTTGGCTTTCCTTAATCCTCCTTGCAGCCTTAAATACTTCTGCATCCTCAGCCCCCCTTCCGCCTTTTACCCATGTGGTTGTTTGCAACAGCTCCTCGGCTCCTCCCAGCTCTGCTAATTCTGTGACGTTGCCAACACTGCCTCATTCGTTGACTTCCTCGTGACATCGACAACATTGTCCTCCCTTTGGAAAGCTTTTTCACATCGCCTCTTTTTCTTCAATGTTGTGTTTGTGATGAACACCCTAACCAAACTCCTGTCCTTAGCTGCTCTTTTCAAAAGTTTAGGGTGCTTCTTGATAACACACTGTATTATATGTAATTGAAGTGGCATGCCATAAAAAAATAGAAATCATTATGAATAGAGCAATATAAATTGGATAACACAATACTTAAATAACAGATACACACAAGAGTGGTCAAGGATAACTTCATCTATCTATATATATATTGTTAAAAACTAGGTATTATTATTATTGAGATCCGTAATGAGTTCAATATAGTTCGTTAAAGGAAGTTTATAAACAAAGAATATAGAAATCAGCATATAAAGACTCCATAATAAGCTCGTGAGACAACTCGAACTCAATGAGTTTGAGTTTGAGTCAGCGTTCATTAACTTGAAGATTATAGTCCGAGCTTTGTTATCTAAGTTTGAGTCCAAGTTGAGGCTGACTTGACTAATTTAACTCGATAGACACTCTAGGAGAGAACAAAAATGACATGAAAAAGAAAATTTAAGAACAAAAAAAATAATGGTCTTTTAGAATTAAGTAAACTCTTACATATGATTTACCTGGAAAATCCTTAAAAGAAAAATAACAGGATGGACGCACATGCTATTTAAGTATTGACATTTTGATGTGGATACTATTTATAATATCAGGGGTAAAACAGTTCCATACCCAAATTTTGTTTACCCAAGTACATCTCTCAAGATGTAGTATAGTAAATTAGGATTATAATTCTTTACATGATTTGTAGTTCGAAGATCATACTTGTATCTTTACAACCTGAGCTGAGAGTCCTGATTTTGCAGCTTGAAAAGCTAAGCAATAAACAAAGCCAACCGGAGTCTCAACTCAAGTTCATAACAGAAGCTTGGTTGCAGGTATTTTATTATTATTTTATTCTGATGTTGTTTGCCTGGCTTACATTGCATCTCTTGCTGCAGATTGTAGAGTGCAGACGAGTGTTAAAATGGACATATGCCTATGGATATTACTTACCCGAAAATGAACATGCCAAGAGAATTTTTTTTGAGTATCTGCAAGGTTCCTGTCTCTCTTTTTTTTGTTATTAGGTTGGCTAGCTTTATTATAAACATCATTTTATTCTTTAGGTGAGGCGGAATCTGGACTTGAACGTCTTCACCAATGCGCAGAGAAAGAACTTCAAACATTTCTTGGAGCCGATGGTCCTTCAAAAGAGTTTAATGATTTTAGAACTAAACTAGCTGGTTTAACTAGGTATCATTTCAAAGAAATTATTTGTCCTGCGAAAAATCTTATTTATGTGCATATTATTTCTTTTGATGGAGATTGGTCTCTTCATCTTTTAATCCTTTTGATTTTGGCTTTTATCTATTGGTAGAAAATCATGTGCCATGTTTTGTAGCTTTGGATATATGTGTGATAGGGTTAGTGTTCTATTTATACGTAGGTTAATTTCCTTGTATATTTCTTTTCAGTGTGACAAGGAACTACTTTGAGAATCTTGTCCGTGCTCTTGAAACTGGGCTTAATGATGTTGGATCTGGCATTGATCAACCTATGTGCAGCAAGACATCAAATTCCAAAAGTCTCAACGGCAAGAACAAGAGTGGAAAAACTAGAGGAACTGGAGCAAGTTCAAAATCTGGTGGTCCTAGTCGCAGTATAGACGCTGGGAGCCATTGGTCTTGTGAGCATTGCACTTTTGCTAATTCGAAATCCTCCACAGTCTGTCAGGTCTGCCACCGCCACCGGTGATTGCAATCATCATAGGTTCCGCAGCACATTGCATTGATCAGGCTTTGCCAGCTTTAGGCTCGCATGCAACATGAGGAGGTTTGTGGTGGATGGAACAGAAGGGAATTACAGGTAAAAACATAGATGACCTTAGTAGACGGCACCTCGCAAAACGGTAGTCAAGGGGAACCAGATGGACATGACCTAGGATCATATTACTTGTGTACATATATGCTTACTTTATATATTATATATATAGCAACTGCCATTGTGATTGCCTTAACTCAATGAAAGTTTTTTTTAAATTGATATAATGGCCATCCCAACGCACCCATGTACATTATTATGGAATTCTTTGGGAGACTTGGTCTATTTATTCCGTGTTTCATTATATACTCTGTTAAATCCAACTAGTGTTGCAGAAGTTCCATCCTCAAAAAGGGAGCTTGTTTTATATGTACTTATTGATGATAGAGTGCAAAGGTCCCAACGTGTGTTTAATTGGAACGTTTATTATCGGTAATCACCTTCCTATAAGAGCTACATGATGTAGATGTAGTATTGTTCGGTTATTTTGTTTAAGTGCACTAATGTTTGTGTTTTCTTTACTATTATTCTTGCAATATCCTTGTGATGTGGCTTGTAATCCTTTGTATTTTTTCATGTAAAAGAGCCTGAAGATGTGGTGCTGTACGCCTGTGCTATTGTTTTTCGTTTTTTATGTATTGGCACTATTTCTGGAGGCACCTGCTATTTGTGCGCACATTGCATATTTATTATTTATGAAACCTCCAGCGATGGAATGTTAGCTAAAAAATGTACCAGAGAGTTTCTCTTCTGGGTTCAAATCAAAATGAATAAATGAGTTGCGATTCTGTATATTCATTTGTTATTCTTGACCCTCTTGCTTCTTTTGCTTTTTCTCACTTGCAATCTTATCGCGGGCATGAAATCGGATCTGCTGTGTTCAGATTTACCGTACCCATCTAAGAAAAAAATATGCATTACTTATTTCTTTGCTTTTAAATGAAACATAATTTTTATTCATTTTTTTAATAAAATTTGCATATTTTGATTATAGGTATATTTAAAGAATAAATTGCATTTCAAGTTCATTTAAAAATGAGAGGCATAGTGGGAACTAATATGCTATATTTAAGTTGGGTTTGTCATGGATGCACAATTGAGTATTAATTGTTTTATTATTCTTATTTGTTAGTGATATATTAGAAGGCTTTAAAGGTGTTCTTGGGTGTGGTTTAGTTTTGGCAAAGCTTAATTTTGTAAATTAATCGTGAACTTCATTAATATTTGACTACAAAGACTGCATTTTTTTGTTTATCTAACTTGTATTTGCATTCTTTTGGTAACTTATATTATTCTTAGCTGAATCATTTTTGGGAATCATTTGTAAAAAAACCATGCTATGCACCATATGCAAAGGAAGTTAAATTCTAAATTCAATATGTCCCTATAGTTTGATTATGTGTTCTTTATCTTTTTATAATGGAGTAATATAGTTCTTCAACTTTAATGTGATTGTGTGATATGCAAATATTCTTTTCTTTGCATCTATCCCTATTATTGATTTTTGGACCGTAATTAAAATGTACAGGGCTAGTATGCTGTTAAAAGCAAACATGAGAGAGTAGACTATTGAGCGTGGATATGTAGTATAAAATTCAATCCAATTTGCAATCCACTGAATTTATTGGAATGGATTTGATATTTGATGGATTGGATTAGATTGAAAATGACTTAAATTCATTAGGCTTTGATTCAACATGGATTAAATCAAATTTGATTCAATCTACTCAAGTGCACTCACATTTGTAACTAGGTAATCTTTGACAAACAAGATAATCAACATAATTAATATCCGTAATACATTCCATAATTTAAAATAGTTTCATCGAAATTGGAGACAAGCGAGAATCAAGCTGCATTGCTAGTCCTTTTTCAATTGCCTTGTGATTTTTAATCAACATGATTTTTATACCATATTAAAGAGGTAAGTTGCGATCTCTCTTGAGAGAACAATAAAAAAGATGCTAGAATAAAGGTGAATTCCCTATGTGAGGCTTTGATTGGATCACATATCTAATCTATTTTCTTTTAACGATGATTCGATTAGTGGCATCATGTTAGGGTAGATAGTATCACACAGGAGAGAGATAAAATGGAGGTTTGACCTTGCACATCATGGAAATGCGGAATAAACAAATCAAATTTGAAAACGGATGTTCATTGTATGAACTCCTATGCAGTTGAATAACAAGAAAATTTGATTGCAATTATGAAATCACATGGTATATGTAACATTTTCCAACCATATATAATTACAAGAGTATTTAGGAATATCTTTTGAAAAATGAGTGTCTAAAAGGAGGGGATCTCGTGTTTTCTCTAAAAGTAAGTGAATGAAGTCCAATCCAATGACGCTTTTTCTCGCAGACACGATAATGACCCGTGTTTCTTCCCATGAACTTGAGAGATCTTCTCCATCAAGTAGTATATGCAAATAGATGTCTAGATGATCTTTACCTCCTGCTTTCGTCGCACAAAATCAAGTCTCCTTCATGTACATAGATCACGAGGAAGAAGACGACTCTTCTTATGATTGTCCAAGCTAATTTAGAGGATGGAGAGGCAAGTATAAATATGGATGGCCAATGATTTTTGGAGATAGGGTGGTTGGTTAAGAGAAGAGTCTTCAACTCTCTCTCTTCTCTTTGAATTAATTGGAAAGAGAAACAAGTTTGACTACCAAGCACCTGTACTGCCTAGCAGGCTCAGAATTAGTATCATTCAAATGTCCCTCTTTAAATACAAGGGGTGGTTGTCCATGAGGAGTTCTACTCCTCAAGGTAACCAATCACATAATGACCCTTGAATTCCTCTTGAATGACTATGATAGATTCCCAATCCTTAAGTCGTTGGATAACCAACTAGCCAACCTATTAAGAGAGTTCTAATTGATGTTGAAGGAACCAACAAACTTGACATAACAACCACGGTGGACCCACGAAGAGTCTCTCTCATATCAAATCTCAATTAGGACTTGATATTTAATTTAACAATCTTTTGATAAATATCAAATAAAATTAAATTACAAATATCAACATTGATATATATATATATATATATGAAACATTTCTTCCAACAAATGAATCTAATTTATTAGTCCAAAATAAAATGTAAATCCACTTAACATTTGTAAGAATTATGCAAATCATCTTCACAATTGTCTTGAATATATGTATATGAATCATATTGATATAAATATTAATCATTACGAATCTATATACATAATAGTAGCCAATATGTGAATCATATCCACATATTCTCATATCCATGATAATAACCATTATTTCCTTGGTTTTAATATCTCAATGTACAAGTCTTAATCAAATTAGGACTCAGGAGTAGCATTTGTCTATACTTGGTTATAATACAAGAGAGATTATAGTATTCATGTATAGTGACTCAGTATCCATTATAAAGGCTTAAATCATTTATTAGCATAACCATTTAGTCCCATTTCCCATTTCATTCCATTTCTTTTCTATTTCCATTTCCAATATTTAGATCTAAAAGTGAACTATATAAATAGCTACTAGAAATTGGTCATGTGAGTTTTAATCCAATTAATTCTCTATCATATAGACTTAAATTGTGTCAATAAAATCCACAAGCTTTTATTACTTCTTTTGAATGGAAGTATACTATATTAAGATTGCATCAAAATATGATATTCCCTATACTCAAGCATCATACATATTGGAAGATTTTGATTAAATTTAAATATTAAACTATTATTTGATTATCTTCTTTAATATTAAAATAATATATTTCTCAATCGATCATTAGAAAACAATTCCGATCATATGTTTTTCAAATTCATATATTACTATATTTGAATTCTTATCTTGTCTCATGAATAACAATGTCCATGCATGGAATTTGGTATGACCCCAAGTTCTCATGAGTAAGCTCTGTCTCTTGGTTCTTATAGCATGAATGATGATCTGATTTCGCCTCTCTTTATATTATCGAATTGTAGCATAGGAGATGGAAAATAGTTCAACAAAAATCACAATTTTGAATATGTGATCAAATTTAACTTGATAAGTGTACCGAGGTTGAATTCAAGGAACCGTGAACTTTAGTTGAATGGTTTAAAATTAATCTAAGTATTCAATGGTAGTTTCAGAAAATAAACCTAAGATAAAAATATGCAGAACAAGTATGCAAATAAAACTAAAGAGAATAATGGAATAAATAAATAAATAGAAAAGGATATGAAGCCATGTATGTTAATTCTCTAAGTTATATGATAAATAATATCCTTAAATAAATCACAGAACTCTAGTAAACAGATCCAAGAAATGTTTATCAAATTGAACCCACAAATGCATACTAAATGATTGATATGATTAACCCTGTATAAAGATCCAAGCTAGATTTTAATCTCTTGAAATTCCTTGCACATTTTTCAATCCTCAGTGAAAGTAATTTTGGAACGTGAATCAAGGAATATGAATCAATAAAACTCGAACGTTAGACTTGTAAATAATTCATTTCTATCTGTCTTAAAGAAGCTAAATCACAACCATTTTAAACCTCAACAACAATTCAATTTATAAGTGCCTATGACTTGTGAAAAAAACATGTTAATAAAATAGCATCAATCAAGCTTCGAAATGGCGTAAATTACATAAAACTTGGATGAAATATGCGAACATTTTGCAATAAATAAATTATAGGGGTTAAAATGTAAATAAAATAAGGTTTTTATTCATTTTAGATCCTGAGAGTGGCTTATCTTTAATTATCAATAGCTGTTAGGGGTTCTCCTGCAATTTGCCCCATGAGGGGGCTTTTCTATGAATTGGGAGACGAGGAGGGGGCTTAACGCAAAATTTTCCCGCCCACGTGTGTGCAAAACGTGATGGATTTCAACGTAATTGCTAAGAAGAGCTAGGGAATTAGTGCAAGATGTCCATGCCTTGTACATGGCAAATGAGGAGGGTGGGGTTCGACTGGTGCTTCGATATGATGCCTCCACATGGCGTGCTTTAGTGGCTTGGGACCACCCAAGGCTGGGAGGCTTGGGAGGGATGAATCCAACATCTAGAGGTCTCCTGGGATATGATCTTGTGACTTGAGGAAGGTCTAATCAGGACCATAGGATCCTAGTTGATCTACGAAATCTATATCTTAGGGTGTCACCTCCTTATTGTAATGGAGGTTGGCAATGCTCTGGTTGCATAGATCCTACGAGTGGAGGAGCTCTGGTGCAAGGCGGAGGTCCATGTGGTCGTCTAGGATGGTCGAAGGGCACGTCCCTCTACTCCTCGTCCCCTCGAGATGATATGACAAAGCAAGGTCAAAAGAGGGAGGAACTTGGGTCTTGGTCGAATGCCACGATGATGGTACACATGATAAGGGAGGAGCTCCTCCTCCTCTGTCTGCAAGTATGTAAGATGTGTACTCCAAAGGGAGCTCTAATGCTTGAACCTGCAAGGGGTTAGCATAAGAAAAAGAGAGGGGGAGTGGGGCTCCTACAAAGATGGTGGAGATGTAACTCGATGCTCCGACCTTTGTAAGGTCGGAGGGGATGGGGGGCCTAAGACATAGTCTGAGAATGAAGGTTATGGGAAAAGTAAGTGCAACACCAAATCATGAAGATCGCATCTTATACGATCAAGAGCTACTAGTCATACTAATTGCTCAGGGCAGTGGAATTTAAAAAAATTTAAATGATTAAACCAAATGATTCGAGAACACTTATCAAATCACTCATCAAGATCAGAAATTGGTTCAAAGGAATATCTCTTGAAGCATGGTTGTGATCGCCAATCTCTAAAGCAAGAGATTCTCCTACCTCAAGTCTGATCCAACAAAGGTCGCACTTGCATATGCATGGATGAGGCACATGCTTCCCACAATCCAAATTGATGGTCCAAGTGAAGAGCCTCATGATTTTGTATTATGAAATCCGATGCCTTCTTCACGAGGAAGAAACGCTGAAGATGGAGGAGATCCACGAGTAGTTGATTCGACAGCACAACGATGTCACGATGACAGCAAGCTTCTCTATGTAAGCATATGGATGACCACGTGGTGAGAGAAAGATAGAATTGGCATGTAGATAAAGAGAGAGAGAGAGAGAGAGAGAGAGAGAGAGTTGTTGTCTTCTTATTGTGTATACGAAAAGGCTAGATCTACCCTTTCTTTTATACTAAATTGTATGGTGGAGATGCCCTCCAAATTCAAATCAGTAGTTAATATTTTTTATTGTAAAAATTTACAACAACAAATGCCTTAATTTAAAAGAAATTAAATATGTTGTAAATAATCATAATATATTTTGTTTCAATAAAATCAAGTCTCCGAAATGAAATAGGACTAGAGAGCCTCCTTCCATGTGAGGGGAAAGGAGATACCCTCCTTCCCCTTATACATGGTGGACATTCACCTTTATTGGAGATAGAGGATCTTTCTCCAACCTTAATGTAATCTCATTACATTAAATCTCATTTCATGAAGTCTTTTACCAACACAATATCATCAAATAATTATTGCATATTATATGTGATAAATGCAAACAAAAACCACTGACAATTATGAATCAAATTCAACCACCCAATAAAATTTAAATTGCATTTACAATTAATTGAACAATGCGAACATCAACATTTAATTTGTAAATCTTATTTATAATTAACTCTCTCTAATATGTTATAAATGAAATTTATAATATTTACAATCAATATGTATAATGATATCAATATTATTCATATCATTGATAATTCAATCATATTTTATTATCTTGGATGTTCATTCTCACGTGCCCATATAATATGAATCACATTCACATTATTCATATCTTTAATAATTAAATCTTATCTAATTATCTTATATAACTCTTCTCATATGTCTTAATAATATGAATCATATTCATATTATTCATGATAATTAAATCACATTTAGCAATCAATTTTCTTCAATGCTCAGATACATTATCAATAATAAAATTATCCTTGAACTCTTCAAGAATAATGTGCGTTCTCTGTGGATATTTGGAGATAAGGATAGGACGATTGTACATTTCATGTATGGTGACTTGGATAATCCATATCAAGGGGACCTCTCAAAGATGTTTGATTAAATAAAAGCCATAAATCTAATATTTTCATTGAATCTGATTGGTATATAGATCAATGTCTAACATTTGTACTAAGGATAGATTACTTCTCTATTGAGAGGACTCACTAAAATCCAAACATGTTTCATCACTCCCATGGAATGGAAATGTCACGGTTATACAATCGTTTACGATCACATCACCCTCGAGTATTCCTAATACCCGTATATCTTGCATACTGGAAGACCTAGAATAAACCTAAAGTTTTATATGTTATTTAGACTGTCTTCTTCATGGTTTTATCATTAATTTTTCATTTGATCATTGGGAGTTGGTATTGATCATATACTTTCCAAAAGAACATATCATACCTAGTTATTGATCATATACTTTCTAAAAGCATATATAAAACCTATAAATTCAGTTTAGCTTCCAAAGCAAGACGACCATGCAAGGAATTTGATGTCAATATCTCGTGAGTGAGCTCATGTTTTTCGGTTCAATTATGAACCTGTGTGATCCCTTTGAGAGATCGTATTTCTCATATGCCCTTGTATGCACACCAGCTCGCCAATGTATATACCTTGATGAGATCATCAACCTATTGATCTGCCAAATGTACATACTCAAACATATACCTGTCAGAGGATGTGTGCATGTATCCTAACAATATACAACATAGGTCTTTGTTATCGTCATCTTGTTAAGTCAACTTTTTAACCAACTTATATAATACCTCATAATCTCTATTCCTATGTAGAGGACTGATGAATCCCTGATTCATCATACTAAAATATGAAAATAGAACTTCATTCCCGAGAAATTAGCTGCATTACATCATTTATTCTGCATTTTTATCATTCATGCATGTAAAATTAATATTTGCATTTTAACACTTGTAATTGCATTCATAACCATCTTCACATTTGCATACAACTTCATGCATTTTTAACGAATTCATGCTAACTCCAGTTGACGTCAAACCACCTCCACTATGTAGATATTACTAACATGATTAGAGGAAAAATAAAAAAATATTAATTGAAATAATTGGCCCGTGAGATAAAACTCCAATTTCAGACCAGATAGACTAAAACACTCATATCTTCCTCATACAGTGTCCGATTTAGGTCTACTCATTTTTAAAATAATATATATTCAAAGACCTTCAAAATAAGATCAATTTCATAAAATAGGAATTTGTATGTGAAAGTTGGGTTTTGAATCTCTTTTGTGCATTTTGACTTTTCCCTAATTTTGACTTGATATTTTATGTGCATACTTAACTCCTTTTCTCTTATTTCCTTTTCATTTATATTCTTTGATGAGAGTTTTAATAAAATCCATAGAATTTAGAATTTAGAATAAGATTAAAATCAAAGAAACCGACTGAGTCTGAGTGTTCCCTGAGAGTTTGTACAATTAACCTACATTATCTTCTTTATTTTATTTCCTATTTTCTTATTTACTAAAAATTCAAAAAAAAATTATTGTGTAAATATATATCTTTAATTTTATCATTATTTTTATCAATTTTTATCTTAATTAAAAATAACTAAAAAAAGAACAAAACCCAAAAATCAAGGTATTTTATGTACGTAGAGTACCTCAAAAATGTCGTTTTGCACAAATGACCTCTTTTACCCTGGTCTCTTCATGAAACTTGTAGATATCATCGAGATGAACAATTTTCGTGTTGAGCATTTTTCGATCTGATGTCATTCGCTATTTCTTTTGGATTTTTCTTCCCTTTCTACTTCTCAATTTTCTAGAGCTGACACGTGACCGTTTCTGAAGCCGCTGCGTGTTACTCATTTTTGAATCCCTTTTTATTTCATTTCTTAAAAAACCCTTTCTCTTCCCTGACGTACCATGCACACCCTTTTCCTCCCCCTTCCGCTCGGTCAACACACAACAACCCCCTTACGCGAAACGGCCACCACTCCTTATCTTGCGCAACCGCCAGGGGCCCAACCTCCTTACATGCAGCCCGCACCTTCGGCCACGGCGCAACAAACTCAGCCTACAGGTCGCCGATTCGTCCACCCTTTATCCTCTCAACCTCCTCTCTAGACGTCCTATAAAAGGCCCGCATCCCCATCGATCCAAAACATCCGCCGTGTGTGTGTGTGAGAGAGAGAGAGAGAGAGAGGGAGAGAGAGAGAGAGAGAGAGAGAGAGAGAGAGAGAGAGAGAGAGAGAGAGAGAGAGAGAGAGAGAGAGAGAGAGAGAGAGCCATCAACTCTAGGTCCCCGACAGTGACAGCTTCTGGGAGGTCCTATTGAGGCGACGACGGCTGCTTCATCGTTCTCGGTGAGATTCAGTGGTGGACTCCCGCTGTTGAAAGTTTCTCATGAAGCTTTCCCAGCTTCAAGGTTGACTGTTCGTCCGGCCTTTTGAGGCGATTATCAGCAGAAACCTCTCGATCCAGCTAACATCTAGCACAAACTCGATCAGGTAAACATCTTCTTTCCCTTCACCCAACCACCATCACACACTTCTTCTTCCCCTGTTCCACCTATCGCACCTCCCATCTCCTTCCCCCAAGCCACCTGCTGCCGCCACGCCATTCCTCGCGACTTCCTCTTCATCTCTACTGATCTCACCACTGCCTTGGAGCTTCGTCGGCAAGGTACCCACACCGGCACACCGCGACCTCAGCATCTCCGTCGACACTACTCTCCTCAATCGTCCAAACACCAACTTGCAGGAAGCCTCGACTACACCGCAGCCGCGCGGTGCTCCTCGCGCGTACGCTTTCAACCGCAGGCTGCACGACCTCCTCGACTCCAGCATCCACCTGCGACCATCTTCCAGCAGATCACTAGCCACCAGCCCGCGCCTCTGCAAGTTGCGGTCCACCACCTGTAGGCGTACCACCACCGGAGGCCACTGGACCCTTGTATGACTGCCCGCGAAGACGCCATCTTCCAGCACCCCTGCTGCTTCACGCTTCTGCCGCCCTCCATTGTTCCTGGGAAGAAGAAAAGGGGAGAAACTCCCCTCACGTACGGCACATGTGAATGAAGGATAAAATTCCAGAAAAGCCCCCGAAGACTTCTAAATCCTGCTCAGGTCGAGAATCCTAAAGGTCACGTGCTCCCCCACGTGACTACTTGGGAATTTTGCAGATAGCCCCCTCGAAGCTTCAGAAATTACTCGCCTTCCCCGCAACTTTGTTACGTGCAACCCATGTGCACTTCAGAACAATTGCACCCGTGCCCCGAATTTGATGGAGAATCACATTCAAGCCCCACCGCTCAAGCAGGCATGTGCCACACACGTGTCCTGGTGGGGAAATGCATCAGACCCCTCATGGGTCTAGGTATCTTCATTCTAGTCTCAGTTTCACTTTATTTGGTCTAGTTTATTTTCTATATTGTAAATAGACGCCTGTGTTTGGACTTTATTTTAAACATATTTTTATCCTCATTTTATTATTCCAAAAATAGCATTTTATTCGTCAATTAATTCTTTACAATGTGGCATTTAATTGATATTTTTATTCTCTATGGTTATTTAATAATTAATATTTTTGTGAAAAATTGCACATTTTGTCCACTCTGAGCATAGAAAATTCATATTTAATCAACATCAGCTCCAAAAATTACCAAAAATTTAGGGATCGTATTAATTGTTACTAACATTGTGCCTAAAAAGAATTGCATTTACATGCATAGTTTTGTCAACTAAAATTATTTTGTGCATTTCACTGATTGATTTTTAATAGGTATTAAATCTAATATTTTTAGGGTCTCGAATTTTCTCAGATATATCATTTAGTGACATATCTTAGATATTTTTATATCCAAAAAATAACAAGATTTAATATTTATTATAATTAATTATTGAAAATCTCATTGTTTGCATTATTTTATTCACATAAATTTCATCTCGCATGCGAAAATTACAAACAAATTACAGTAGTCTAATTTCATTGCATTTCACATCCTGGTCAAGATTTTTGATTTTTGGATATAGCTTGATCAAAATTTGCAATTTAACCCCTGGACTTTACTAAAAATGCATTTTGCCCCATTTATTGCATTTAAAAATATAAAAAAAATACTTCTCTGAAAACCTAATTTTTTGATCGACTATAAATAAACATAAGGAGAAAGTTACCTCCCTGAGTTCGACCTTGGACTTACCCAAGTAAAAAAAGAAAATACAACCACTCGCTTTTAATTGGACTTATAATTGAAGAACTGGTTTTTTATCAATCCAAATTTATCTGACTACAACGCATTAATTTGACATATTCAAAGGGTAAATTTTAGATTCTTCAAATGGCGATGTTGCTAGGGAGGTGGAATTAGGTTGTTTTTAAAGAAAATCAAGTTTTTAGGTTTTCCATTCTCGGGAGTGACAAGTCGCTAAATACATGTTTTAATTCGGGCACGTTGTACTACGTGTACTTAACAAATCAGTCAGAACTGAGAAAAGAATCTTCGTGAGGAGTGTCTCGGCTTAATTTATATCCCGACAAGTCCCGGGTCGAACACAGAGAGGCAAAGGAACAACTTCTGGTTTAATTCGAAAGTTTAGATCTAGATTTCCACGCGGTTTTTTATGCAAATAGAATGCAAATGCATGTGAATTACGACACTAAGAAGTCACACAACTTAGCCAAATTAATTTAAATAGAAAATAAGTTCAATTTAGCCAAGTTATATTTTTCCTTTAATCCTAATCTAGTGATGAATTCAAAAACCTTTTTTTGGAATTTTATAGGTTAAAATGCAACAATGAAAAATGCACACATTTTATGGGATTTTTTCACAATTTTTTACGCAAATAGTAAGCAATAATGATGAAAAAATTTATAGAATGAAAACATAGTGTAAGGATACTACAAAAATTTTTGGGGAATTTTTTTGACAAAATATGAATTTTTTATATATTTTTTAGTGAAAACAGAGTAATAGTGAGTAATTAATTCCTAATTAATCCACAATGTCAAATTAATCAAAGTGCGAATTATCCCAAAAAAGGTATTTTCATATAAAATCTATTAGACTTGAAGTTTCGCAAAAAGAATGTTTGTGGATTTAATTAAAAATCAAATACTAAAATCACTCTATAATTTATTTCAGGCACAAGACAACTCCACTTTTGATGAAATTTGAACAGTATCTCAATCATTTATCAAGGCATCATATCTACTTTTTGTGGAATTTTTAAAGCACTTATGTGTTAGATATGAATTTAGTAGCACATAATGGGTAAAAAATGCATAATTTCAGTTAGATAATTTTAGTTAATCACTCAAATATCACAAAAATATAAATAAAAATCCACAAGGTAGATAATTAGTTGCTCAACACAATGTTATTTTTAATTGAATAAAAAGATGCAAGTTAAGGTCCAAATTAATCCAAAAAGACAGGGGTGTTCGTGCAAATTGCAGAAAATAACTTACAAAAGGAAACCTGTACATGGACTGTTTTGTAATTACACAAAGGTGACAGGATATGTATGCAATTTTTACAATAAAAAATAAGGAAAAATAAGACCTTCCTTCTTGGGGCACGATGGGAGAACCCAAAAGGAGGAGGACAACGGCGGCACGGGGGGGGGGGGGGCAGCGTCGGCGGAGGGCGGAGGTCGACGGATGCGCGGAGGTGCGCGCGCGGCCGCGACGGTGGCACGCGGTGGTGGCTCGGGTAGCAAAGAGGCGCGGGGGCAGAGATCGGCGGACGGGCGTGAGGGCTGGAGCTCGTGCGCCGCCACGAGACCTGGGGCTGCTTGCGGCTGATGGCGCGTCGGCGGACGCACTGGCTGGCGGGTGGCGGAGGGTAGCCGCTGGTACGGCGGCCGTGGAAGGAGGAAGGGGGGGGCGGTGCCGCTGTTGCTCCTCCCTTGATTTTTTTTATTTTTTTGATTTTTTTACTGATTTTATGTTGTACTAGAGATTTTTTTAATTTATGTTTTTTTTTAAATTTTCTAAAAAAAGGAAAAGTAGAAAATAAAACAAAAATGGGGATGTGATGATGTTGGTGATGTGATAAAGATATAAATAAATGAATGATTTTTGGGTGGTGAAATGATGTGCTAAAAAAATTTGCAAAAATGACAAGATAATAAAATGAGTAGAAAAAAATACCTACGATGGATACGATCGCCTATGAAGTGCTCACGGGAGCAAGGTCTTCGCTCAAATCTCCGGCGAGCGATGAGCTCAAGCAACGCACTGATGTGGAGAGAGGGCTGTCGTCGCTCGACCGCGGTTGCGTCGCTGTCACCGATTCAACTCTGGGAATTAGACTCTCCTCACATAAAGATGGATCAAGTTCAAATCGAGGAGGATGGGATGTATATAAAGAGGATGAAATGAGATATTATTAAAGTGGTGGGAGGTTATATTATTAATTGAGTTGAATGGGAGGTTTAAAAAATGATGGGGTTGAATGGAGGTTGGTGGTAGAATGGAGTTGAATGGTGGTTATTGTAGAGAATGTAAAATAAATAATAAAATAAATAATGATATAAAGTAGGCTACTTTGAATACAATAAAATAACGAAGGAAAAATAATGGTGAATTTACAAGTGAATACATACAACATGTATAATTTTTTGTTTGCTTTTCTAATATGTATTTTTTTGGCTTTTTAATAAGAGATATTTACAACGAAAAAAATACAATAAAATAATATAATAAAAATAAAAAACAATCATATTTTTTGTATTTTTAGTAATTAGGAAAGATAAATAAAAAAATGAAGAAAGAATGAATATATACATAATATACAATGTACATCTAGGTCCCAAAACCCAACTTTTCCAAATGAGCTCCGATTTTAATGAAATACTTCCGTTGGATAGATAATTTTCTAACTTGAACTTTAAAAGTGAGTTTGGTGAATTTGGAGTTCATACGGAGCGGGAATTTGGCTTGGAAGTTGGTCTTTACGGCTTTTTCCCTTTGGGATCTAGGAGCATTTATTTGAGCTAAAATTTATTTTGTATTTTTATATACATTGTTATTAACAAGTTGGAAAAAAATTAGCCAAAAAAGAGTTGAAATGAAATTATTTAAAATACATGAAGTTTTGGGCTATTTACATGTGAGAAACTCCTTTGATTTTGCGGTTTTTTATTGTTAATTTATTTTATACAATCTAATATACAATAACTAGTGAGTTTTATTCACAAGAGTTATTTTGTTAATTTATTGATTTTATGGACATTTTTCTGGGATTTTACTCGGGGATTTTGCTAAGATCAAGATATTGAGATGATGAATCGTGGATTCATCACCCCCCTATACTTAAACTTTGCTAGTCCTCGAGCAAATAAAGAATGAATAAGTTGGATTAACCCATGACTATGCATGTGAATACAAGACTTGATCCGTTCAAGAACTCTCGGTTTTAAAGATCCTAAAATTCTAAGCTGAACCAAGCTCTAGTCAAAAGGTATCCAATTTCCCTAATCATCAGACTCTCTTTGTATACATATATAGTGGGGATATGACTTTAAGTGTTGACCGCAGTTACAAGAGTAGAGTCACAACATCACCCAAGGTTCCAGTCCAAGAGACTCTCCTAAGGACATGATCGTCAACATTAGGGAATACATCATTTCTTGCATCCAATCCACTGTCTCTTTAGTTGTCAGACTTAAAAGTGTAGATGGAAGGCCAGTTGATGGAGGGCATTGGATTGTGTCATTTCTTCTCTCCCTCTCATTGGAACAAGGATTCTCTCAAGTGCCTTATTACGCAACACATATTTTTGGTGTTGATCAGTGCGTCCGTCAAGAGAAGTTGGAGTCGTCTGCACTTGTTTTCCCGGGAGTACACTGGGGTATGCCTTTTTTGAGTATCTATTATACCTTCTACACCCAGACTTGTAGCATTTACGATGCAGAGCCCTTTTTTGGTGCAAGCCCGACTCCTGGTCCTAATAGCGGTGGTCCAAGTGGACACTTCGAAATGGTTGGGAGCACTTACCTTTGGTGGAAGCTCTTTGATATTTGACTTTGTGGAATGAGAGCTTTTTTTTAACATTTCATTGCTTTGTAGTATTTTTGGCTAGCTCCACTACTTTTACCAAGAGTTGGCGCACACTGATCAATATTTTTATTTTATCACACACTGGCACATAGGTAAATGTCAAGAGATAGTACAAGAACCATGTTCTCATACTGGCTAAAGATGCTGACACTCAGGTTTCATGAAGCCTTCATTGATTTTATCCCATCCTCAAGCATCATCAAATCAAGTCCAAACTCAAATCCTTCATCCCAATTCCTCAAGTGAAATTTCAACTCATCTCATCATAACTGCAATCGTGTATGTGAGGTGCTGATCATATTCTTAAGGTAGAGACTAAGCATGCAATATAGCACATAAATCTTTCAAACTAGGGAAATGTGAGTAATTAAGTCAAAGACCCTAATAACTAAGGTTGGTTAACTCAAAATCTTAAGACCTCATAAACCAAGTGTTCTTGAACATCACTTGTCTTGTGTGAAAGTGAATGTGTCAGGGATTAAACCAACTTATTGTTAGTTTTTTTTGTGATTTTTTAAGTTTTAGAAAAAAGGTTTTTTTTCAAAAAGTTTTTTCTACAAACAAAGGCAAAGAAGATTTTTTTTGAAAAAGTTTTGCTCTTTTTTTTTCTAAAGTATTTTTTTAAAAAAGATAAGTAAATAAGAAAGGACTTTTTTTTTTAAATAAAGTTTTTAAAGCAAATAAGGGGAAATCATTTTTTGGAAAAGTTTTTTTTAAAAAAGATTTTTTTGAAAAAGATTTTTAAGTTTTTTTACCCACCCCATAATTATTGTATAATATATACAAAAATATGTGAAAGTACGAGCTATGGGTAAACTATATATGTAATATATACATACCCCCATGCTTAGCATGTGCTATGTCCTCAGAGTACAAGAAGAGAGAAAAAGACATAGCTCGTGCTAAGTGTAGGATGACTAAAATAAAAAGTATAGAAGTCGATCCGCCCCCTATACTTAGGCTCTGGTCAGCCTAAGTGTAGAAGAAGATCAAAAATGAGGCAGATGAGGTCAAGAGGAGACATGGGTGAGTATATACACATGGCAGGCATCGGTTCCCCCTATACTTAGGCTCTTGCTCGGCATCAGTATAGGATAGGAGTAAGTATGAGAACCGATGTGATATGGAGAATATACAAGAGTGGAGAATGTACAAGAGGAATGAATCTTCTAAGATGTTGAATCTTGATGTTGCATCTTCATGAAGAGTAATAAGATGTATCTGCTCTGTGCTCACTCTGTATGAAGTTGACTTGGACTAACTGCTCTTTCGAATCAACAAAATGCTTCAACAGTTGTCCATTCACCACATGAGATTGTGCACCATCTGTGAGATCAGCTATCTCTACACTTCCATTCTCGTGCACTTTCTTAACCACAAAGGGACCTGTCCATTTAGATTTGAGCTTCCCATGGAACATCTTCAACCTGGTGCACTTTCTTAACCACAAAGGGACCTGTCCATTTAGATTTGAGCTTCCCATGGAACATCTTCAACCTGACATTGAACAACCATACCTTTTGTCCAGGGACAAAGTCTTTGCACCTAATGTGCTGATCATGCCATCTCTTTACTTTGTCCTTATAAATCAAATTGTTGTTATATGCCCTATTTCAGATTTCCACGAGCTCGTTCAAGTTCAAGTCTCGACAAAGCTTCCCTAGGTGACAACTCCAATTAATTTTCTTAATTGCTCATTCGGATTTATGAATTAACTCTGCGGGCAAATGGCATTGCTTGCTGATGAATCTCGAATTCATCACTCTAAATCTCATTTATTAAGCTCAAATCCCTCAAAATCAACAGCATTTTTGCATCTATTCGGCATAATTAGCATTCATGCATGTTTTCATAAGAATTGCATTTTATCCATAATTTCTGCACATATTAAGAAGCCAAAAATCCAGGCCAAAAATGACATGTAAATAGCCTAACTTCCCGAATTTTTAACTCCTTCATGCTAACTACGAATTATCCAAAGTCACCTCCACCGTGTAGAGGTCACTCACAAGAATAAATGAAAAATACAAAAAAATCATTAACCCTGTTAAGTGGACCAAAAACCCAAACCCTAGTTTCAGGATTTTAGACTAAAAGCCCCATATCTTCCCCATCCAGTGTCCGATTTGATCCTTCTCACTTTTGAACTAATGTACATTCTATTACCTTCAAAACAAGATCAGTTTCAAGTGAATCCGAGCTCGTATGTGAAAGTTGGGTTTTGGGCCTCTTTTGTACATTGTGTATTTTAGCGGTTTTTGACCCGATGTTTTTGTACATATTTTCCTATTAATAAAAATTCCAAAAACTAGATTAAGGTGTCTTTATTTATCTTTGATTTTTGCATATTTTTGTACGGATTTTATCTGGTTTAAAAATGACAAAAAATAAAAAAAACCCAAAAATCTAGGTATTCTATGTACATGGGATACCCCAAAAATTCACTTTGTGCATTTGACCGATTTTGGCTTTGATGTCTTCATTAAAGTTGTAGATCTCATCTAGATGAGCATTTTTTGTTAAGGAACTTTTTTGATCAGAGGTAATTTTCTATTTATTTTTGATTTTACAAAATCTTTTTTATGGATTTTTTCTGGTGCTGACACGTGGTTGCCTCTAGGTCCGCCACGTGTCAGCGTTTTTGGCCTCTTTTATATTCGTTTTTATTAAAAAAAATTATCCACCGCACGTGCCCTGCCTTTGGCCCCCTTCCCTCCACGTGTCGTCTGCCTAGCCGTTCGATCTCATTTGATCGAATGGTGCCTGGCCTTCTTCAACCTCCAAGCCCCCCTCCCCGACTTCTCCGCCTTTGACCTCGTCTCCTCCGCCGTCCCCGCCTTCACCGCCAACGGCCAACCGCCGCCCCCATATCTCGTGTCGCCTAACCAACTCCGCATCTCGCGCCACCGGCCGGTCAAACCCTTCTCCTATTTAAGAAGAAGCTCCTCCGACATCCAACCGATCCGTCGATCCCTCGTCGAGACCTTCTTCTCCGGTGGTGACATCCCGGTTACCTCCATCGCCAACGTGATCCGAGGTCTCCTTGGCCTCGTCGCAGCCGCCTCCACCGTCGCAGCTGCTTCGCTCTGGCGTGCACCTCCGTCGAGCCCGTCCTCCCCAGGTACCTCCTCCTCCATCTTCCTCTGCATCACAATCCCCTCTTCGATCACCTCTCTCCCCCTCGATCATCATCCTCACCGACGACCACCGCCACCTACGTGCTTGCGTCTCCACTCGCTTCATCTTCTTCGACCACGCCACCTCCGCTACGGTCGCCTCCAACTCCGCCTTCGCCGCTGACATCATCGACTCCATCAGCCTTCACCATCTGCACGCCTCAACCGAGCTCTGCCCCTCAAGCACCGCCTGACCTCCTCCGCCAACATTATCTTCGTCGTTCTCCAACGACTTCGCCGCCATCGACAACCGCCTACGACTCCGCCAACGACAACCGCCCCCGATCATCTTCTCCGACACGCTACTTCCCTCCGACGCGCAACACTATGCCACCGCCTTGGCTGGGGGGCACTTCCTTCTCCGCCTCACCGCAACAGCCAGTGGCCGGACCTCCTTCGCACTTCCACCACACAGCTGCCGGGCCGGGCTCGACCAGAGACCCCCACGTACGTGCGAGGCACGTGCATCCTAGGGGGGACGTTAGGACTAACGTCACCAGAGGTCACATGTCGCGCACATGACCCTCTGGGTCAATTTGCATTAGCACCCCCGGAGACATTATATTTGCGCCACATTCCAGACATCCAAGTGCACGTGACCTCTTGGAGATTTTGCAGATTGCTCCCCCTTTTATCGGTAGTTCAGTTTAGGTCCCCCACTGCACTTTTGATATTTATTTTATTCATATTTATTTGCATCTGTACCCCTGTGTTCCTCATTACTTTTAGACCTCTACATGACTTAATTTTATTTATCCAAAAATAACATGATGTTTCTCAATTAATTCTCTACATTTTAACATATTGTAGTTATTTTTGTGAGTAATGGTTAATTAATAATTAATTATTTTGTAGAAAATTGCGAACTTTACCCATTTTATGCTCTTAATTTTGCTATTGATTAACTGTTGCTCTAAAAATTCTCGAAAAATCACGTATTGTTGAATAAATTGTGCTTGACATTGTGCCCAAAAAGATTTGCGTTTGCGTTCATAATTTTCCCTGTAAAAATCATTTTGCATATTTCAGTGTTTAATTTTTAATAAGTATTAGATCTCACATTTTTGAGGTTTAGGATTTTTTGAGATCAATCACCTAGTAATAGATCTTAGATAATTTTAGTCCTTGAAAATAAGTAGGTTTAGTATTTATCATAATTAAATATTGAAATTCATTTTGTTTGCATTTAAAAATCAATAAAAAATTCATATTGCATCCAAAAATTCCCAAAAAATTACAGCGCCTTCATTTCATCATAATTTACATTGTGGCCAAGTTTCATATTTTTCGAACATCATTCGAACGTAGTTGAAATTTTAGTCCCTAAAATAGGCTGAAATCGCATCTTGCATCCCTTATTTGCATTAAAAAATTCCAAAAAAAAGATCGCCTCGAAAACCATGCATGAAGTTTGATAGACAAAATTCTAGGTTGTTCCTTTGCCTCCTTGTGATCGACCTTGGGACTTGCCCAAGTAAAATAAACATAAAACCACTTGATTAAAAAAATGGATTCAATTTTGTGTGGTTATTTTCTTAACCGATTCCGATTGCATCCTACAACGAACGACACATTATTCTTTAAGAATGACAAATAAAAACATCTCTTTTTCACGCTGCGATTTTGGGCTCATCACTTGCCATAGATCATTCTAAATGGTGAAGTACCCAATGGTGTCTTGGAGGATGTCCTATAGGCCCACAGAACTTGGTCCAGGAGCTGAGACCAATTCTTCCTATCAGGACGAACCAATTTCTGCAAAATACTCTTCACCTCTCTACTCGAAACCCCTACCATGTCGTTGGACTGTGGGTGGTAAGGACTAGTAACTCTATGCTCAAATCCATAGTCCTTAGCTAAAGATCTCATATCTCAATTCACAAAATGGCTACCCCCATCAGATATCAAAAGTTTTGGCACCCCGAACCTAGTAATGATATGGTCTCTCACAAACTTACTGACAGTCTTGCTGTCTGTGGTTCGGGTTGGGATAGCCTCCACCCACCTGGATAAATAATCAAACGCCAACAATATGTACTCATGTCCTTGGCTGTTGGGAAAGGGACCCATAAAATCTATGCCCATGCATCAAAAACATCACAAATAATCATCGGTTGCATGGGCATCTCATCTCTCTATCCAACTGTTCCTCCCATCCATTGACAGATAGGGAACGACCGTGTAAAATCAATAGCATCTCTAAACAAGGTCGACCAATACAATCCACATTGAAGTACTTTGTGAGCGGTTCTCTTTCCCGAATGGTGTCCTCCAGCCTTAAGTGAATGACAATATGTGAGGACACTCTGGTATTCCTCCTGAGGTATACACCTTCTCCAAACACAATCCGGTCCTTCGAAGAAAAGGAAAGGATCGTCCCAGTGGTATCTCCTCGAATCTGACTTCAGTCGATCAATGCTGCTCCTAGTCCAACCATGGGGAACCTACTTGGAGACAAGATAGTTCACCATGTTGGCATACCACGGGAGTGAGTCAATAACACAAATTGACTCATCTGGGAAGGTCTCTCTAATCCGCTCATGATCAGGAGAAACCTAGAGTTCAATCCGAGAAAGGTGATTAGCCACAACATTCTTCACTCCAGGTTTATCTTTTATCTCCAAATCAAATTCCTGGAGGAGTAAAATCCACCTAAGAAGACACGCCTTCGTGTCCTTCTTTTCCATTAAATATCAAATGGTTGTATGGTCAGCATATATTGTCATCTTAGAGCCCAAAATATATGATCTGAACTTCTCGAGGGCCTATACTACCGCTAGCATTTCGTTTTCAGTCACTGTATAATTTTTTTGTGTAGGATCTAATACTTTTCTCACGTAATGGATCACAAACGGGATCCCCTCTCGTCGTTGACCTAACACAGCTCCTATAGCAAAATCTGAGGCATCAGTCATGATCTCAAAGGGGAGAGACCAGTCAGGAGTTTATAGGATAGGTGAGGCATAAATCTTCCTCTTCAAGAGCTCAAAGGCCTCCAGACACATGTGATCTACAACGAACTCTGTGTCTTTCCCTAAGAGCTCAATCAGTGGGCGGGCGATCTTTGAAAAATCATGCATAAATCTTCTACGGAATCCAACATGCCCTAAGAATGACCGCACTGACTACACGTTGGTAGGTGGATCGAGTTTTTTGATCACCTCCACCTTGGCAGGGTCAACCTCCATTCCCCTTTTGGAGATGACATACCCCAACACGATACCCTCCGTCACCATAAAGTGACTCTTCTCCCAGGAGAGTACCAGATTTACCTCTCTACACCTCGTGAGGACTCGGTCCAAGTGTGCTAAACATGTATCAAAAGAATCAGCGTGGATCGAGAAGTCATCCATGAACACTTCCAGGAAATCTTTCACCATCTCGGCAAATATGGCTATCGTGCACCGCTGAAATGTGCCTGGGGCATTGCAGAGCCCGAATGGCATGCTCCTGAAAGCATAAGTGCCGAATGGACATGTGATTGTGGTCTTTTTGTGGTCCTCAGGGGCTATGGCCACCTGGTTGTAGCCTGAGTACCCATCAAGAAAGCAGAAGAACTCTTTCCCAGCGAGTCTCTCCAAGATCTGATTTAATAAAAGGTAAGGGAAAGTGATCTTTCTTGGTCGTGACATTCAGGCGCCTGTAGTCAACACAGACACGCCACGATGTAGGTACTCGTGTCGCGATCTCTACCCCTCCTCGTTGGTGACCATCTAAATTCCCGACTTCTTCAGGACAACATGAAGGGGGGCCACCCACTTGGAGTCAGAAATAGGGTATATAAACCCTACCTTGCACCATTTTTCAATCTATTTCTTTACCACTTCCCGTTGATTGGGGTTAATTCTCCTCTGGAACTCACGGGAAGGTCTCACATTATCCTCAGTAAAAATGTGGTGCGAGCAGAGAGCGGGGCTGATGCCCACGAGATCCGACACTGTCTAGCCTATTGCTTTGCGGTTCCTCTCTAGGACCTCTAACAACCTAGACTCCCGTTCTAAAGTCAAGTCTGAGCTAATGATGACAGGATATCTCTCTTTGGAACCCGCAAGAAAGGCATACTTGAGTGTAGGAGGTAGTGATTTCAGTTCTGGCAATGTGGTATCATCAAGCAGATCTGGCTGAACTGAATCTGAATCTGGTTCCATGCTGCATGAAGGTGGGCTATGCTGAGTAGTAGTACTCGCCACTAACTCAGAATTAAGGGGAGTCAGATCGACAAAGAAACACGGTAGTACGACCAAAGCCGCGCCCGACTCATCATCTATGTCCCATGATCATTCCGAAGGGGATGGAACTGACAGATCCAGATGGATCTCTGTGTCATCGTGGGAATAGTTAGATGCATTTCCCACAAGATCAGACAACACCTGACAAACTGCATCATCCACTATGCCCTTTCCAGATGAAAGGGACTCATTCCCATACCATAATCGAAAGCTGCGCCTGCGGTCCTAAGGAAGGGCCGCCTGAGAATGATCTGAGATTCTCTCCAATGATTGGGGGTCTCCATGTCCAAGACTGTGAAGTCAACCTGATAGTTCTACCCCTCAATCGAGATAATGATGTTCTTCACTTCTCCCTTAGGTCTCTTCACTGAACGATCAATTAATTGAAGTAAAGCTCTAGATTTGCGAAGTGGTCCCAACTACAATTTCTGATATAATGCTAAGGAAAGTAAGTTGATCGAAGAACCATTATCTAAGAGTGTGCGTGCAAACACAATGTCGTCAATACAACTCTCCACATAGTGAGCACCCATGTCTCTCTTTTTACTTGGCTAAGTCTGATTCTTGAGACAACATGTTGTAGCTACTGATTAGACATGTGTATTTATATTTCGATTATCTTTCTTCCTGCTAACTCTAATAGGTGTGCATCTCACCTTAAGGTATTTTTGGAATGCAGGATGATTAGCCACATACTCATCAAATGTCACTTTAACTGTGATAATTTCTTTACAAAACCGTGCCATATCGGGGTCATCTTTTGAATCTTTTTGATGCGCTTTCCTGCCGTAAGAGCACGAGGGAAAGGGATTGAAGCTAAGGAAACAAAGGATGAAGAGTCTGAATCATGAACTGAAAGATCATTCTTTGCATTATTCGAAATAAAGTTCTTCATACATGAATCTTTTTTATTCAACTTGGGATCGAAATCAAATCTATCTACTATAGGTTGTGGAATAGAAGCTGGAGTGGTATCCGCCACAACTGGATATGCAAGGTCCTCCGTAGAATCAGAAGTGTATCCATGCTGCCGATGCTGCATTTGTGCTCTCCTTCTCCTCTTGGCTCCCTGAGTAGAAATCCTCGAATGGTGCTGATTGGGCTCCAAAATATGATGCCTCTCTGCTCCTGAGTGACATGTGGTTAGCCTCGTCACACGAAAGAATCTCATGTTCAGATCTAGGAGAGGCTAAATAGTATACCTGACCAAAGTGCTACTGAGAACTAGAACGGTTCAGGCTATTGGGGTTAGCCTGAACTTGGGCTGGGATAGAGGTAGAGGGTGCAGTCTGCTCGTCTTGCCATCTAGACAGGCAGTTGACATCCACTCGTAAGTCATGAATCTCGTTCCTGTAGGAATGGAGCTTGTCGAGTATCTGCTGCTGTATATCCACAGGACTAGACGATGAAGGAAGTGGATAAGATTGGGAAGAAGAACGGGAAGACTGGCCCTGCTGCTGCTGGGGTTGTGGGCCCTGCTGGCCCGTCTGGTAATGGCCCTGTCAGCCATACTGCTGGTACTGTTGCTGCTGTTGGGTGGCTGGAATAAGGTCTTTGCGGTGAAGGAGGTGGTGCGGAGGTGAATGCGGTGTTATGAAAGGTCGGGGGACGCTGGTAGGTCTGTCGGTCTCCCGATCTTCCCTACCTGACAGGGTCCTGAGTATACCATACCCCATTCATCTCCCAAACCGGTGGAGGCTCCTCCTGGACTGTCTATGCTAATGTAGGTGGCTGCTGGAAAGAGTGGGTATAGGATTGGTCCTGCTCCCACGGCTGGGGTTGCCCTAACACCAACTGCTCCTGAACATGGTAAACTCGATATACAGGAGTAGAGGGTGCAGCCACGACGGGTATCCTTATCTTAGATACCATCTCAATCAACTCCTCCATATGTTTTGGAAGTTTGGAGGCGCTCCCGTCTAACTCATCAATCCTCCTGTAGATCTTCTCAACTACTGTAAGTTTATCCGCAAGGAGTCCCATGCTAGGGATCACGTCTTGAGAGAGATTGACTACAACTGATTTTCCCCCTCCAAATGAGAGTGAACTGGAGGATGTTGTATAGGCCCTGCTGGCCATCTGTGAGCGACTAGTTTCAGCCATCTGCTCAAATACCCTCTAAACGGTATCCTCTCCTCGTGATGTATATTTGCCTCCACAGGCAATTCTCACTAAACCCTGCATCTTAGGGTTGAGACCAGTAAAGAACGACTGGACCAAGATGTTGTCATCTAATCCATGATAGGGAACCTTCTGCAGGATGTCCTTGAATCTTTCCCATGCATCACAAAAGGCTTTATGGGGTAATTGTAAAAAACTCGTAATACGCATCCTCATCATGTTAGTTCTACTCAACGGGTAGAACTTCTTCAGAAACAGGTCCTTGAACTGGGCATAAGTGGTGATGGTAATCCCAAGATTTTTCACACAGTAGTCGGCTTTGCCACCAAGGCAAATGGAAGGGCTTTGAGCCTAATATAATCCTAGCTAACATTTTGATGTTTGAGGTTAGCGCATATGAGCTCAAAAATGCGTCTTCAATTCAAAATCAAGAATGCATATGGCTCCTCAGAAGTATTCCCATCAAAGTGTGGCAGCAGGTTTAGAAAATACGACTTCAATTCAAAATCAACAGTGGGTTCGGTCGGACTCAAGTAGTTCCGAATTTGATATTGTCCAGGGTTGTACGATGCATCCATTGGTGGTTCGACCCCAACATTTAACTATCCTAACTGAGCTCTCAGTAATGCGTGTTGCTGCTCAGATGCATCTAATCTAGCAAGTATCATTCTCATTGGGTCTTCATGGTTCTCTTCTTCCTCATCTCTCTTCTTTGGAGGAATTTTCCTTGAATCTTCTTTATGGCCTGAATCAGTATTGTGTTCTTGAATAGAAGATGATTTATGAATCAAGATATTCTCACCGAGGTGAAGGTCTTCCTCATTGAGGTGGGAAGAGAGAAAGGGAATGGTTTGAGTGTAACCATCCCGAGAGTGGGTGATCCTGGGATCAAGAGGGTCATGAGTCTAGGTCGATCCAAGTTGCGCATGGACTTGAGAAGACATACTTCTTGGAGGGTTCAATGAGAGATTCACAAAGTCCGAATAAATATCCCCCCAATTAGTCATCTTTGATGTCAAAAAGAACCGATTTGAACACGATGTTCAATGAGGCACTAGTTCTACAGTGCACATGAATGTGCGGAGTAAACTCATACAATACAAACACAATCCAAACCCTCAATTTCACCAACTCAACACGTGATGTCCGTAAGATTTCGAACGAATTATCTTGTAAATTTAATTTGTGATAAATACAATCTTGGAAAGATTAACGAGCTGTTAGGTGCCCGTATTTTCCTACAGACTGGCCCGGTTCTTACGACTAGTTTGTCCTACTTTCAGCCAGTATAAAAGTAAGTACAGGCTGAAGCCCGTTCCTTGAGGACTAAGGCGCCATCTAAACCTCCTACTCTGCTAAGGAAGTCCGGACCGTATAAATACGGCTACCCGTATTCCTAACTGAAAAGTAGCTAATCGCCTAAAAATAAAGAACCAGTAGTAAGTAAGAAATCCTGGCTTGGCTCTCTCCTAGGGTCGTCTCTCTCTCACTTGCAAGTAAAACAAACAATGAGGGCTTTATGCACCCGAGAACAAGGGTTCTTTTTATTCTAATTATTTTAATCGACCTGCTCAATTCAGTCCCAATTTTAGAGTTAGGTTATCACTTGAAATTTATATGAACACGCAAGCACACTTACCGTTCAGTCCCAATTTCCTTTTGACCTTAAGTTGTAAAATAAGAGGGGAATCAGAAATCAGAATGCAAATAAGAAACTATGATGCATGCTCAGAAGAAGGTATACTTACAGTGAATCCCAGCACTCTTCACGCGTTAAGCAAAACTGAATTTGTAAATATTACACTAAATGCATGCATATCGAGAAAACCACACCTAAACAGTATACTATTAGCGGGGAAGAATTGATTTGATTTTGAGCTAAGTAGTACGTGTCTATGTGCATCTCTATACGAATCTTATAAGATATGTGAATCTTCTAAGATATGTGTGGCCTAATTTACGATGGGCACAAAAAAATTTGATGCTAAAATATCGTGTGCCTAATCCTTAATTTCGCCACTCAAGTCGAGCCCCACCCTCAACGGAGAGTGAAACAAGTCTCGACACATCACAAATAATGTCCAAATCGTTTTTACACAAGCGAGCTCTCAAACAAGAGCTACTATAAAGAAGCAAGCTACCTAAATAATTACAATAATAATTACAAAAAATTCACAAAAATTTCTCTCGAAAATAAATGAATTCTCCTAGCACTTCAGCAGTCGACGCGCGTCGCGTCCGTCGACCTCCGATGCACTCCAAGTCCACCAGGCCCTCGCAAGGAAAATAAGATTTATATTAGAGAGATAAAAACAAAATATATACAAGAATATGAAGAGAAATACTTGAAAGAAAATGGACTAAATACAAGGCTGATCGGGGGTCAGACTACCTGAGTAAGTGAAATCTAAATCCAAATTTAAATTAGTCCCAAAGTCATTTGCCTCCCCGGCAACGACGCCATCTAACGAGTCGCTAAATACGTGTTTTAATTCGGGCACGTTGTAGTACGTGTACTTAGAGAATCAGTCAGAACCGAGAAAAGAATCTCCATGAAGAGTGTCTCAGCTTAATTTATATCCCGGGCAAGTCCGTGGCCGAACACAGGGAGGCAAAGGAACAACTTCTCGTTTAATTCGAAAGTTTAGATCTATATTTCCATGCGTTTTTTTTAATTTTTTTATGCAAATAGAATGCAAATGCAAGTGAATTATGACACTAAGAAATCACACAACTTAGCCAAATTAATTTAAATAGAAAATAAGTTCAATTTAGCCAAGTTATATTTTTCCTAGAATCCTAATCCAGTGATGAATGCAAAACACTTTTTTTGGAATTTTATAGGTTAAAATGCAACAATTAAAAATGCACACTTTTTATAGGTTTTTCACAATTTTTTATGCAAACAGTAAGCAAAAATGATGAAAAATATACTGGAATGAAAACATGATGAAAAGAGTTTTTTATGTATTGTTTAGTGAAACAGAGCAACAGTGAGTAATTAATTCCTAATTAATACACAATGTCAAATTAATCAGAGTGCGAATTATCCCAAAGAGGTATTTTTATATAGAATCTAGGAGACTTGAAATTTCGCAAAAAGGATGTTTGTGGACTTAATTAAAAATAAATACTAAAGTCACTCTACAATTTATTTCAGGCACAAGACAACTCCACTTTGGATGAAATTTGGAAAGTATCTCAATCATTTATCAAGCCATCATGTCTACTTTTTGTGGAATTGTTAAAGCAATTATGTGTCAGATATGAATTTAATAGCACAGAATGGGTAAAAAATGCAGAATTTCAGTTAGATAATTTTAATTAATTACCCAAATATCAGAAAAATATAAATAAAAATCCACAAGATAGATAATTACTTGCTCAACACAATGATATTTTTAATTGAATAAAAGATGCAAGATTGAGGTCCAAATTAATCATAAAGGCAGGGGTGTTCGTGCAAATTCCAGAAAACAACTTACAAAAGAAAACATGCACATGGACTGTTTTGTAATTACACAAAGATGACAGGATATGTATGCAATTTTTACAATAAAAAATTAAGGAAAAATAAGACCTTCCTTCTTGCAGGAGAGGACGACGACTGTGCGAGGGGGGGGGAGCGTCGGCGGGGGGCGGAGGTCGGCGGACGCACGGAGGTGCGTACGCGGCCGCGACGGTGGCTTGTGTAGCGAAGAGGAGTGGGGGCGGAGGTCGGCAGACGGGCGTGAGGGCTGGAGCTCGTGCACCGCCGCGCGACCTGGGGCTGCTTGCGGCTGATGGCGCGTCGGCGGCCGCACTGGCTAGCGTGTGGCGGAGGGTAACCGCGGGGGCGGAGGCCGTGGAAGGAGGGGGGGGGGGCGGTGCCACTGCTGCTCCTCCCTTGATTTTTTTTTTATTTTTTATTGATTTTCTTCTGTACTAAAGATTTTTATTAATTTATGTTTTTTTCTTTTTTTTTTAAATTTTCTTAAAAAAAGAAAGGAAGAAAATAAAATAAAAATGGGATGTGATGACGTTGGTAATGTGATAAAGATATAAACAAATGAATGATTTTTGGGTGGTGAAATGATGTGTTAAAAAATTTGCAAAAATGACAAGATAATAAAATGAGAAGAAAATTACCTACGATGGATACGATCACCTATGAAGTGCTCACGAGAGTATGGTCTTCGCTCAAATCACCGACGAGCGATGAGCTCGAGCAACACATGGATGTGGCTGCGATGTTGACCAAAAAGCCAACGGATCTCACCGGAGAGAGGGCTGTCGTCGCTCGACTGCAGTTGCATTGCTGTCACCGATTCAATTCTGGGAACTAGGCTCTCCTCACATAAAGATGGAGCAAGTGAAAATTGAGGAGGATGGGATGTATATAAAGAGGATGAAATGAGAGGTTATTAAAGTGGTGGGAGGTTATATTATTAATGGAGTTGAATGAGAGGTTTAAAAAATGGTGGGGTTAAATGGAGGTTGTTGGTAGAATGGAGTTGAATGGTGGTTATTGTAGAGAATGTAAAATAAATAATAAAATAAATAATGATATAAAGTAGGCTACTTTAAATACAACAAAAATAAAGAAGGAAAAATAGTGGTGAATTTACAAGTAAATACATACAATGTGTACAATTTTTTGTTTGCTTTTCTAATATGTATTTTTTTGTCTTTTTAATAAGAGATATTTACAACGAAATAATATAACAAAATACTATAATCAAAATACAACACAACCATATTTTTTTTGTATTTTTAGTAATTAGGAAAGCTAAAATAAAAAAATGAAGAAAAATGAATATATACGTAATATACAATGTACATCTAGGTCCCAAAATCCAACTTTTGCAAATGAGCTCTGATTTTAATGAAACCATTCCATTGGATAGATAATTTTCTCACTTGAACTTAAAAAGTGAGTTTGGTGAATTTGGAGTTCATACTGAGCGGGAATTTGGCTTGGAAGTTGGTCTTTATGGCTTTTTCCTTTGGGATCTAGGAGCATTTATTTGAGTTAAAATTTGTTTTTTGTTTTTGCATTTTTATAAGTTGGAAAAAGAATTAAACAAAAAGGAGTTGAAATGAAATTAGTAAAAATATATGATGTTTTGGGCTATTTACATGTGAGAAACTCCTTTGATTTTGTGGCTTTTTATTGCTAATTTATTTTGTACAATCTAATATACAATAATTAGTGTATTTTATTTACAAGAGTCATTTTGTTAATTTATTGATTTTATGGACATTCTTTTGGAATTTTACTCGGGGATTTTGCTAAGATCAAGATATTGAGATGATGAATCGTGGATTCATTAGGTAGTTTGAACCCCAATTTACTTGTAATTATTTCTCCATTTTTTCATTTTCAGCATTTTTATTTCTTTTATTTTTGTATATTTTCTTTGAACCTGTCTCTAATTTTTTCTATTTTTCATGCGAAGTACCTGGTGAACTTGGAGCAGCTTTCTTGGAAACCGACACATCTCAAAACAATTGGATACATGCTATCTTTTAATTTTTGGAGAGAGAGTGTTTTTAATCATTTGCTCATTTCTAGCAGTTCCCGATTGGGATCTTGCGTGTGTAAAAAGACTGAATATTTTTTTTTGTGGTGTGTCGGCCTATTTCACCCTCCGGTGAGGGTGGGGTCCGACTTGAGTGGCGAAATTAAGATAAGCACACAATAGTATAAATCCAATTTGTTTGTATCCTTCTTAATTTAGGATCACACTTTCACTATAATTATACACACCTCAAATCATTCTCACTTAGTCAAATTCAACTCATTTCTTCCCGCTAAGTAGAACTATCTGTTAGGTGAAGTTTCTGCACTTGCATTTCATATAGTGTAATTTTTTCAATTCTGTATTGCATCCCGTATGAAGAGCGTGAGGATCACTATAAGTCTTCTGAACTGAGCATGCATCGTTGATTTCATCGCGCATTCACTTTTTTCAACTCTCCCTTGGTTTTATCACCTAAGATTAAAGGAAATTGGGACTGTCCTTTAGGCGTGTTTTGTGTGGTGGATTAAACTCAGTAAAAATTAAGCTTAAAATCGGGACTTCTAATACAATTTGAAGAAAAAATTGCATTAAAATTGAAATTGTTTTTTTGGAGAGTAACCATGACCTTGATTTTAGGCTGAGTGAGGGTACAAAGAGTGTGTGTACACACTACGATGGAGCCCAAATCCCCGCCTTCCATATCAACGTACCTTGCTCTTCGCAAATATGACATGCTGAAGTATTCGAAGTTCAACTGACCAGCACCAAGTAGCCTCCACTTGCTTTGGCAAGTAGATAGGGGTGAACCAGTGGTGCAACATAAGTTGTTTAGTAACCCCCGGGGCGAAGTGACAAGCCTTGTCAGCCTCCGCCTACTTCGGTAGGTGAATAGGGACATGTCCTTGAACTTTATCGTTATTAATCGAGTAAGCTGGTAATAGGAGATAAAAGAGGAAAGGCATTGATATCTTAGGCGACAAGTTAAATAGGGGAGAAGCCTTTTGCTTTTAACACATACTGACCGCAATCTGGAGCAAGACGTTATGCAGCCTTTTTTTAGTTGGTGATATTGGGTTATAGAAAAGTAGAGAGGAGAAAGAAAGAGATTATCAAAACTTGACTATAATGACGTCTTTCCCCTCTCTTCAAAGTGCGGTTCGGGCGGATCATAGGGGTAGGAGGGGTACCGGGGAAGGCCAAGAAATGAAGAAGAAAAGAAAGACCTCCGGGGAACTGACTCTTTCTTACCAAGTCATGTTCTTCCCCCCGGCCCCCCCTGATGAGACCCCTCAGAACCAGCCAAGTGCCCAAGCAAATAAGTGGAAGGAAGGAATTATATATATAGGCATGAGACGAGTCTTTTTTATTCTATTGAATAAACGCTTGCGCGCCTCCACACCAATCACGAGTTTTTTTTCATTCTTATCGTATATCGTCGTTATGCCCTCCCTGATAGGTTTTGAAAAAGACTTTTCATGTCATTCCCATTTAGGTCCGATTTGGATCCCTCCGTTGTTTCCCTTTCTCCCCGAACCTTTTCCTCGAAATGAAAAAGAAGATGGAGATGCATCCATCATTGAGCTGACTCCCTTATAGGCCATTACGTACTTCTTGCCAACTTTGCTTGAAAATCACACTAAAAATCAACCGGACTAATCAAACCCAGCTTTGGGACCTTCACTATGTTGGGTTGGTGAAATTGGTGTTTGCTTTGTGTTTGCATTCTGAGGTGTGTGTTCACAGCATCTTTCCTTTCACATCGTGCTCTAAACCTTTTGATGTCAAGAATTGCATATTGGAGTAATTCCTGTTAAGACTTTGCAAGCCTCATATCTACCTCTTCAAACAAATCATCCTCATAAGTTCAGGGACACCCTTTCCCTGAACTTCCTTGGTTTCAAAGACACTCTTTCTATGGTACTAAAGTCAATAATTCATGTTTTATTATGAAGACTCATACCAACCCTCTCTTCTCTTACCACATCGAGGAAGACTCTCACCTCGATGCTTCTAGATCACCTTCCTATACAATTATCAATTCAAGCCCTCTTCATTCTGAAGTTGAAGAAGACCAAAATAAAAGATTCCTCCCAAGAAGGGCATGGACGATGGGGGCGATCATGACACAATGAGGGACATCCTAGCCAAACTTGCACAAGCTGAGCAGAGAAATGAATTACTCAGACATGAGCTTGGACAACTAACAAATGAGGGGGATCAATGAGATATGCCTACAATCCCAGTGCCACACATAATGAGAACTATCTTAGGCAAGTAGTACTGCTAAATGCAAGAAAATTAAAGCCTCACTTCTTGACACTCTTACCAAAATTCTATGGCAATG
The DNA here is from genome assembly GCA_037367405.1 of Ottelia alismoides. Lineage (NCBI taxonomy): Eukaryota > Viridiplantae > Streptophyta > Magnoliopsida > Alismatales > Hydrocharitaceae > Ottelia > Ottelia alismoides. The sequence goes on along the minus strand of JAZKJV010010321.1, from coordinate 176,647 downwards.
CAATAGAGGAGCCATATATGTTGCTACAAGAATTTGAAATGGTATGTGACAATCTAGGACGACCTGGTATAGCACATGATTACAAATGTCTTAGAGCATTCCCCTTTGTTGTAGCAGACAAGGCTGCCTATTGGCTAAAGAATTTGGGGAGGGTAGTCACCTCTTGGGCTGCATTGAAGGACCTATTCCTCAAGAAGTTCTACCCATTGAGTAGAACTAATCAGATGAGGTCCCGAATATCAAGTTTCATGCAGATGTCACATGAGCCCTTCCACGAGGCACGGGAGAGATTCAAGGGTCTAATTCAAAAGTGCATGAGTCATGATATTGATCGATCAATCTTGGTCCAGAACTTGTACAGTGGCCTGACTCCAAAGGTCCATGGATTGCTGAATGACTCCTGTAGAGGTAGTTATCTGAATAAAGGAGCCGGTGTGGTTTGGATGGTTTTAGAGCAGATGGAAGAGACCAGCTGCACTAGGTCATCAAGCAGGGCTTATGATAAACCACCTCCATCTCACGTATCTCAGGAGGTTGCGAGAACATCAGTTATCGATTTGGAAAATGATCTACTCCCTAGCATGGAGATAACCAGTGATAAGTTAACTAAGGTTGATCGGATCGAGAAGAAGGTGAGCGAAATACACAAGCTCTCCAAATGGGAGAACCTCGCCAAGCTTCCAAAATAGATGGCAGAATTAGCTGATTGGGTGTCCAAAATCAAGATACCTACCCCATCTACACCTCCTTCCACCATCCACCTAGTACATCACATCCAGGAGCAACCCATGTAGGGGTTTTATAGTACATGGACTCCGTATCAGCCTGAACTCCATGAGAGCTAATTCATTGAGACATCCGTCAAGACAATCTCCGAGGAACCCCCATAGGTACGAGAGGTGAATGTGATCTGGTACACTAATGATTCAAATGCTACACAACACCACCATGATAACGCTCCCACACCCTTAGTTAATTCGGTCAATTTAATGTCCAAATTAATTAAAGTGATTCGTTGTAGTCGGATACGAGGGGTTAATCAAAAACCACTTATCGATTAATGTGAAGTTAATTTTAAGTGGCAACTTTTTTTTCTTGGTGGAGTCCAAGGTTGATCTCAGAGAGGCATCTGTCTCCTTAGGTGGGTTTAAGCAAGGATCCAAGTGTGTGATTTTCAAGGAGTAAATTTTTTTTGGTCTTTTTAATTTTTTTATGCAGACTTATGTAGACAATGCAGGCCAATTTGATGTTCAATTTAATTATGGTATCAAATGAAGTCAAAAAATTATGAAAATTGGCCAGATGGTTAATGATGATGAAAATGACCTACACTAATTTTTTTGGAATTTTTTGACTCTAAATAAATTTACTGTGAATTAAATGAACAGACAGAGTTATTTTCAGTATTTAATTTTTAATAAATATCAAACCACAATTTTTTCAAGAACTAAAATTATCCTAGGTGGCTCTAATGATAAGGGACCTAGAAAAATTAACAGAACTTAATTTCACTGTGAAATGAATTAATTAAAATTAATCTAAGAAAATCACTCAATAATTTATTTAGGCCACGATATGCGTGCAAATGCTACGAAATTTTTATGGTATGTTAAAAATGATGTCTTTAAGCTACTGTGAATTTTTGATGAATTTTGGAAGCACAAAGAATTAACTATAAATCGAAAGGGGTCACTGGGTAAAATATGTCAACAATTCACCAATTAATTCATTAATAATTCAAATGAACTTACAAAACGATGACACGTGGACCAATAGACAGAGGACAAAATTTCCAACAAAATACAATTTTTAGAATTTCAAAATGATGTAAAATGCAATCTAGGGATGCGTGCAAACACAGGGGTGTAAATGCAATACAGGAAATTAAAATTACAATAAACAAATATGCAGACAGGGACTAAAATGCAATTACCTATAATGTGGGGGACTCTTATGCAAATTCTCCACAGGGCACGTGCTCCTCACGTGGGGTCTGCTTCCCAAGGACCTCTTTGCAATTTTGGAAAGTCCCAGAGGCCTCGGTGCAATTTACCCAGGCCGCACGTGCTCCTCACGTGGGCGGCCTGGGTTCGGGGGGCTGCGGCGGCTCGGAGCGAGGTTCGGAGTGAGGCTCGGAGTAGGCTCGGGTTGTCCGAGCCTAGGCTTGGGGCCGAGGCTCGGTCTTCGTCGACGTGGAGGGCTGCGGGCCTTTGGATCAAGATCGATCCAAAGGGTGGCGGTGAAGACGCGTGGCGTTCTCCCAGGCGTGGGATCAGTGATGATCCTACGGTCGAAGGCGAATCCGGTGGCGAGCGACGTGGCGATGTGAGAGCCGTTCGATCGATCGATCGAACGACAGCTGCTCTTCTTCCTCGACGGCCCTCCGCCTCCTACGGAGGAGAAGGCGGGGCCCCGGCGATCGGGCTGCTACTCCGCCCCTCCCTCCCGTCGTCAGTGGAGGTCGATGGCGAGTCGGAGGGATCGCGGAAGATTCGCGGATGGTCAGTGAAGGCTCCAGTGGCCTCAGAAGTGAGGGAGGGCCGTCGGGAGTTGCTGTCGACGAAGCTCGAAGTCGTCTCCGATGAAGCTCCGATCAGTGGCGAAGGCAGTACCTGGGAAATGGAGCTCAGTTTTGAGCTCCAGGTCGTCGCTCGAAGGTCGGTTGGTGGCCTGAGCTCACGCAGCTCGTGGATGGAGGCTGCAGCACGGCGGTGGCGGCCGTGGATCTCGCCGGAGTCGAATCCCCTTCTTCGCTCAACGATTCAACTAATTGCTGTCACCAACTGGTAGGTCGGAGCTCAGGGAAGCTCTCTGGAGTGGCGGATGGCGGTGAACGTTGCCGGTGGTGGCGTATTTATAATGTGAAGTTGGTGGCATTGTTGGCGACGAGGCGAGTTTCGAGGGCGACGTGGAGCTTCTATGGTGGAGGTAGTGGAGCGTGAGGGAGCTGGCGAGGGAGAGGGATGAGTGGGTGACGTCGTGGGGGTGTCAGCGGTGGAAGAGGGAGGCTGACGTGCAGCCGGAAATAGAAAGGGGGCGCCCCTCCCGCAAGGCAAGGGACGTGGGAGAGAGGGGCGCCCGGAGGTAGGAGACGAGGTCTCCACCGTTGGATCTTGTGATCCAACGGTGGTGATCAAAGCGTGGTGGGCGGGTAGGATGAGATCGGGGGCTCGGTGAAGATGGGCTGCGATGGAGCCACGTGGCGCGCTGCTAGCGAAGCGCGAGCGAACGGCCTGGATGAGGAGATGATGTTGATCAGAGGGTCGCGATTCGCTGGAAGAAGGGCGGCTGCGATTGAGAGATCAAGGGTCTGATCAAGCGGCGTAGATGCTGCCACGTGGAGGGCTCTGGTGAAGGCGCGAACGTGCGGCGTAGATCAAGGCAGGAGATGATCAGATGGTCCAGGCAAGGGGCGTGCGTGGAAAAGGCTGGGCCGTTGGATCTGAAGCGAGATCCAACGGCCGAGGACGCAGGCGGATGAGGCGAGGGGAAGCGGGCCGCGTGGCGCAACCATAGGGCGCCACGTGGCCTGTTGTGAGTGGCTGGAATAAGATGCACGTGTAGAGAGAAGAGGGGACCGAATTTGGAAAAACTCAAAACATGAAAGTTGTTGATCTCGATGAGATCTACAAGTTTCATGTTGACCAAAGACGGAGATGAGGTCAAATATGATACATAACTACAAGGATACATAGATATACATAGATAGTATACAAAGTGGCCCAAAAACCCATCTTTCTCATACAAGCTCCAAATTCAATGAAATTAGTCTCATTTTAAAGGTCTTTTAATGTGTAGTATTCTAAGAGTAAGTAGACCTAATTCGGAGTTTCCATGAGGGCTTTATTTGCATTCTAATGTACAGGGGTTCTCAGGCTTTATTGGCTATTTTACAAAGGGGATTTTTGGCCTTTTTCCCTATATTATTAACTAAGGAGTACATATTATAGAGAAGAGGTTATTTTAGTGCATGGGTATTTTACAGGGGATTTTTGGCTTCTTATTTAAATGCAAATGAGCTGCTAAACTGCATGAGTTATAAATATATGCATGAATGCTATTTATGCAATATAAGGGGAAATATGCCTCTATTTTCTCAGGAACAAGGCTCTATTTTTGACTTTTGAAGTGATGAATCACAGATTCATCAACCCCCTATACTTAAACCTTGCTCGTCCCCGAGCAACTAAATGAAATGCAAGAGTGAAATGATTTTGGGTTCCACACCAAGGTCATGAACAAAAGTTAAAAAAAATGCTTGACTCGACCTTTGGATTAATCATGTGTCGGAACCTTATTGGGATCTGAGTTTAAGACTTAACAGACTTCAAGTTCCACAAGTCTTCTATTCAAGACTCCTCAACTCACCTAATCAGAACAAGTCTACATACACAAACTCTAATGACCATGAATCTTTTCATGCAGTGTAAGTGATATATGACTCCCCACCTCAGAAGTAACGAAGAAACAACCTCCCCCAACCTGGTAACTCTAATGCCTCGGTCTAGCAACTCTTTCCTCGAGAAGCGGGATATTCCCTTCTAAGTTCAAGTTCAACCGGCTCAAGAAGAGGGGGAAGAAGTATAGACTTTTGGGAGCTCAGCCAGTGTAGCTAAGTCTCCCGCTGCAAGCTTCATGAGATGTAACATGGTGACCATAAGCTTTTGCTTTTCTTGACTACGTACACTCCGGTGGGGTTATTAAATTTTCAATCCGACCCACCACTTTTTTTGGAGTTCTTTTTGGCATTTTTTCTTTTTTTTCTTTTTTTTTTCTTTTTTTTTCAAAATGCCTCTGTACTACATATCTACATGGTGCAACATATATACAAGAAATTTCCTCTTGAGCCAGTAGACTATCCCTCTTTTGAAGCTTTATTGCAACCCACTGCTTCTGTCTTTAGCCTTCATCACCACTAGGCCAAGTTGACACGCACTTCCTTCACTAGAAGAAGAAGAGAGGTTCCGCCTAGAAGTACTACCCTCATATGCTACCCCAAGCTAAAGGAAACTGCCTCCTCATCACCTCATCCGTAGAGAGCCATGTGTAAAGTGCTGGTGCACGTCAAGCCATTGTCTCTAAGAGTCATGTGTGTGTTGTTAAGTGCTCTACTTAGGCTTGTCAAGATGACATATGAACATAGACTTGCAGACTTAAAGAATTAAGTCACCTGACCTGAAAAATCTTAACTCCAGTTCCTATAAGGTTCCTCTAAAATTAGGTGGATTAAGGTCAAATCATTTCCATCCTCAATATCTGTTCATAACTTGGTCCAGAACCCACTAGCTTTTCACTTTGCATATGCAAAGTATGCAGATGAGATGAGATGTCATGCTATGAAAATGCAAGACTCTTTTTCTTTTTCTTGGATGCAGATATAATATGCATGAGTAAATAAGAAGCCTCTTTTCATTATCTAATTATTATTATTATATTTTTTTTTCGATTTTTACCCACCCGTAATTATTGTAAGATTTATACAAAAATACGCGAAAGTACGAGCTATGGGTAAAGTATATATGTAATATATACACGCCCCCCTATACTTAGCGTGTGCTATGTCCTCAGAGCACGAAGAGCGAGGAAAAAGACATAGCTCGTGCTAAGCGTAGGAGAGCCAAAAGTAATAAAAAGTATAGAAGTCGTCTCGCCCCCCTATACTTAGGCTCTGGCAGCCTAAGTGTAGAAGAAGATCAGAAATGGGGCGGACGAGGGAAAGATGGGAAGTGGATAAGTATCAATGCGGGCATCGGTCCCCCCTATACTTAGGCTCAGGTCAGCCTAAGTATCGGTAAGAAATGAGTATGAGGACCAATGTGATCTGGAGAATGTACATTGAACTGACTCAGATGACCCCTCCCCCCCTATACTTAGGATCTTGTCATCCTAAGTATAGTCCAAGATAATGGTTCGATGATGTGGGGAGGTGTTTACTAGAATCGCGGGGGTAAAGGATAGGATGTACAAGACTAATGGTATACACAGATGAGTTGGTGTGAATCTTTCAAGATGCTGCTGATGGCTGGAGTTCATTGCTGCAAGGTCTCATACGCGGCTTGAGGTGTATCTGCTGTATCTGTCTCGCGCATGAATACAATCTCCTCCACATGGACTAACTGTTCATTGGATTCGACGAAGTGCTTCAACAGCTGCCCATTCACTAGGAATGTCGGTGCGTCATCTGCGAGATCTGAGATCTCGACGCATCCACTATCATGCACCGTACGGACAACAAATGGTCCCGTCCACTTAGACTTTAACTTGCCTTGGAAAATCTTTAGCCTAGCATTGAACAACCATACCTTCTGTCCAGGAACAAAGGTCTTTCGTCTGATATATCTATCATGCCAACGCTTCACCTTGTCCTTGTACACCAAACTGTTGTCGTATGCTCGGTTTCTGACTTCCACAAGCTCATTCAGATCCATGTCTCTCTGTTTCTGACCCAGGTGTGTGTTCCAGTTGACCTTCTTTATTGCCCATTCTGATTTGTGCACTAACTCTGCGGGCAAATGGCACGACTTTTCGAATACCATTCAGAATGGGGAGGTGCCTAACGGTGTCTTGTAAGCCGTCCTATACGCCCAGAGGACTTGATCTAAGATCTGAGACCAGTCCTTCCTGTCCGGGCGGACAAGCTTTTGCAATATGGTTTTCACCTCCCTATTCGACACCTCAGCCATACCATTGGTTTGTGGGTGGTAAGGACTCGCGACACGGTGTTCGATGCCGTAGTCCTTCAGGAGTTTCTTCACCTCCCGATTCACAAAATGGCTACCCCCATCTGATATCATCATTTTGGGGATCCCGAACCTAGAGATTATGTTCTCTCTGATGAATTTACAGACAGTCTTGCTGTCTGCGGCTCGGGTCGGGATAGCCTCCACCCATCTGGACAGATAATCTACCGCAAGGAGGATATATTCGAACCCGTGGCTGACAGGGAACGGGCCCATGAAATCGATGCCCCAGGCGTCAAAGACATCGCAAATGATGACCGGCTGCATTGGCATCTCATCCTTGGAACCAACGGTTCCTCCCATTCTATGGCAAACTGGGCACGACTTCGCGAAGGCGGTGGCATCGCGAAACAGAGTCGGCCAGTAAAAGCCACACTGAAGTACCTTCCATGCGGTCCTCTTCCCGGAGTGGTGTCCTCATGCCTCTAAGCTATGACATAAAAAAAGGACACTCTGGTATTCCTCCTGAGGAATACAACGTCTCCAGACACAATCCGGTCCTTCAAAGAAAAGGATCGGATCCTCCCAATGGTAGTGTCTAGCGTCCGACTTTAGTCGGTCGATTTGGCTCTTGGGCCAATCCTCGGGAACTTTCTTAGAGACAAGATAGTTCACGATATTGGCGTACCATGGGAGTGAGTCGATAACAAAAATCGACTCGTCAGGGAAGGAGTCTCGAATTGGGGAAACCTCGGAAGTATTAAGATCTTCGAGACGAGAAAGATGATCGGCCACTACGTTCTTCTTTCCAGGTTTATCACGAATGTCCAAATCAAACTCCTGGATAAGTAAAATCCAACGAAGAAGACGTGCCTTCGCGTCCTTCTTCTCCATCAAATATCGTAGTGCCGTGTGGTCTGTGAACACAGTTACCTTGGATCCGATTAAGTGAGATCTGAATTTGTCCAAGGCAAACACTACCGCAAGCATTTCCTTTTCTGTAACTGTATAGTTACGCTGAGCAGAATCAAGCACTTTGCTTGCGTAGTGAATTGCGAACGGGACGCCGTCTCTTCTTTGTCCCAATACAGCCCCAACAACATAATCTGAGGCGTCCGTCATGATCTCAAAAGGTAGAGACCAATCTGGGGCTTGTAAGATGGGTGCGTCCATGATCATTCCTTGTAACAGCTTAAAGGCCTCAAGACATTTGTGATCTACAATAAACTCCGTGTCTTTACCTAAAAGCTCAGTTAGCGGTCGGGCAATCTTAGAAAAATCCTTGATAAATCTTCGATAAAATCCGACATGCCCGAGGAATGACCGCAACTGCCTTACGTTGGTTGGTGGCTGGAGTCGTCTGATCACGTCCACCTTGGCAGGGTCAACCTCCATTCCTCTCTTGGAGATGACATGCCCCAACACTATGCCCTCCGTCACCATGAAGTGACTTTTCTCCCAGGAGAGCACCAGATTGACCTCACAACATCTTTTGAGGACTCGGTCCAGATTCCTAAGACATGAACCAAAAGAATCGCCGTGGACCGAGAAGTCATCCATGAAGACTTCCAGGAATTCGCCGACCATTTCGGCGAATACAACAATCATGCACCTTTGAAAAGTACCTGGAGCATTGCATAGCCCAAAAGGCATGCGCCTGAAAGCATAGGTACCAAAGGGGCATGTAAACATGGTCTTTTCCTGGTCCTCCGGAGCTATGGCTACTTGATTGTAGCCCGAGAACCCATCAAGGAAGCTGAAGAATTCTTTCCCCGCTAATCTTTCTAGGATCTGATCAATGAACGGTAGGGGGAAATGATCCTTCTTCGTCGCGACATTCAAGCGTCTGTAATCCACACAGATGCGCCACGACGTGGGTACTCTCGTCACGATCTCCTCTCCGTCCTCGTTGGTGGTCGTCTGAATTCCCGACTTTTTCGGGACAACATGGATTGGGGCCACCCACTTAGAGTCGGAGATTGGGTAAATGAAACCCGCGTCACACCATTTTTCTATCTCTTTTTTCACAACCTCTCGTAAATTTGGATTCAACCGGCGTTGGAATTCACGAGAAGGTTTGGCTTCGTTCTCCAAGTAAATATGGTGCGAACACAGAGCGGGATTTATCCCGTGGAGATCGGAAATGCTCCAGCCTATTGCCTTGCGGTTCTTCTACAGGATCTCTAGCAAGCGAGATTCCTGCTCCTCGGTCAATTGCGAACTGATAATGACCGGAAATTTCTTGTCTTGGCCCGCAAGGAAGGCATATTTCAGGGTTGTGGGTAGAGGTTTGAGCTCAGGAATAGTGTGATCGTCTAAGAAGTCTGGCTCAATCTGATCTGGTTCGGTGTTGGAAGTGGCTGGATCATGTTCTGTAATAGCTGCCACCAAGCGCGGCTCTGGAGTCGGATCGTCAAAAGTTTCCATACAATCGGAAAACGCCTCGTCCGACTCGTCATCCTCATCTTCCGATTGTCCTAAGGATGTAAGGACTGACAGGCCCAATTAGGCCTCTACGTCATCGAAGATGTAGGGCGATGCAGGTTCAGAGCTGTACTCGTTCCTGAGGATCTTGCAGACTGACTCATGCACTGGATCATCTTCAAAGGAGATGGACACATCGATGCTGGCTGGGTTCTGTCTCCATGGCCCAACTACGTCTACATGCTCACAGTCTGTTTCGGTAGAAGAGTACTCGGTGCTGGATTCGGAGTCCGGTCTCTGCCATCTCGTCTGCTTCATCTCAAGTTCCTCATCTCCGCCGGGAGTTTGGAACTGAATCTTCCCATTCTTATAATCAAATAAGGCCCCCGCTGTTCTGAGGAAGGGCCTACCTAAAATGATCTGGGAATCTCTCCAATTACGAGGGGTTTCCATATCCAGGACAGTGAAGTCCACCATGTATTCTTGCCCCTCGACTTTGATCACAATGTTCCTTAACTCTCCTTGGGACCTCTTAGTGGATTTGTCAGCAAACTGCAGAATAGCTCTAGATTTCCTAAGAGGTCCGATATTAAGCCGCTCATAGAGGGCTGTGGGCATTAAGTTGATCGAGGAACCATTGTCCAGGAGAGTGCGTGCAAACGCGATGTCATCAACATGACTCACTACATAGTGTGCACCCATGTCTCTTCGTTTTCGAGGAAACGAGTTCTTTATTGCACAAGTCGTGGCTACTGATAAAACGTGTTTCTCAACACGGCTTTTGGTCTTCCTGCTAACCCTAGTAGGTGTGCATCTCACCTTAAGGTATTTTTGGAATGCAGGGGTCATTTCCACGAACTTGTCAAAAGGGATTGTGACCTTGATGTGTTTATTGCAAAATTCAGCCATCTCAGGGTCATCTTTTTGGATTTTTTTGATTTTCTTCTTTCCACCCTTGAGAGCTCGGGGGAAAGGGATTATTGACTCCAACTCAGGTTCTGAAACTGACATCTTCTCATTAATTTCTGGAACTGAGTTTTTGACATGACTCTGACTCTGATACAGACCCGGACTCTGATCTGACTAAAAGGAAAATGCTGAGACGAAACCGGTGACGCTTCTTCCGCTTCTTCTGGACGATCCTCCTCAGATGGAGGTGCGGGCTCTTCATCGGTGCCGTCTGACTCTATGCGACTGCGGGACTGATGCTTCGAGGACTCAGATGTCCTATTCTTCCGCCGGTGGTGATGGTGCTGCTCCTCCTCTTCTTCCTCCGAATTCTCCTCAGGTAGATTCTCGGAGGCTCCTTCCTTTTGTGCCCGTGCCCGATCAGGTATGGTCATGGTCCTTCCGCTCCTGAGGGACATATGATTAACATTATCGTACGAAAGGATCTCATGTTCAGATAGATAATTATCTGAATAATATACCTGATCTCAAGGTCGGTTCTGGCCCTGGTGTACGCTGTTCGGGTTGGCCTGAACCTGTGCGGGAATTGGGGTCCTTGGCGCCATTTGTTGGTCCTGGGCACGAGAGACCCGATTGATGTTGGTTCTCATGTCCAGGTAGTCATTCTGCATTTGTTGGACCCTATCAGACAGGGTCTGGATCGCCAAGGTGAGGGACTCCAATTCGGTGGGCTGGGCTGGCTGCTGAGTGGATGCGGTCCTGTACTGGCCCTGCTGGCCGTGCCGATACTGTTGCTGATGGAACGGTGCTGGCCCCTGCTGGTAGGTGCGCTGCTGCGGCTGGTACCCCTGTTCTGGCCTGGACTGGTATCGCGGGACTGTGACGGGCCTGGTCTCTTGGTAGACTGGGGTTGGGCGGTGTGCCTGATCCTTCCCCATCTCGATTTGCCGGACTAGCGGGTCACGGCTATACCAAAGCCCGTTAATCTCGTATACAGGCGGAGGCTCCTCGTATTCCGTTTCCACTGGTGGGGGTGCATGATGGTTCGGCTGGGTAAAAGTCTGATCCCAGCTGCTCTGAGACCCCGGTGCCTATTCCTGTACAAGATGGACTCGGTGTACAGGTACAGGTGGTGCAGAAGGGGTGGGTAGCTTGATCTTAGCTACCTTTTCAGAGAGTTCCTCCACTTTCTTGGGAAGGCTCGAAAGAGACTCCATCTCCGCGACTCTCTTGTGGATCTGCTCGACCATGGTAAGCTTGTCGGCTATCATCCCCATGCTGGGGATGAGGTCCTCAGTCAGATCTGCAACAGTCCTTCTAGTTGTCTCATTGGATAAGATTGAGGGAGACAACTGATAGGCCCTTGTGGCCTGTGACCTGTCGGTTTCCGCCATCTGCTCTAGGATCTTCCATACAGCATGCTCGTTTTTGTTCAGATAGCTTCCTCCACAGGCGGCACTGACTAACCCCTGCATCTCTGGGGTTAAACCACAGATCAAGGTCTGGACTAAGATCGCCTTTGAAATGCCGTGGCAGGGGCATTTCTGTACTAAATAATTGAACCTATCCCAAGCATCATGGAAATGCTCACTAGGTCCTTGGGCGAAGCTGGCGATCTTTGTTCTCATCTGGTTTGTCCTACTGAGAGCGTAGAACTTTTTCAAGAATAGGTCCTTGAACTGCATCCAGGTATTGCATACCACCCCTAAGTTTTTCAACCAATGAGCCGCCTTATCACCTAAGGCAAAAGGGGTGGCCTTCAGCCGAATATAATCTTGGCCAACATTGGGATGGCTAAGATTGTTGCACACCAACTCGAAGTCACGGAGGAAAGTGTATGGTTCTTCATTAAGGTTTCCGTTGAACTTCGGAAGCAGACTAAGGAAGTGGGGCTTCAGCTCAAATGCCTGGGCGGGAACTGCAAGTGCCAACCAGTTCTGAATCTCGTTCTCCGCCGGGTTATAGGTATCAACCATTGGTCGGTCGATTCCTTCTGCCACTATGATCTGTCCCATCCGCGCTGTGAGATCTGCATTCTTCTGTTCGGCTTCAGCGAGGCGAGCAAGAATCTGTTTTATTTGTTCCTCATCTGGTGGAACTTTTGGCGGCATCTCGTCCTCCAGTCCTGGGGGGAAAGTAAGGTCGATGTCAGAGGATAACTCAAGGAAAGGATTACCGAGGCGATGATCTTCCTCGATAATCTCGGAGGAGATGAAAGGATTGGTTTGAGAGTAACCACCCTGAGCATGAGGGAACCAGGACTCAAGAGGGTCATGAGTCCTAGGTGGTCCAAGGTGCGCTCGGACCGAGAAAGACGAGTTACTTGGGGGACTCATAGAGAGATCAATGAATAGTGCGTCGAGATCTCCCAATCACTCATCTTGATGAAGAGGGAAGAAGATAGGATTTTACTCCTACCTGAAGCAAGCAACAAGAACAATCCAAGACCCTGGGTTCACACTCAACACAGTGAAGGACTCAAAGTTGAGGTCCAATTTATCTTGTAATTTTAAATGTGATTTTTCAAACAAGATAGCAAGGATTACGCAGCCTAGAGAGAAGTCGGCTTAGAGCTGGATGCGTCTTCCCTGTTTATCCTGTCGCCTAAGATACCGCCGATCCTCCCTTTCTGCGCTCCTATCCGGAGTGGGGACTCAATGACGTGCCCCTATCTACCTGCAAGCAGGCGGAGGCAGACAAAGCTAGGCCTTGTCGCAGAGTACCGCTGGTTCGCCCCTATCTACCCGCGAAGGCGGAGGCTACTTGGTACTTGTCAATGAGCTTAAAAGTATCCCACTCGTGATATTTGCTAAGATCAGTTGGCTCGTGATATGGAAGGCGGGGATTTGGGCTCTGCCTTAAGGTGTTCACACACACTCAAGTACCCTCACTCAGCCTGAAAACAGGGTCGGGGATTAATCTCCCGCAATCAATTTTCAAATTTTATTCTTTTTTTGGTCAATACTGTTAGCAGTCCCGATTTTAAAGTTAAGTTATCACTTTAATTAGTCCACCACAAAGCACGCCTATCGGACAGTCCCAATTTCCTGTTTAATTTAAGTGAGAAAATAGGAGGGGGAAATCGAGAAAAGCCGATGCAAGTTGAAATCGATGATGCGTATGCTGAGCAGAGAGTACTTACAATGATCCCTTCGCTTTCTTTATGCAGGATGCAAAACAGAATTGAAAACTTTACTCTACATGCAAATGCAAGCGATGAAAAGCCGCTCCTAGACAGGCAGTTATTCTATTAGCGTGAAGAACAGTTTAATTTTGACTAAGTACTGCGGTCTAGGTGCGTCTTTTAAGTGTATTGTGTGGTCCTATTGATTACGAGCACAAACAATTCCTAGAATGACTCGAGGAGCCGCTAGTGCAAGCTAAGTTACAATTCACCCACACAGCACACGGGACACAGTTTCTCTATCTTTACACACGCGATATCCCAAACGGGAACCGCTGGAAATGATGCGAAAGAAAAAGAAATAAAATAAAATGTAATTACAAAGCCTCTCTTTCACTCAACAAAAATTTAATTGCTAAGTCCTCGAAGCGTCGTCGACTCCTCGCGGTCCTCGCACAAAAAATAAATGGAGGTCAGAGAGTTGCACAAAAATAAAATAATGTAAAAATAAAGGAGAGAAAATAATTACAAGAAAAACCGGGGGTTAGACTACCCGGGGAATGAAAATCAAACACTCAATAATTTTGCTAAAATTTAATCTAAGCCGTGCCTCCCCGGCAACGGCGCCATTTTGACAACCGCCCCGCACCCTATGTTAATTCGGTCAAATTAATGTCCAAATTAATTAATGTGATTCGTTGCAGTCGGATACGAGGGGTTAATCAAAAACCACTTATCGATTAATGTGAAGTTAATTTTAAGCGGCAAAATTTTTTTACTTGGTGGAGTCCAAGGTCGATCTCAGGGAGGCATCTGTCTCCTTAGGTGAATTTAAGCAAGGATCCGAGTGTTGATTTACGAGGAGTAATTTTTTTGGCCTTTTTAAATTTTCTATGCAGACTTATGGGGACAATGCAAGCCAATTTAATGTTCAATTTAATTACGAAGTCCAAAAATTATGAAAATTGACCAGATGATTAATGGTGATGAGAATGACCTACACTAATTTTTTTGGAATTTTTCGACACTAAATAAATTTACTGTGAATTAAATGAACAGACAGGGTGATTTTCAGTATTTAATTTTTAATAAATATCAAACCACAATTTTTCCAAGAACTAAAATTATCCCAGGTGGCTCTAATGATAAGGGACCTAGGAAAATTAACAGAACTTAATTTCACTGTGAAATGAATTAATTAAAATTAATTTAAGAAAATCACTTAACAATTTATTGAGGCCTCGATATGCGTGAAAATGCTATGAAATTTTTATGGTATGTTAAAAATGATGTCCTTAAGCTACTGTGAATTTTTGATGAATTTTGGAAGCACAAAGAATTAACTATAAATCAAAAGGTGTCACTGGGCAAAATATGTCAACAATTCACCAATTAATTCATTAATAATTCAAATGAACTTACAAAAAGATGACACGTTGACCAATAGACAGAGGACAAAATTTCCAACAAAATGCAATTTTTAGAATTTCAAAATGATGTAAAATGCAATCTAGGGATGCGTGCAAACACAGGGGTGTAAATGCAATACAGGAAATTAAAATTACAGTAAACAAATATGCAGACGGGGACTAAAATGCAATTACCTATAATGTGGGGGACTCTTGTGCAAATTCTCCACAGGGCACGTGCTCCTCACGTGGGGTCTGCTTCCCAGGGACCTCGTTGCAATTTTGGAAAGCCCCAGGGGCCTCGGTGCAATTTACCCAGGCCGCACATGCTCCTCACGTGGGCGGCCAAGGTTCGGGGGGCTGCGGCGGCTCGGAGCGAGGTTCGGGCGCTCTGGAGGCCCGGAGTGAGGCTCGGAGTAGGCTCGGGTTGTCCGAGCCTAGGCTTGGGGTTGAGGCTCGGTCTTCGTCGACGTGGCGGGCTGCGGGCCTTTGGATCAAGATCGATCCAAAGGGTGGCGGTGAAGACGCGTGGCGTTCTCCCAGGCGTGGGATCAGTGATGATCCTACGATCGAAGGCGAGTTCGGTGGCAAGCGACGTGGCGATGTGAGAGCCGTTCGATCGATCGATCGAACGACAGCTGCTCTTCTTCCTCGACGGCCCTCCGCCTCCTGCGGAGGAGAAGGCGGGGCTCCGGCGATCGGGCTGCTGCTCCGCCCCTCCCTCCCGTCGTCAGTGGAGGTCGATGGCGAGTCGGAGGGATCGCGGAAGATTCGCGGATGGTCGGTGAAGGCTCCGGTGGCCTCAGAAGTGAGAGAGGGCCGTCGGGAGTTGCTGTCGACGAAGCTCGAAGTCGTCTCCGATGAAGCTCCGATCAGTGGCGAAGGCAGTACCTGCAAGGGTCAAAGGCTAGCCGAAGCATCGTGCGTGCTTGTGTGAAGAGGTGAAGGTGGTCGGCGAGGCCTAAGGGCGACGGAGGATATCTGGAGATGGAGCTCCGGCCAAATGGCGGAGCTGGAGGTCGATGGTTGGTGAAGTGCGTCGTCGGTCGTCGTGAATGGTGTCGCGAGGATGAGAGCTTCGACGCGAAGCTCAGCGAGATGAAAGGGAAGCGAGAGAGTGACCGGTGGCGGCGAATAAAATCGGAGAAATCGAAGATAAAAACAAAGGATGATCGGAGGAGAAATGGAGGGATCTACCTGGGAAATGGAGCTCAGTTTTGAGCTCCAGGTCGTCGCTCGAAGGTCGGTAGGTGGCCTGAGCTCACACAGCTCGCGGATGGAGGCTGCAGCACGGCGGTGAAGGCCGTGGATCTCGCCGGAGTCGAATCCCCTTCTTCGCTCAACGATTCAACTAATTGCTGTCACCAACTTGTAGGTCGGAGCTCAGGGAAGCTCTCTGGAGTGGCGGATGGCGGTGAACGTTGCCGGTGGTGACGTATTTATAAGGTGAAGGTGGTGGGTTGGCTGGTGACGAGGCGAGGTTGGTGGTCGACGTGGGGCGACTCTGATGGGAGTGGTGGAGCGTGAGGTAGACGGCGAGGATGAGGGACGAGTGGGTGACGTCGTGGGGGTGTCAGCGGTGGGAGAGGGTGGCTGACGTGCATCCAAGAATAGGAAGGGGGCGCCCCTCCCGCAAGGCAAGAGACGTGGGAGAGAGGGGCGCCTGGAGGTAGGAGACGAGGTCTCTACCGTTGGATCTTGGGATCCAACGGTGGTGATCAGAGCGTGGTGGGCGGGTAGGATGAGATCGAGGCACGCTGATGATGGGCCGAGAGCGCGCCACGTGGTGGGCACTGGTGAAGGCGCGAGCGGACGGTTTAGATGAGGAGATGGATTTGGTCAGAGAGCCGCGATTCGCTGGGAGAAGGGCGGCTGCGATTGAGAGATCAAGGGTCTGATCAAGCGGCGTAGATGCTGCCACGTGGAGGGCTCTGGTGAAGGCGCGAATGAGCGGCGTAGATCAATGCAGGAGATGATCGGATGGTCCAGGCAAGGGGCGTGCGTGGAAAAGGCTGGGCCGTTGGATCTGAAGCGAGATCCAACGGCTGAGGACGCAGGCGGATGAGGCGATGGGAGGCGGGCCGCGTGGCGCAACCAGAGGGCGCCACGTGGCCTGCTGTGAGTGGCTGGAATAAGATGCATGTGTAGAGAGAAGAGGGGACCGAATTTGGAAAAACTCAAAACATGAAACTTGTAGATCTCATCGAGATCTACAAGTTTCATGTTGACCAAAGACGGAGATGAGGTCAAATATTATACATAAATACAAGGATACGTAGATATACATATGTAGTATACAAAGTGGCCCAAAAACCCAACTTTCTCATACAAGCTCCAAATTCAATGAAATTAGTCTCATTTTAAAGGTCTTTTAATGTGTAGTATTCTAAAAGTAAGTAGACCTAATTCGGAGTTTGCATGAGGACTTTATGTGCATTCTAGTGTACAGGGGTTCTCAGGCTATATTGGCTATTTTACAAGGGGGATTTTTGGCCTTTTTCCCTATATTATTAACTAAGGAGTACATATTATAGAGAAGAGGTTATTTTAGTGAATGGGTATTTTACAAGGGATTTTTGGCTTCTTATTTAAATGTAAATGGACTACTAAAATGTATGAATTATGGATGCATGCATGAATGTTATTTATGCAATATAAAGGAAAATATGCCTCTATTTGCTCGGGAACTAGGCTCTATTTTTGACTTTTGAAGTGATGAATCACAGATTCATCACATGATTCAGAAGGGATTTATCTCTACTTCCCACGTCAGTTCGGAGGAACATATAACATATGCTTCGTCAAGGCTCTTGCTAGAGGGCTATTTCGGAGATGTTGTTCCAAGCTAAGCATGATTGACATCTATGCTCCATCTTTAGATGGAGTATTGAGAGATATATTTATCTTTGTCTTTTTTATGTTATTTCTACTCTTATTGTCCATGTTATCTAATTTGCCTAACATGATCTCTCCTCTCTATATAAGAGAACTCTAGGGTCTCATGAGTAACCAAATCATTATCTTCCCATAGTAATGGGTATTGTACATGTGAGAGGGATGAGCTGTATCTTATATGAAAATAAAATGATATTTATATTGCCTTGTGCTAGTTGTATGCGATGTTGAGGATGCCTCTTATGAGGTTTTAATAAAAAGTGCATTTGTTTTTGTTACTGAAGTAAGGTGTGAACCCCACATTTATTTTCAAGGAAAACACGCATTGAATTGATTATTTACTCAACTTCAAATAATTCAAAATATAGGAAAAAAGGAATAAATACTGCCATTCACTTGGATTAGGGTTTCATCTCCACTTAAATTAGGGTTTTATAAGTGGATGTGTCTACTATCTCACTTTTGTTCTTAAAAGTAAATATCCATCCTTTATTGTTGGAATCTTTCTTCAAGTGATGTTTATCTTTAATGTCATTTGTAGGACATTCATGTATTGTTGATTTTTAGCTTAGGGAAATAAGAGAATACATATTCGTTAACTTTTACTTGTGATATAAATTCAAATGAGTGAATTTGCCATTATGTATTTTTTAGAGTTATTGTCTTCTTTTTTTGAGGAAATATGGGGTGCACACCATGAAAGTGTACATCCTAGTCTGTCTTCTATTTATTTATTGAGCCATGTAACCCTTCGTGATCTTTTTATGTAATTCTCGCTTTTATTTTTATCTCCGCCAGGTTTCACACTATATAAGAAATCCTAGACCCATAGAATAAGACAAGAATCTACTCTCTTTATTACATGGTATTAGAACAACGATATGAGATCGAGGCTTGTACTCAAAATCCACCATCACCACCACCAAGCTTCTGTCCTCTCCTCTCCTTATACAGATCCTTCTTCTCAGTCTCAGGTCCCACGCAAGGACCCAACAACTTGCTGCATCGTCGCCACCCCTCCAATCCGCCATGCAACCTACTACGGTGACCTTGGGTGCCACTGCCACCTTTACCGCTAACAATGTTTAGAAAGTCGGTCCAAACAACCACATATGCAGCCTTAGACCCCCTAACGCACCGAATAAGCCATATACACGAAAATAACATATGCGATCACTTTTTTATTAGAGTCCTAAAAATGTAGCTGCCCTAATTTGTTTTGCAAAAACTCGATAACCTAGTACTATGCTCTCCTCTCTCCACTCCATTGCCTGAGACCTTTGCTCCCAAAAATTCTTCGTTCCGAGCTTTAGCCCTCTGCCAGGTCCTATTCTTCGCCTTTCGGCAACATTGCACGCTGTTGCTCCTCTGCCAAGGTCTCCGTGTAGGTCTTTCAGTGTGCTACTTCTCCTCCGCCAAAGTTGATTCCTCCGTTAGGTCTTCTTCTCCTTCGCCAGGTATACTCCTCCGCCCATATATCTTCTCTTTCAGTCGATGTTGATATGTATTCATTATGTATGCAATATGCTTCCAGTTCCAGCTTGTGATTATATACTTCCAGTTCCGACACTTCCAGTTTTGTGATTATATTTTCATTTTGTAATTTATTTTGTGATTATATACTTTGAGTTCCAGCTTGTGTCATGCTTCCATTTATGCAAATTGTGTCATGCAATTTGTGTTATGCTTCCTTTTTTTGCAATAAATATTTGTGATTATATGATAATATCTGTTATTTGTTTCATGCTTAGATTGTACTTAAAAGGGACTAATAGGTTTGGATATGCAATAGAATCAAGGCCTTAAATTTCGGATTTTGGTTGCATTTTGTCAAGAGTCGAGAGAATTTTCTGAGAATTTCGATGGCATTTGTTTGAAATCTTCGAAAATCTTGGAAATGACTTTAAACTTGATTTTTTCAAAAAACTTCGGGTTTTTATATTCCCAAGTCAATAAATAAAATAGAAATACTGATTTATTTATAAAATAAAAGTGTAAATATAAGTTTTGACATAGTATTATTGTCATAATCATCACACATGTTAATATGTGGAGCAACATGTTGGCTAGAGTTAGAACTATATGTTAAACTGGAAGCAAAGCCATTACAATCACCTCTTTAATACGAATGACATGACACATTTAATTACTACTGATCAAAACATATACATCAACATAAAGAAAGAACAAAGATATAATGCTCTTCAGTAATACCTGAATTTAATTCTTAAATATTGTGTCCAACTAATTGATTTAGATTTAGATCTAAAATTTCGAAACTAACTAAAGAAACTTCTTCAAACAATGTAAAATACTCTAACAACTTAACATATCGATGAATAAACAAGTGGAAATATATTAATGTATGCAAATTTCTATAAAAGCGAAGGATAGAATCCCTTATTTTTGTTGTTTCACCGAAATGATATCCAATTTCGATGAAATTTTGTTGATATTTCACCAATATTTTGTTGAAATCATGAAAAAAGAAATAAGATAGCATTTCAATTTCGATGTCCCAGAGAAATCAATGTTTTAAAAGAAATTTGGTGGAATTTCATTGAAATTTGAGGCCATGAATTGAACACTTATTTCGCAAAATGCAATAGAACACATGTTCTGTAAAATGCAAAATCATAAGTATCTTTGGATAGTGTAAGCCAAGATCTTAAATGTCGGATTTAGGTCTCGTTGGTAAAGCCTGAAAGGAGAAATTTGGTGGAATTTCTGTGAAATTGCGTGAAATTGGGGAAATTACTTGAAAACTCATTTGTTTCTAAAATTAAGATTTCTAATATTCTTCAAGTCAATAAACGAGGTAGAAGTACAACGTTTTTTGCTAATAGTAAGATATTGACTTGATATGTTACATTAGATTTTTATCCAATCGTTCCAGATATAAAAAAGCAATATGTTGCCAAGAACTAGAACCAAATTTGGAACGAAAATTAGAATTCATTAGTTTTACCTCTTAAACATGAAGAGAATAATGACACATGCAATAATAACATGGAAATCATATTCCAACAAAGAGTACTAGCAAAATAATATCTTATGTAAGAAATTGAAGATAGAAATGATATGTTAGAAGTTGTATCTAACCAAAACACTTTCATCTAAGAAAAATGTTTAACTTTAGAAATAAAACAAGATACACACACATAAACACAAATCTTTTTAACATTTATATCTAATAGATGCATTGTATAGCATGTGATCGTAAAATATATGCTATACGAGACAAACAAATTAGTTAACACCCGTAGCATTCACAATCACAATCTATATCCAATCTGATAGTAGACAAATACTTACAGTCACAAGATTTGGAATATCTAGCACTTGCACAACTGCACGTACTCCTTATAGTAGAGAGAAGTCGCACGAAAGCAATACCTTAAACTTTGGATTTCGGTTTTGTTTTGCCAAGTTTGAAAAAAGAAATTTCAGGGAATTTGGTGAAATCGTCAAAAATCTTGGAATTAACTCTAAACTTGACTTTTCCCCAAAAACTAAGGTTTTAATATCCTCAAGTCAATAAATAAATAGAAATGCACACTTATTTGTAAAACAAAAGTGTAAATATAAGTTTGAAGTAGTATTATCGTCATAATAATCATGCATGTTAATATGTGGAGCAACAAGTTGCATAGAGTCAGAACTGTATGCTAAATTGGAAGCAAAAACCATGATAATATCCCCTTTAATAAGAATGATGTGACACATCTAATGACTACTAATCAAAACATATACATCAAAATAAAGAAAGAACAAAAAAATAATAATTCCCTTCGGTTAAAACTTGAATTTAACTATTATATATTGTGTCTAACTGATTCGGTTTGGATTTAGATTTGCATTTTAGTAATTAACTAAAGAAACTTCTTCAAAAAATGTAAAGCACTCTAACAATTCATCACATCATCGAATAAATAAGTGAAACTTCATTAATATATGTGAATTTTGATAAGAGTGAATGATAGATTCCCTTATTTTTGTTGTTTCGCCGAAACATGTAATTTTGATGAAATTTTGTTGATATTTCACTGAGATTTGTTGAAATCATGGAAAAAGAAATAAGATAGCGTTTCGATTTTGGTGACCTAGAGAAATGGAAATTTCGGACTAATTCGGAAGATTTTCGTTCAAATTTTAGTCCATGAATAGCACACATGTTTTGTAAAATGCAAAATCATAAGAGCTTTGGATAGTTTAAACTAAAACCTTAAATATCAGATTTCGATTTTGTTATGGTAAATCTCCTGGAAAGAGAAATTCATTGGAATTTCTGTGAAACAAGCATAAATTGGAGAAATTACTTGAAAACTTATTTTTTTCAAAAAATTAAAATTTCTAATATTCTTAAGTCAATATATGAGATAGAAATACATGGTTTTTTACTAATAGTAAGATATTAACTTGATTTAATACATTAAATTTCCATCCAATCGCTCCAAGAATAAAAAAGCAATATACTGCTAAGAACTAGAACCGAATTTTTTTAAAGGAAAAATGGTTGAACTAGAATCGAGTTTCGAATAAAAATTAAAAGCCATTAGTTTCACCTCTTAAACATGAAGAGAACGGTTACACATGAATAATAACATAGAAAAACATGGGCCAACAAAGACTCATGTAAGGAATTGATGATCGAAATGACAGGTTAGAACTTGTATCTAACCAAAAATCATTCATCTTAGAAAAATATTTAATTTTAGAAATAAAGTAAGACACACACATACACACATACACAAATCTTTTTAACACATATGTCTAATAGATGTATTCTATAGCTTGTGATCGTAAAATATATGCTATACAAGACAACCAAATCAATTAACACTCGTAGTATATACTAGCACAATTTATATCCAATCTGATAACAGGTGAACACATGCAAACACATGCAGTCACAAAATTTGGAAAACCTAGCATTCACACAACCACCTGTACTCCTTGTAGCAGATAGAAGCTATAAGAAAACAACACCTTAAATTTCGGATTTCAGTTTCACCTTGCCAAGTCCGAAAAAAGAAATTTCAAGGAATTTTAATGAATTCATCTGAAACTTTGGAAACAACTCTAAACTTTGATTTTCCCCCCAAAATTAAGCTTTTTAATATTCCCAAGTGTTAAATAATTAGAAATACACACTTATTTGTAAAATAGAATTGTAAATATAAGTTTTGAATTAGTATTATCGTCATAATCATTACTTGTCCCGTATGCTCCTTGGTGAGTATCCTGCCAAGCCTAAACAACCACAAGAAAATCTTGATTCGGTTCGGCACCTTGCTTCTCCATGTCAGTTGCATGTCCACTCCAACCATCTCCTCCACTTCCCCTCCCGTCCTCCACAATGTAATGGTAAGCCTTCTTAACCGAGAATCTACTGCCCCCCCCCCCCCCCCCCCCCCAAACATAATGATCACTTCCATCCTTCGGGCCCTCCACATGCGGCAGTTCCATCATAGAGCCAAGAAGTCCTCCACCCTCTGATCCGACATCCGGGAAGAAAAAATCAGAGACCACACCCCCTGTTCCCATACTTCTGAACCACCTCATCCTTATCCACTGCAAATTGTAGTAGATGTGGATACCTATCACCCATCGCCCCTCCCTTGACCAGTCATCCCACCAGAACCAAAAAAGCGCTCCATTTCCAAACACACGTCTCAATTGGCTGGCCATCTCTGGAATCACATGTGTAATGCTCTTCCACAAAGGTGATGGTAATTGGCCCGCGATGACCTCCAGCGACAGAAATCCCATAGATTTTCCTCATCAACATGCATACCAAATCCTCCGACCTCCCCCATAAGCGGACCATCCATTTTGCCATGAATGCTTTGTTCATATCTCCCATCCGCATCACACCCAACCCACCTTTTTTTCGGCGCCATCACCCTATTCCAATCCTCCAAATGAACCCCTCCTAGACTGCATTCGATCGGAAGAATCTGTGCATCACCATCTCAATTCTTGCACACACCCCCACCGACAGCGTCCTTGTTGAGCAGAAGAAGATTGGGATGGTCGAAAGAACATGCTTCAACAGAATCTGCTTCCCACCCGTAGATAGCATCCTAACCTTCCAACCTGCGAGTTTGTTCTCGAGCCTCTCCAACAATGCCTCCCGGTCCCTCTTCTTGAACCGGCCCATCACCAATGGTAGCCCCAGATAAGTGATCAGCAAAGCAGCAATGGGACATCCCAACAACATCGCCACTCTATGTGCCTCCTACTCCAAAAGATCGAAGGAAACCACCACCGACTTGTCCCTTTTGATCTGCAACCCTGAAATATCTCCAAAGATGTCCATAATTATACACACCCACCAAATCTCTCTTCCTCTGCCTCCGGGAACATCACAGTGTCATCAGCATATTGTAGCAACAAAATGGAGATCTCATCCCTCCTATAGCCTGAACACCAACCGCCGCTCGTTACCTTCCTCATCATTACAGCTAAAGCGTTGAGCACAATGACAAAAAGAAGCTGTGCCAAAGGGCATCCCTGTTTGATGCCCCTCTGGGTCTGAAAGAAACCCCCTCTGGTCGACCATTAACCCTCACCGCATGCGAAGCTGTCGTCATACACCGCTTGATCCAAATGATCCACTTGCACAAGAATTCCATCTTCTCCAGCAACACCCACATGAACCTCCAATCTATGCAATCGTAGGTCTTGGAGAAATACACCTTCCAGAACACACCATTGGCTTTGCATCTCTTCCAATCCATCACCATCTCCGATACCATGGCCAGACTGTCTGCCTCATTTCTCCCCAGCACAAAAGTCGTCTGTTTCGGCGAAATTATCCGCTCAACATCCCCTTTAGACGGTTTGTAAGGATCTTTGAAATGATGAGATAAACAACATTAGATAGTGCAATGGGTCTATAATCATCAACCCTAGATGGTGTGTCCTTTTTTGGTAAGAAAAAAATAATTGCCTTGTTTAGTCTCTCAAATCCACGTTTGCTCTCCTGAAATTCCTTCAACACCTCCGTATCCTCTTGTTTCACCATCCCCCAGAACTCCTTATAGAATCCTACCGGAAATCCGTTCGGACCCGGTGCCCCATTTGCATTCACTGAAAACACGCCTTCTTTGCCTCCTCAGTAAAAACTCTCAGCAGACCTTCTGCTTCCAAGCAGAAAAGCCGTGATACTCCCCCCATCCCCATCCTGCCAATGTACATCACCTGGCAAATGACTAAAAGTGGGACCGTAGAGCCTCTCCCACTGCCTTATTCCCCTTAACCTTCTTGCCGCCAAAAGAAATCGAATGTATCATGTTTCTAAGCCTTTTTCTAGTTGGCCACGGTGTGAAAAACCTTGTATTCACGCCTCCTTCCGTCTGCCACTTTTGCCTGGCTCGCTGCCTCCATGCAATATCCTCCTTTTTATCTTCTAAAAAAATCTCATTCAGGTGAGCACTTCTCTCCAACATCTCTTCCTCCAACAAGCCGTACTCGTCTTCAATCCTATCGATTCTGTTTATCTCCTCATGTGCTTTATTCCTTCTCTCCCGACGCCGTAAGCGATTCACCTTGTTGAAAGTCGTAAGAAATCTTCTGAACTCTACCAGTTTGCCTGCAAGTTTACAAGCCACCGAACCCTCTGTCCTGCTTTCACCCCAAAACTCCTCCACTCATTCACGAAAGTCATCCCCCATAAGCCACGACTTCAAATCTGAAGACCGTACAAGGGCACTTCTCCCTCGAGCACCAAAGAAGCAGCGTGTGCTCGGAGTGTGCCCTGGGCAGGGCTTGGGATACCGCCAAAGGGAAAACCTCAAGCACCTCGGTGGACATCATGAATCTCTCCAACCGAGACCTAGCTCTCGAGTTCCTCCACGTGTATCTGCATCCCGCGACATCAAGCACCTGCAGCCCAAGTTCCTCATCTCCCATTCACCTGCACTGAGCCGCTATCCCTCCCACCACGACCATCAGGCCTATCCTGCGGACGCAACGTTGCATTGCAACCCCTCACAATGATCCATGCTACATTCGGCAATCGATCTCTAGTCACGAACAACTCCTCCACAATGCTGGCGCTGTTGGCCCCGTTGCATGGGCCATACACATTTGTAGCTGACAACTCGGTCCCATCTACCTTACTACGCAGTAGCATTGTGAGTGAAAATCGACCCTGCATCACCTCCTCCCAAAGCTCGAATGCGTCTCCATCCCATCTTGTTAGCAGCCCACCTGTTGCTCCATCTGACGCAATTGCTTTGAAATCCCCTAATTTATTTTTGTTATTTTCCTTCCACGTCTCATTCATTTCCCGCGAGATCTTTGTTTCCTGCAACATGGTCATGTTCGCCCTCTATTCTCTCAACTCTCAATAATTGACCTACAACTCTCCTTTTTTCTGCCTGCTCCATGTTCCTTGTATTCCATATTATAAGATAAATTAATTCACCAACAAAATCCCCTTCAACAGCCTCAACTCCAAGCACTTCAGAGCTTCCCTCTCCACGCCCTCAAGGCACCTCTGACAACATCGGCCGTCACTGCACTCTGTCCTCTGCCAGCACCCCCCTCTACTGCTTCCGCCCACCCAACCCCTCCAACCGCCTGTAAACCACCTCATGGCGTTGCCTCCTTCTCTCCCTCAATGAGAAGCTCCTATATTGTCGCCCGAACCTTCCAGATACATGTACCTCTTTTTCCTGATCCACATCTTGGAGGGATAATACGGACGAGCCACCGAGCACCCCAGACCATTTGGGCATCCCGCCTCTTGCTTGGCAATCGAACCATAAGGTGAATCTGACGTTCTCGGTGCCGTGTGAGGACAATTTGGGCATCCCACATCCCGCTTCTATATGCGGTTCGACCAATCATGGCCTTCGACATCAGGTCCCCACCAGGAGCTTTCGCCTGAGAGAAGCATCAGATCTCGGCTCTCCAAGCTAACTGGCTCCTCGTAAACCAAAGCTGTCACCAACTGGTCGGAGTCATCGCAGAAGATGACCTCTATTGGGTTACCACCCCCAGGTTTTTCTGGTTCGTACCCTAGATCAAAGTATCGATTAACCAATTCGGTTCCCCCTTCCACGCGAGGGTCTGCTAGCCCAGATCGGGTCACCACATCCAGGAGTCCGCTACCCCTAGACCGATAAGACAATCGGATCGCTTTGTCGACTTGGCTAGAACATTCACGAAGGATCTCCGATTTCGATTGTTGTTCACCTCGAGCCACACACCATGACTTGCCCAACAAGAAATGCCCCTTTCCTAAAAAGACCTTGCATTTGAATATCTTCCAAAGGCGACCCTTCCCCTTTTGTCCCTTTCGTCCACGAGCATCTGCCCTCCATCTCCGGCCACTGCCTACCGTGTACAACCTTTGACCCCTCTTCGTGCCTCTCCAAACAAAAGATGTTACCCTTGAGAGACTCCTCGACATAAGCCGGGAGAGGTCGCCCGACCTCCGTGCCCATAACTGTCACCCACAGTCGCTGCCCGCGTCGAAGACCGTCCGGGACGATGCCCACCACCTTCAACATCGACGCCAGCATCACACGAACCTCCTCAAGATTCTGCCCTAGGAGTGGAAGCCCTTAGACGGAAAAAAAGCCTCTCCCTCCGGCGGAAGTCACTCCATCCACCTCGCAACAGTGGGATTCTCTAATGGAACCTCCCCGCAGCGCGGCGCGAGAACTTCAATAGCCTTTTGGCTCTATCATCGAGAGGTCCCTCGCACATACCAAAGACCCCTCGAGCCTGACCACATCCACTCCAAAGTCGATCCCCACCGCACAACCAATATACTGTATCGCGTTGGCGAGACAACTTTCACCTCTCCAACGACTCCCACCAAAAAATGACCACCCCCTCATCGCCCGCTGCGGAATCGATCTTCCCAGGGGCACAAGAAAACTTCTTCGGACATTGGAACTAACGATGCCCATTAACTTCACATCCGAAACAACGCACCGGGTCTCTTACTCCGCTGCACGATGCCCTCGACCCCCACACCGGAGGCGCCTCCCGTGGAAGCCTCCCGCGATGCTCTCCCCGGTTCTCTTGCTGCCCCTCGGGGAATGATGATCGTGTCCCGACTTCCTTCCACCTTCACCCAATCGCCAGAGCTATCATGTCCCATAGCCACCTAATAGGAAGGCATCAATTTTGATGAAACCTATGCTCCTATAACTAGAACTAAATCAATCAGGATGCTTCTAGTTTTCACATTTTTCAAGAAGATCAAGCTTCTTCAAATGGATGTCAAAAGTGCTTCTTGAATGGATTTCTTAAAGAAGAAGTATATGTCAAGTAGCCACAATGCTTTGAAAACTCTACTCACTCTAATTCTCTATAAGCTAAACTTGAAGCAAAAGTCATGGCAATTACCTCGTCAATAAGAATGGGGTTACACATATAGTAACTAATAATGAAAAACGTATATATCAAGATAAAGAAAGAACAAAAAAAATCAATGCTTTTCGGTTTAAACTTGAATATAACTCTTAAATCTTGTGGACAACTGATTTGATTTTGATTTAGATCTATAATATAGTAACTAACTAAAGTAACTTCTCCAAACAATGTAAAGCACTCTAACAACTCAATACATCGGCGAACGAATAATTCATTAATATGTGCAAATTTCGATGAAAGTGAAAGGTAGATTGCCTAAACAATATGCAATTTCAATGAAATTTCTGAAATCATGGAAAAAGAAATAAGATAGCATTTCGATTTCGGTGACCTAGAGAAATGGAATTTTCGAAGAAATTCGGTGTAATTTCATTGAAATTTGAGGCCACGGTTTAATGAACTAATATAGATCGTTGAATATAGTTTTTTTATATGCAATTTTAATTTATTAACAAAATTTCCATGAATTTAGGTTATCGTGGATTCAGATCCCATGCATTTCTCTTCCATATTATATATATTAAACATAAATATCTAATGTTTCAATTTATTTTTATATTTTTAAATATTTTTAATTTAAATAATAGAAACCACATGCATGTACTTCCGCCCCCACTTACTCGCTTCAGATCACCTGACCGAATGAATTCCGCATACCGACTTTCTGAACCTTGGCCACCGGTGCCTCCAACACCTCCACTGGTACCGCTAATGCCCCCACCACCTTTTCTTGGGTGCCGCCAGTCCTCCAACACCCCCTATGTGTGTTGTTAGGAGCCCTAGGGGCCTCCTACGCCAACACATGTCACTTGTCAGGCCTTCTGCATGTACATGCGTGAGTTATAGGGCAGTTTCCAGCCCACACATGCGTGATTGAACCATAAGTCTACTCTCTTGAATTCTCCGTCTGACCACGATGACGTCTCTTCTTGTTGAGAGCAAGCCCTTGTATACTACGTCATTTGTGATGGTACAATGCACTTCTTTCGAACTTAAGGGCACATAAACATCGTGGTGTGGTCTTGTTCCTTGAAGGTGTTAATCGTTGGTCAATGAAAAATCTACATTCTGACGAAAAATCCTCCAGTTGAGTCGGACAAAGACTTCGCCATATGGTTCTGAGATAGAGTCTTGGTCGTCACTTGGATGACCAACAATGTCGAAATGCACGTTGCTGCAAATCTACTTTATAAGGATACTTCCAAGGAGATGTGGGAATGACTTGGAAAAGACATACTCCCAGAAGATGACCAAGTATCTCCTCACCGACATATATATGCAGATGTGGTCCGCATTTCAGGGCGATTTTACTCTCGTCAAGTATTATAGACATCTTACCATTCTGTACGGGGAGCTTGCGATTTTTCAGCCTTCTTGTTGTACCTGTTGGAGAATGTAATAGAGTGGTAATTAGATCTCTCTAGTATCCAATTACCACCCACTCATATTTAGTCCTACATCTTTGTGGGATTCTGGTCTGTTTGTAGGGCTATATAAGGAGCCCCACATCCCCTGTACTCATTGAGAAAGTTCAATAGAAACATACAACCCTTTGAGGCCTTCCTCCGTGGATTTTTCCCCCTCCCCAAGGAGTAGGGTTCCACGTAAAATCTCAAATGTTCTACGTTTATCTTGTTTTATTTTTCTTGCTCTATTTATCGATTTGCTTACGCTATTCTAGATTTCAACATGGTATCAAAGCAGTCCATTAAAGGGTTTATTTTGAAAGTTTTTATATTTTTTTTGAAGTCAGAAAAATGGGGAATTACGCAAAGGTACCCGTCCCACTATATTAATATTAATAAAACATAAAAAAACAGACCCACCTACAAAAGCCAAGAAACCATCAACTGCTTATAATGATAGCGGACATTTTTACAATAAAAATGCATCCCCGAGAACAAGGTCGCATTGTGTACAAGACAAAGTGCCCATGGGATGGCTATCAGAACTAGAATTTCCCTCTTCTGCCTTTTGCGCCCATCGTAAAGAGAGGCCCAAAATGAGTTGAAGTCGACAGTCCACAACCGATCCAAGATCACATCCACCCATATAAGAGCCATAATGTGGCAACGAAAGAACAGATGATCCATCGATTCAATTTCCGTACTAAACCACAAACAACAATCGGATATACCCTCGAAAAGTCTGGAGCATCTATCACGAGTCATAATACGCTTCCTCCTAAAAACCACATGAAGAAGCCAATCCTCTCGGGCAGCCCCATCGTCCAAATAAGCCCACAATCGCGAGTGACGCTGTCCGAGCCAGAAGGAGGCGCCCGATAAATAGCTCCATACGCTTTTCGAACGGAGAAGGGCACACCCTTCCACCTCCAATGATCCAAATCAGTGGAATGCTTCCCATACCGACTAAGAACATCCAACAGAAGGAGAAAGTCCTCCAGACGCTGATCAGAGAACGCCACCCTAAAAGGCGACATCCAGTTACCATTATCCCAGCATCCTGCAATCCAGACCCCTTGATCTGCCGTCAAGGCAAATAGATGTGGAAAGCGGCCACAAAGAGGCCCCTCACCAGTCCAGTCGTCCACCCAAAAGCTAAACATCTCTCCATTCCCCACAACAGGGCAAAACAACTCGTGAAATCGCGGCATGATGGTCAAGATCCCCTTCCAAAAAGCCGATTTCCGCCGACACTGCCGCTGCATAAGAGGATTTGCAATGTCAACTCCATAAAGATGCAAGATCAGGTTACAACAGATTCCCCCATCACTTCCCCAAATCCTGCTCACCCACTTCAGAAGCAAAGCTTCGTTGAGCGTCTCCAGATTCTTAATCCCAAGACCTTAATCCTTCTTAGGCTGCACCACCGTCTCCCTATCCACCAAGTGAATCCCATGTTTCTTCTGCCCCGCCTTACTCCAGAGGAACCTACGCATCAGACGCTCCAGCCGCCTCACAATACCCTTAGGCATCATACGAGAAGAGAAGAAATATATAGCGATTGCCGATAAGACCGCCTTAATAAGTACAAGTCTGCCACATCGCGAGAGCAAAGCTGCCTTCCATCCCGAGGGCTTCCTCTCCAATTTCCCAACAATAGACAACCGAGCTTCCTCTCCAATTTCCCAACAATAGACAACCAATCTGGCAGCCTGATCCTACCATCCGACAAATGTATACCAAGATAATTAATTGGAAGGGAACCGCAAGCAGTACCTAGATGGTAGGGTCGGTCATACCGAAAGGAACAACCATGGACTTGTCATGATTCAAGCAAAGGCCTAGCATCTCAGCAAAAATTTCCAGAGTAATAGCAGTGGCCCCGGCCACCTCCATCCCACCTTCAATGAAAAGGATAGTGTCATCCGCATACTGCAGCAAAGGGACGGAAATCCCGCCCCCAAAGAACCCCAAAACAAACCCGCATCTATGCGCACAATCAACCATGCACGCAAGTTCATCCGCAACAACCACAAAGAGAAGAGGAGTGAGAGGGCACCCCTGTCTAACACCCCTCTGAGGCTGGACGAACCCCTCCTCAGGGCGCCTATTAACGGAACAGAGAAAAAAGCCATGGTGACACACTGTTTCATCCACGCAATCCAAACCTCCGGAAAACCTCTCTTAAACAACGCTGCCCACAAAAACCGCCAATCCAGCGAGTTGTATGCCTTGGCAAAATCAACCTTCCAAAGTAACGCATGCTTGTCGCAACGCTTCCATTCACAAATGATCTCCGCAGGCAAAACCATACTGTCACCGATCTGGCGTCCAGGAATGAATGCAGATTGAACAAGTGAAATAAGATGATCGAGCATCCGAGAGAGACGCATAGCCAGCTCCTTACCACGATAAGATAAATCCCGTTGGAAATAGCAATCGGCCTAAAATCCTCAATACGCTCAGGAGACCCCGTCTTTGGAAGGAGGAAGATTAGGGCCCTATTCAGTCTCTCGAATCCTGCGTTGCAGCTACAGGATTCCTGCATAACCTCCAACACCTCTTCTCCGATCAAGCCCCAAAACTCCCTGTAGAATGAAATAGGAAAGCCATCAGGGCTGAGCGCCCCATCGCAGTTAAGACTCCATAACACCGCCTTCACCTCCTCTTTAGTGACCGGGATGACCAAACTGCCAGCATGGTCTGCAGAAAGACCATGCGCGCCAAGGCCGCTCCAACGCCATGGCCTAGACGCACCTCTCCTCGAGAAGTTGAAAAAATGATCAACAATCACATTCCCCATCTCCCTGTCCCCTTCAACTCTAGCGCCATCAACAATAATGGACCTGAAGGTATTGAAATGACGACGGCCACTAGCGACACGATGGAAGAACGCTGTGTTAGCATCACCCTCTTTCAACCAGGAGACCCGTGATCGCTGCCTCCATTTAGTAACCTGCTTCCTCTCCACCTCCATCACCACTCTCATAGCCAGATCCCTCTTCTGTAGTTCATCGACGAGCAACTGCTTGATATCCTCCAAACCATCCAGGGTGCGAATCTCAACCTCTACGGCCATCCTCCTAGCTTTTCTGACATCCCTAATCTCCTTCTTGTAAAGACATAGCCGTTGACAAAGCCTCGTGAGCTTATCTGAGAATCTCCTCACCATTGAGCCAACCACCGACATTGAGGTCCAGAAAGAGGTAACCAGTGCCCTGAAGGAGTCCTCAAGCAATCGATCCCTTTCAAAGCAGAAAAAACCCCTTGGAGGGGCCAAAGATCCTGAGTCCCAGACCAGGGGAGTGTGATCAGACCGAGCCCTGGGCCTAGAAGAGACGAACGGGCAAGGAAAAAGGTCCATCATCTCAGAAGACATGAAGAGGCAATCAATACACGAGCGAGAGTCGGAGTTTCTCCAGGTATACTTCGTATCCGACGCATCAGCTACCTCCATATGTAGTTCATCCATCACCTCCACAAAATCAAACGATCCCTGATCTTGCCCACCCCGCATGCGCAGACGATCAGAGGAGAGCAAGTTCACATTGAAATCCCCACCAAGAATCCAAGCACAGTAGCGAAAAGCTATACGAGCAGCCCGGATGTCCATCCATAATTCACCACGTGACAACTGCTGCAGGGCCCATAGACGCAGCTAAAGGCAAATAGCGATCTCGTGGGGGCATCCTCAAGCAAAATTGTAAGCACATGAGAGTCTCTTAGCTCTGCCCTAAACAAGAAGGTTGAGTCTTTGCACGCAAGAATAAGGCCCCCAGACGCGCCACATGCATCTAGCGTCCTAAAGTCATTCATCTCGATCATTCCAAATGAACGCCACTTATCTCTATCACAAGCAGCCAATTTCGGTTCCTGCAAGAAGATGACATCACAACCCCATTCAACGAACCTCGCTCCTAGGGTTCGTCTCTTCTCTGGGCCTCCCAGACCTTTGACGTTCCATGTTAGGATCTTCATGGAGCACGAGCTTGATCACCCAAAATAAACACTGCCCCCACAACATCTGCTATCTTCAACTTTCGGTCAGAGACCATCCTCGTTTCACAGCTTGAAGGTCTTTGTTTCTTCCTCCTGTATCTCTTGCTGCTGGTTTTGCAGAATCTCGCATCAGAGGCTATGATAGACTCGTTGTGGTCTCCAGCATTGATAGCCGCTACAGGTTCCATTACCCCACCGATACCACCTAAAATAAGCAGAGCCAGTGGAACAATGCCCAACCAACGCAGAAGAGAAGCCCCTAAATCTCAAAGGACGACTGGGCTTGCAGAGCTCACAAATGTTCGTGGGTTCATCCAGGTCGACAAGCGAAATAGTGCGACACGGAGGCTGGCAAGATCCGCAATAACGCACAGGAAGACCGAACTCCAGACCCCTTAGGCGGATCCCATAGGTCGGGTCCGGATACAAGAGTTGCATGCGACAAAGAGTCTGACCCAAGAAGCCGTCACCTCTCAGTGAGATGAATATCCCTTCAGGCGCCAAATTCGAGGACACCGTTTCGAGACTCCACGAATGAGGAAGTTGAAACGAAGCGGTACGAAATGATTCTAGGCCATCAACGTTCTCAACAGAAATCGAGGTGTCAACCACCTCCACAGATAACGGTAGAATCAGATCAACAGCTACAGTTGTATCTCCAGCATGCAGAAACCCACTTCTACCCTCCTTCGTCGGTGGCGATGGAGGTTGAAGACAACGGACTTCGATCGGGAAGAAATGTTCTCCAGAACACAACATGATAGAATGAGGATGAAGATCCAAGTCCTCAATAGATTCAACCATGACAACAATGCAAAGAGGATCCGAGCCCGAATGACTGTCATCCAAGAGAATTTTACTGACAACCCCAAAATCCCTGAGCAGGTGTCGAAGAACACCCAGCCTCCGAGAAAGGAACGGGACGCCTTGGAGCTGAAGAACCCGAGAAATGAGATTCATCTCTCCCCCCTCTGAGGAGTTCGGCCACCTCCACGAAATGTCATTTCTGCCTCTGAGGTTTAGCAACCGCTCTGTCTGCATTGCTGAAAGACCACGAACACAACATTTGCCGCAGCCGATCAGAGGGACATCGCCGGAAAACTCAGCACCGAACATGAGAGACAGGCCAACCTAGACCGCTTTTAGTGAAAGAGACTCCTTGTTCCATTCCCCCCACCAATCATCTGACATCCTTCGCTTCCGGTATCCTACCCCTTGTTTTCGCATTACCACCCTTCACAACAGAGGCGAACGACCGAGCCACCGTCATCGTTGAAAGGGGCGAGCATCCCCGCAAGCCACCTCCCCCACCATCCAAACGAGCACCGTTGAACTTCACAACCCGAATCAATGCGTTACAGACATCACGAAGATGTCCCACACCACCGCTTCGAAAGCAACGCAGCGACAAAGAACATCCCGACGCCAGATGATCCGAACCCCCACATCGATAACACCGCCGCCCACGCTTACGGTGCGTGACGCGCTCCCACCCTTCCTCTGCTTTCGACCCGGCATGGCCAAGCGCTTCACCCAATCGCTTCCAAATGCGAACGCCATTGGAACCGACTGCACGACAGCTTCTCGATGTCGCCTCTCGCCCTTCACCCATGCACTCCTCTTCCGCTTCGGTGCGGTCC
Organism: Ottelia alismoides; assembly: GCA_037367405.1. Taxonomy (NCBI): domain Eukaryota; kingdom Viridiplantae; phylum Streptophyta; class Magnoliopsida; order Alismatales; family Hydrocharitaceae; genus Ottelia; species Ottelia alismoides. The sequence continues at coordinate 141,763 of JAZKJV010010321.1, read as the reverse complement.
CCCTTTCCTTAGAACTTGTCCCAAGAAGCAAGTTGCATGTATAGTGAAGTTACATTATCTATTCTATGAATATGAATCTTCAAGAAATAAGGCAGATGAATAGGAAAGGAGAGCTAACCTTCCTCTTAAACCACAACTCTCTGCAATTTCTTGAGGGTATTTCTGCTGAATCCAAGTATCCACTCAAGTTTTTATATTTTTATCAGAGCGAGTTTGGTTATTGATTTGTCGTTCTTGAAGATTCAATATTATGTTCATGTTCCTGGACTTGTTCTAGGTTTTTATGAAACCCTACTTTCTGCACGGATCGTTTTCTACATGGCATGAAGTATCTGTTGGTAGTGTATCTCCCGTGGGCATCTACAACCCCATGCAAGCATCTCTAGGTCGCATCTTTGTATAGATCAGGCTGCAATTTTAGGTTCCAGAACAATAAAACCCTAATGGTTTATGAGATAAAGAAGATGAAGAATAGAAAGGTGAGGCTCTCCATGAAGGCCTTTTCCTCTCCATCATCTGCGGCACTAGATGCAACTCCATATTGGTCATGCTGCATCTTCTCCAAGCAGTACTTGCTCGAGCAAATCGATCACACAATAACAATATCTCCATGCAATCCCAAACGATTAGGTCTCCCCCCATCTCCGTTCATACTCCCAGGTGGAGCCCCAAACTCCATGCGATCACAACCCCAACATGACCCAAGCATCCTAGTTTTCTCTTGAAGAAGAGGGGAAGCCTCCTTGCACAAGCATCTCCAGGATGAAGCCTCCTCTTTGCGCGAGCATCTCTAGTCTGAAGAAGAGAGGATTAAAAGAACAAAAAAGATCTGGTGGGGGCGATCTGCAGCTCCAGGTGGAGCCCCAAGCCCCTCTGCTCATACCCCATCACAGGCGGAGCCCCATTGCAGGTGCATGCCACTCAACTTCTCCAGGCGACGTGCAAGCCCTTTTCCCTCAAGCTACAGGCGACGTCATGGATTTTCGATACCCTTGTCGTGTTCTCCGTAAGAAGATTGGTGAGGAACCGTACCCCCTTTCGGTTGTTACATCATAACAAAATGGAGAGAAAGAAAAAAGAGAGAAGAAGGGCTACTGTTATTCTGGACCAAGTGGGCCATGTGGTCTATTGTGCTAAAAAAAGAAGGGGGCCTGGAAGATTGAGCTGATGAGCTGATTTAAAAAAAGAAAATAAGGGAAAAAAGGAAAAAAAGAGTGACGACCAAAGAAAAAGTAGGAAGGTGATAAAAAATGTGATCATATAAAAAATATTGAATAACTTAAAAAAGTGAGGCTACGTACAAGAAAAAAACTGTACATATAAAAAAAAGAGAATAACCGAAAAAAAGGGAACATCTTTGAAAAAACTGGGTATTGGTTTGCGCAAAAAAGGGAAACACAAAAAATTTGCATGCCTCTTTATTCTCCCAACTCGATTCACACTCTTATTCTATCAAGTATGGGAGAAAGAGGGAATCGGAAATGAACATATTCTTCATGACTTCTGGATGTCCATGACTGATAGACCAACACTCCATACTGATACTTCTATCATCCGTCTTTACCGAGCATCGACTTCTTTGTCGGGGTGTCTCTATCATGGTTTGAAAAAACACGCCTCGAGGCGCTCGTGGCGTACACCTAGAGGCGGGGCGGCAAAAAATTGTTCTGAGGCGAGCGCGTCAACCAGCCTTGAGGCGAGCGCCTCGTCTGGTGAGGCGTTGTGAGGCGAGGCGAGTTGGCCTGGCGAGGTGTTGTGAGAATTAGTGGGTCACGTGCGAAGCACGTGACCCACTTATAACTTATTTTGCAGGGGACTCGTCGCCTCCATCGAGCCTTCCAAGGAAATATTCCATTCGAGCCTTCCAGGGAAAAACCCTAGCCGAACTCGTCGCCTCCATCGACGACCTGCCGGTGCTTCCAAGGTATTTGCATCTCTTCTCCGACGCCGCGCATCACACAACAGGCACTGCGTCGCCTCCAGCTGCTAGAAAACTCCACCGCAAGGCTGCTGCACCTCCGCCAACAGTGAGTTTTTTTTTCATTTTTACTCAACTTTATGAAATAGTTTTGGGGTTTTTTTCAACCTATACATATGAATCATGATACGATTTAAAAAAGAAAAAACGACTATAATATCTTGTTTATTGAAGTGGATTTCATGTCATGCTGTTAAATGAATTTGTTACTATGATTCTTTTAAATAAATTTTGTTAAATAAATTTTGTAATTTTCTTAAATCAGAAGATTTACTGTGATTATGTTAAATGAACTTATTAATGTTTTACTAAATAGTATGCAAATGTTATCTACTTGATTTTATTTGTTACTCGAAATTATAGAGATGCCAAAGACAAGCAAAGGTCAAAAGATTTCTGAAGGAGGTCGGAATGATCCCGCATGGAAATATTGTGTTCAACTTGAGATAGAGGAGGCTAAAAAATCTAAAGGATTGTAACTATTTTAATCTTTTGTCTTAAACTTTTAGACTTTTACATTAACACACACAGTCTAGCGGCGATGTTGTTATTGTTGGTTTTGAGAAGTTACTTGAAATATGCTTTAATTGCTTTAGAACATTGAAATCTTATTAGATAATATTGTCTTACTAATATTATTACAATATTCTCTATTAAATTACATATTTTGGGTGGTAATACTGAGGCTTACACCTCGACCACCTCGAGGCTACGCCTCGCCTCGATTCCAGGATAACCGCCTCGTTCCGCTTTCGTTTTTTAAACCTTGGTCTCTATCCCGACTAATACTTTTTTTTGCATACATTTTTTTATGTTGCAAGTTGCAGGTTTCTCAGCTCTAGCTTGTAGTGTTGGAGAATGTAATAGAGTGGTGATTGGATCTCTCCATGATCCAATTACCACCCACTCATGTTTAGTCCCACATGTACTATTGTGGGTTCTGGTCTGTTTGTGGGGCTATATAAGGAGCCCCATACCCATGTACTCGTTAAGAAAGTTCAATAGAAGCATACGATCCCTTATGACCTAGTTCAATAGAAGCATACGATCCCTTATGGCCTTCTTCCGTGGTTTTCTTCCCTTCACAGAGTAGGGTTTCACGTAAAATCTCAAACGCTTCATGTTTATATTTCTTTATTTTCTTGCTCTGTTTATCGATTCGCTTCCACTATTCTAGATTTCAACAGTACCAAACTGGTGCAAGAGAGATATAACTTGTAGGTGCATTTCTTTCTCGTTGGACCGCTTCCTCGATACCAAGCATCGAAGGAGTGGTTCCTGATGTCTGATACCCTACCATCGATCAAGACTCTATTTAGTTGTCTTTAGGAACTGGAGACATATGTTGGACGACCTTCCACTTTACGTCTCGTAGAAAATTCGGCCCACTTTACGTATTCTAGGAGAGGAGGATGACGGAGCTTTATAGGAGGATAAGGTGAAGACTTTGGCCGCGGTCGTGGACGTGACTCGAGTCATGGATGTTGACTTAGGCCATGGCCATAGACTCGACATTAGTACTCCTTAGTACCCACATTATATCTACTTTGGTTGATGGAATCATCCGTTCGAACGATGTTGGGCAAAGTTTGGCTATCCTCCTTATGCCAATAGTAACTATGAGAATGCTATGATACTGCAGAGACATCTCATGATTAGACTCCAGTGGATAGATGGTCCAACTCAATGCTGCTGATTATTCTTTTCTGATGCAGATTCTACAGAATCATGGGCCTGTTGCTTCCACTAGTGAGCGTACTACTGCTAGTCTAGCCACCACTTCAAGTACAATAGCCAACTCCACCACTACTTCTGTTCCCGCGTGGATTACTAACTCTGGCACCTCCACACACTAGATAGTAGAAGGTAATCTGCTAACCTTCTCCAAACCCTCTTCATCCTTGAAGTTGGTTCGGGTCGCCAATCGAGCTCATTCCTCTATTACTTCTGTCGGAACTATGAAGTTCTCCGAACTTCGATTGACTGGAGTTCATTGTGTTCATGATTTTCCTTGTAGCTTGTCGTCTATTCATAACATGTGTACTGAGCTTAACTGACGCATAATTTTGATGAAATCTGTTGTTATTTTTATGACATCCGGATGAGGTAGATTTTTGGTGGGGGATATGAGAAGAATGACCTCTATTATATGGACATGCCTTCTGATTCCACTTTTGTCAGTGCACTCGTTCCTTCGGCGTCTTCACCTTAGGCATCCTTCTGCCAAGGTCTTCTCCGTGTTCTGCCAAGGTCTTCTTCGTGATGTTCCTTGAACTCTTTATTTGAAGCCCTTTTAGTACAAGGCGTGTGAGTTCGAGAAACATCATCGAGCTTCTTTTCTTGTTCGTGCTAATTCTCGTTGTACCACTTTATTCCATTTTGATGTTGTTGGAAAAGAAAAGAGCCCACCCATGTGTTTAGTACCACATGGGCGAGCGGTCACTATTGGGTCTGTCCTTGGGGCTATATAAGGAGCCCCACACCCCCTGTACTCATTGAGAAAAGCAATAGAAAAACACGCCCCTTTGAGGGGCTTCTCCCGTAGTTTCATCCCGCTCTTCACGGAGTTGGGTTCCACGTAAAATCATGGTGTTCCCATGTTTATCTTTCTTGTTATTAGCTCTGTTTTATCATTCCGCTTCCGCTTCATATTTTTTAACATGGTATCAGAGCGGGTCGATTCTCGAGGGTTTTCTTTTATGTAATATGTTCGAGAATCGTTTTATGTTGAAGATCTGTTGTTTGTGTTCGAGATTTTTCATATTCTATGGCTGGATTTATGTTCTCTGGTTTCATTTTTGAAACTCTATTTCTGCCATCGAAGCTCTCAACATCCAGGCGATGTCTCCGTTGCACGGCTTTGAAGACCTGCGCCCCTTAGGCGTGTAAACCTCCAGGTGCAAAAACCCAACCGAGCGGCGCCCAATCAGAGCACCTTACTCCATCTCTCCAGATCGACGCTCCGGTTCCAGAGGCATGAGGCAGCGCTTCTGGCTCACCCCGTTGCCTGAGGGAAACGCTCCAGGTCCCCATGCTCCCAGGCGCAAGCCTCCATCGACCACCTCTCCAGATCTCGCCCTTCCAGCCGCATGTCTATCCCACGCGGCAACCCTATGCTCGACGATTTGAACTCCCATCGCAAGCATCTTTCCACGCACGAAGCCGCAGGTCTCCAGCACTCCCTTCGCGCAGGCGAAGGACCCATCGCCTCCTCTTTCTCCCTCGCGCGCAGCAGCACCGGCGCACATGCGGAGGCGCGTGCACCTCTCTGGTCCCCCGTGCGCGCCCCCATCGCCTCCTGCTCCAAGCACCGCAACCCCAGGTGCTCCACGCAGATGATGCTCCACGCAGATGCTCCACAAAAAAAAATAAATTAGAGAGAAAATGCAGATGTTCGGTAGGCGACAATCGATCTCTCGCGTGGGATCTCTCACGATTCCTCCTCGACGCGATTGAAGCGAAACCCCTCCCATCGGGGGCGACACAGGAAGACAAGGGGTCCCAATCAATGGGAACCCTAACATGACCCCTGCGTCATTAAAAAAAATTAAAGCACGTGGGCGGTGCTTCAAAAAGGGAACGGCTGCAGCATTTATTCCAAAAAAAATCGGTTGTATAGAGAAAAAAAGGGATTTTTACCAGGCAGACCCTATAATCTTTGCCAGTTACCTCTACGACCTTTGAAATATCGTAATTCCTCTTTGGACCCCGTAAACTTGCTAACTCTTACCCTATAAACCCTGCGGTTAACCCCCATCCATTTACCCGTTAAAACTTACCAGATCCCGTTACATTCTTTTATAATATACCTATTTTATTTATTGAATTTACATGAATTGTCACTCCCTCTCTCCATCTTCCTTTTCCCCACCACCCAACACCTCCAACTCCCTCGCTGTCTCCCTGCCCCCCGGCCGCCCGGATCGCGTGTACTGGCGGCGCGCTTGGAGCCCCCCCGTCCCCAGGTCGAAGCCTCCCACCGGCCGCCGCCCCGCTCGAAGTCCCCCCCTGCCGCCCTGCCCCGGCCCTGATTCCCTTGTGCACTCTGTTGTCCTCAAAGCTCGCAAGGACCTCGACGTCTCCAAGCTGACCACCAAAGCCTGCTCCTCCTCTTCCTCCTGGGCTGCGCCTCCCTTCCTCTCCAGAAGCAACAATCGTAATGGCCATGGGAGTGAAGGTAGCTTGGAGTTCCCACTTCAGGAGCTGGGTGTTCCCACTGATTTAAGAGGTGGAGAAGAAGGGCATCCCTACTATGCTGACATGGGTCCCAAGTTTTCTTTTGGTGGGTCGGGTTGGGGCGCAACTGAGCCTTGCTATCCTTTGGGACTTGGCTGGAAGCAGTGCCTCTTCGTCAGAGGGTATTGCAAGAATGGTAGTGCTTGCAGGTTCCTCCACGGGCTTCCCGAGGAGGCTACTGCAGACTCGGGGGGGCAACGTGAGCAGCATTTCCATGAACAGGTGATGCTCTCCAAAAGCCAGGGGCTGAGCAGCACCGTGCAACTCATGGCCTCTGCAGCTTCCTTTATTCCATCCACGTTTAGCAAAAGCCTCAATCTGCTTCTCCAGCATTAGCAAGAGAATCAAATGTACCCATATCTTCTTTGTTCCAAATATGGAAGGCAGATCCGATTTTTCCAAAGAAGGAAGAAGGAAGACATGAAGAATTCCAACCGTTAGATTTTATATGGTTTGATTAACTCGGTTTTAACCCAGTCAGGTTAGGTCAAGATGTGTCAATTTAACGGCAGGGTTCGTGGGGTAAGCCGGAGCAAGTTTACGGGGTTCAAGGAGGAATTACGATGTTTCAAAGGTCGTAGAAGTAATTGACAAAGATTATAGGGTCTGCCGGGTAAAAATCCCAAAAAAAAAGTTCTGCGAGTAAAAAAATGCTTGCTTGAAGAGTCCAGGTGGACTCTTTAAAAATGTTTCAAGAAAAAAAAGAGGCGCGTACAAGAAAAAGCCGTACGCATGTGCTAAAAAAATTGAAAAAAAGGAAAAAAAGTCGCGTACAAGAAAAAAAGTCGTACGCATAAAAAAAGTGGTTCATGTTTGCTTCTCCCAACTTGTCTATAATTTTCATTATTCTCACAAGTTTGGGAGAAAGGGGGAGTAAAAGCCATATGAATCCTACATCGTTGATTGACAGACCAAACACTCCGGATTTCAAAGAATATCAAGCCATCTTCACTGTGCATCGATCTTCGTCGTGGTGTCTCTATCCTCGACATTGACTCCGCACTGGATTTGTTTTCTTCAAGGCACGACGGAGACAAAGTCCGGCGACCCGCAGACACGACTGAGACAGAGATCCGGTGACCATGCATGCACGACAGAGACAGTCCGGTGACCTTCCAGGCACGACAGAGATACGTTCCGATGACCTGATATACCCGTCAGCAAGCGGGTTTGTCTACCAGTTGCGGAAACATACGTTTATTGTGGTGATTTCAAGTGAAGATGCAGTGATGTATATTTTTCTTTATTATTGCAAGTTGCAGCTGTCCCAGCTACCAACTTGAGGGGGAGTGTTGGAAAAGAAAAGAGCCCACCCATGTGTTTAGTACTACATGGGGGAGCGGTCACTATTGGGTCTGTCCGTGGGGCTATATAAGGAGCCCCACACCCCCTGTACTCATTGAGAAAAGCAATAGAAAAACACGCCCCTTTGAGGGGCTTCTCCCGTGGTTTCATCCCGCTCCTCACGGAGTAGGGTTCCACGTAAAATCATAGTGTTCCCATGTTTATCTTTCTTGTTTAGCTCTGTTTTATCATTCCGCTTCCGCTTCATATTTTTTAACAGATGTTTGGAGGCCCTGTCTGGTATGTACTTTAAGTGGTCACGAATATTTTATAGTTTTTGTGGATGATTATAGAAGATCTTCTTGGGTTTATCATATCTCATTAAGATTGTACCCACTTAATGGTCTAGTGGTAGTACAGTGTGTCTTCCACACAAAAGATCAGGGTTCAAATCCCACTCTTGCAGGGGTTGCGTTAGGTAGTCGACGGCCAACGTAAAAAATAGTCGAATCTTTCAACATGGATTTGAGCAACATGGCTTAGTACATTTATATCAAAGCATCTCTCTTATTTGTTGCTTGAACACTTTAGATAGTTTTATTTCTATTCACCCTAATGAATTATTAATGTTATTTGTGTTGTTTTTTGGTGTTTGATATTTACATATCGGTGATTGTCAACCATTATATGCCGACTTTTTATTGATGGATATTGTTTTGAGCTCCGTGTAAACATTTTTTCTTAGCTTGAACTCAACTTTATTACATAAATTAAATAATTCTTTTTTGTAGGTATTTATTTATTTGTAAATAAAAAAATAGAAAACTGTTTATACCTGCAAACCGCATATGACTTTACATACGGCTTATTCACTGTTAGGTGATCTGTATGAACACATATGCATGTCGCATTCCTGAACCTTGGATTTTGTAACAGGACTTTCCCAGACCTGCAAGAATTTGACTGCATTTGTTGTAGTATCATTTTCTAAAGTGACACATTTTGTCCAATGTACAAAATCATCTGATGCATCCTATGTAGATGATCTTTTATTTAGAGAAGTGGCGACGATGTCTTGCAGGAGAACACCGACTCAATGAGACTTGATTCTTCCTCGTGTCGAGTTCGTGTATATAGCTCCTCTTCTCAATCCTTTACATGGCTGTATTTTGAGTTTGTTTACGATTTTTCCATTCCCCATCTTTTTGATTGAGTTTCCTTTAGTTTTATCAAACGGACTGTGCGACTGCAGATGATTTGACTGGCCACATCCACTAGCTCCATCCAGAAATCCGAACCAAAGTTTGCCTAACACTAAACTCATGCCAACACTCGTAGGTGAAAGATTGAGTTTAGGGAGGGGGATATAGTGATGATTCACTTTCAAAAAGAGTGCTTCCTTGAGATCATTCACCCCAAAATTAGCGCAAAAGAAGTCTAGACCTTCTAAAAGCATTAAGAAATTAGTTCATATGTTTACAAATTAGATCTACTGTTGGAAATTAACATCCCACCTATATTTTATATTTTGATTTCTATCCCTACTACGAGGAAAATGCAACTAGCTAGGAACCTTTGCATATGGTTTCTCCACCACCACCACCACTAACAATGATTGCATCATCTTCAAGCCTGATTGGTGACATCTTGGACATTTGTGGATAGGTAGCATTTGGTTGAATTACTCCACATTTTCTGGTATGAGGAGTCACATGAAGGATAGTTCGTGGATTGAGGAGTATGAGTTAGAGTGAGTTAGAGAAGCTCAACCTCGATCTATTGCCCAGCTACTATGATGCGATCTTATCAGCGCAAGATTCTTCTCAACAAGGTTATAGATGCTGTTCAGGCCCAAACATAAGGGCCTAATCATTTTTTTCTCCAAAAGATGAAAAAGTTCATAGGTCTTTATGTAATTTGATTTATTTTTAGTCAAGAGTCTAGGGTTTGAGGGGTCCACAATGCTTAAAAAGGATAGGAAGGGGTGAGTACAATAGTCACCTTTTGAGAGGAAAAAAATCCCCGGACCCCTCCACCATCTTCTCTGTCCAACCCCTACCCCTCTCATTAACCATGTTTTTTTCTTCTTTCCTCTCTATCTCCTCTTTCTTCAATCCAAAGGAAAACCCACAGTTCTCCACCCAATACCCCCTGCTGCCTCCGCCCCATCCCCGATTGCCTCCGAGTCCGTAAATAAATCTAAACCACCACCGTCTCAGCTATTGCTCTCCACGGGTGGCTTTCTCAGCAAGTCCCACTTGCCCATAATTCTCGCTAAACCTCATCATCGTCTTGCGATATTATTGTCAACAGGTTCCCTTTGAAACTGATTATCTTCATTTCCATTTGACCTTGGGTGGGGTTGCTGGTCAATAGGAGTTACCCATGCTTTATATGCACGAACATACATATTACACTATTATCAGTAGTTGAAGCTGAATAATTTTGCATCTACGGTGATATCAAGTGGTAGTTTTGCATATAGAGTTGCATCATCTCATCTGCAACAATTGCTGTTTCTTGCAAGATAAATTAAATCTATAGCATATAGAGTTAAGATATTTCTTTTAATTTCTTATTATTCTTTCATTTTTTGTTTAATGATTATTTGTTCTTATTTGGTTAGCCTAATATCAATGCAAATGAGGAGATTATTAATGACAGTCCTAGGAAAGATCAAACATCTGCTTTGATAGAGCCTTCTTCTCCAGGACTTCGAAGGAGAGCTGTGTAAGATACTTTAATGATGTCATGTTATCAATTCATTTTCTTATTTGGAACTGATTGCCTTGTTAAATATGCAGAGCTCATCTAAAAACTGAAGAAAGAACCCATGAAATATCTGAGATACAGTCTCAACCTGTTAAATTGGATGCCAACGCTCAATCTCACATAGAAAAGCATAGGTATGTTAGATGACATGAAGATAGCCGACTGTTTTTCCATAAAAGTTTGTATCGTAGCTTGTACATACAGCTTCTGTTCATTAATGAAGTTTTATATATGCACTTTATTCTTGATTTTTTTGTACAAGAATGAATATGCGTGGCATTGTTATGTTTCTATCATGTTCTCTTTAAGAATTGAAGTCCTGGCATTGGTTCATGTGTTTTTGATATAGGAATGAAAAGAATATGGAAGAGAGACAGGCAACAAGAACAAAAAAATGTCTGATCTCAGCTATTGGTTGTCAACTTTGTGGATTACTTGTTGATTATGGATCTAGGCCTTGCGTAGACTCTTCGATTTCATATTACCTTTCCTTTATCCATACGATCTTCGAAAAGTCCATTGCATTTTACTTGAACTTGAAAGCATTGACCCCCATTGCACAAATGCTCACTTTACATGCAGCTAATTGATGTTATCCCAGATCCTCTTTATGTTTGTCTTAGCTCATTGTGATCCTCAGTCTTGTCTTATCATTTTTCATAAAGCCTCTTATTGAGTAAACATTTGATCATTATTCTTATACAATTTGTGTCGCTCTTGTGCTATGCAAAGCAACCTTGCATGATTTCTTGCAGTTGCACCTGAATGCGGCTAACATTAGCCTCATGCAACCCAATCTTGTTTTATCATTATTCAACACCATGTACATGCATGCCTCAGGTTGAACATCACCGTGTATGTGTTCCCTACTTGACATGTTACCTTGCACCGCTATTGTTGCCTCTCTCACATGTGCTCTTACAATTTCATGCATCATGATGATGTCTAGTCCAACACCATTTACAAACTTTGCACTGATTGATGCTTTCCCAACGGCTAAATTAATATGTAGCACACACACACACACGACTACCTTGTGCTCATTACTATTGGCTACTCTTCTTTACTTGCTCCCTTATGCCCGTTGATTACCAGTTGCATGTCTAACGAGTCGAAGTGGATATATATCGTATTTTGATATAATATGTGTTATATTTTAAAGGGCTAAATGCATATTAAGAGAGATCAACGAGAGAGGAAATTGCATGTAGATTGAGGGAGGGAACATCTGCATTAAGGGGTGGCAACGACACCGATCAACATGACCCTAAATATAGGTTTTGGTCATCATATAAGTGTCTGGCTGAAACGAGATTTCTACCAAAAAAATGGTCATTTCTTCTAGCTATCACCCTAAAGGCTGAAATATTGTCCATTTTGGTTGAATTTGATCACTTGTTGAAATCGAAGTGCGATCAGAATCAGTCGAATTTGGATGGAATTTGAGTAAGGGTGTCCATCGAGTTAAACGAGTTGAGTAAGCCCCGACTAAGACCCAAACTGGATAAGGACTCGAGCTCGGACATAATCTTGGAGTCCAAGAATGTTGACTCGAACTCAAATTCATTGAGTTTGAATTGGCTCACGAGCCTCTTAATGAGCTTTTTGTTGGTTGATTTTATATTGTTGTTTGTGAACTTTCTCTAAAGAAGCAAATGAACTCATTAGGATTCTCCATAATGACAATATTGTTTGAATTGTTAGACAATATATATATATGTATCTAGTCACGTGTATATGATAATATATAAATATTTGGCATATAATACAAGTACATACAAACATCCATAACAAATAACATGTCAGTGCCACATCATTTTCTTCTCGTTCATACAACATGTATGTCCATATGGAATGAAAATATATAAAAAATCGTGCTGCAAAAGTTTGTATATGGTATTCAGTCGGAGACAGGGTACAAAGTATCGTGATATATCGACGATATATTAGTATCGGCATGGGATCGGTATCGATATGGCGATATATACTTATTTTTTGGTCCTTCACAAAAGTATGTCGATATGGGCGATATTGTCGAAATATCGGTTCGACTATATCAATATGTTGTCAATATCGACATTTCTTACCTTGGTCGGGCGGGGATGGGGGGAGGTCACTGAATCAAGAATATTTCTTAGTTAAGAGAACATATGAATTATTCGGTTATGTATTTTTAATTAGTTTAATATAAAAATTATGTCTAATATATATTCTTATATATTTATATATGTGGTCTATCAGTCAATAAATGCCCAAGATAAAAATATGAATAAAAAAGTTACATATATGAAGCTTTAACATTTGTGATGATACTTGAGTAAATGGGAACATTTAGAAAATAAAAAGAAAAAAATTAGCAGTTTTCTTGCTGTAATAGACGGTCAAATATTCGACCCAATACGATCAAATATTTGGCAATGTTTGGGTTGGATCAAATATTGATTGAATAGCTATATTCTATTTAGTAACCCCCTGAATTAGAATATTCGATCAATTCGATCGAATATTGCAACAATGAAAAACAACTGATGAGAAAAACCTGAGTTTTTGAGTCGAGTTAGCTGGTTGGACCATGCTCAGCTCAAATCGAATTCAATAGCCTTAATGAGTCATTTATCTGACTTGAACTTGTACTCAATAGCTTGTTGAACTTGGCTCACGAGCTCCTATCAAGTTGAGTTCGATTCTAGCTCATCTAGGTCGGGCTTTCCTGACACCTCTAAATTTGAGGCCATGCCATTGAGGCACAACAATGAGGGAGAGCATTAAGGTGAGTTCTTAGTAGGGGAGGTAGAGGATGAGGCAAGACAACTAGTTGAGGTGAAGTTGGGAGATTCATTGAGGAATGATTTAGTTTTGGTTGTCCACATTTCTCTTTAGGGGCTTATGGAGTGTCAAAGTTCCTTTTGTTAGAGGCATCATAAAGAATTGGAGTTCAATGACTTTGCTATGGTGTTGTGGTTTAGACTTTAGTGTTATATAAAGGTCTAACCTTTGTGCCGATGGTTCCTTATTGAGCTTAGATTGTTCATGTTCGTTGTTCTAAATTCATTTCTTTGGGAGGCTTGGTGGCACCATTTGAGAGGTTATTAATAAGGGTGTTGATAGGTCTCGAGCTTGGTTTTCTACTCTTGTCGGTTTTAACCTAGGGTCCTCTTGGTGATTATAATCATCAACGATAATAATGTTATAAGTGAGAACCATTTCCTTCCAAGTGGTGCTGAGAGATTGTTGTTAAGAGATATTTATCTTTATTTCTTTTATGTATTTCCTTTTCTTATTGTCTCTATTGTGTAATTTGCCTAGAGCGTCAGAAGGTTTGCAGACTTTATATGGCTATGTATGGCCTTAAGCGGAGACCCAGAGCATGGTCCAAAAGCTCTTGGACTTGATAAAGCAACATGACCTTATGCGACCGATTGCAGATCATTTACTGCTTGTTTAGAGGATTCAAAGAGGCATCGTTGTTACAATGGTCTATGTTGATGATATCATTGTTACATGAGATGATGTGCGTGCTTTAGTGCGACTTAAGAATTCCTTGGACAATAGTTTGTCACCACGGATCTTGTCGATTTACTATACTTCCTAGGGCTTGATTTCGCCAGGAACCAATGGTGTCTTGTGATGACCTAGAGGAAGTATGTTACAGATTTTCTCTCAGAGACATGCATGATAGATTGTAGACCTGCCACTACTCGTGGATCCCAGTATGAAGCTATATGATGATGATACAGAGGTGGTGGGCAAAAGGGGATACGAAGAGCTCATTGAGAAGCTCCTCTATGTAACCATTACTAAGCTAGACATCTCCTTTGCTATAAGCAAAATTAGTCATTTTATGGAGCAACCGAGACACGCACATATAGATGCAGTTCACATGATCATGAGGTATCTAAAGTCCTTTCTAGGTCTTGGATTGCTCTTTAGCATGAGGACATCCCTTGTCGTCATAGCATATGCAGATGCATACTATGCAGGATGCACCACGGACATCTATCTCTGGCTTTGCAATGATCATAGGGAGCTCTTTGATTTCATGGAAGAGCAAGAAGCAGATCGTGGTTGCTAGATCTAGTGCCGAGTCAAAGTACATAGCTATGGCATAGGGAAACACTGAGATGATGTGGGTCAGATACATTCGGACTGACCTTGATATTGATGTACCTCTTCCTACACATCTACAATGAGCCAACCATGTTGCTCTCTTAATTACCAACAACGCCGCCTTTCATGAGAGTACCAAGCACATTGACACAGATTTATTTTTGTTTTTTTGCAAACTTGGTAGTTTTGAGGGTCCAAGCATCCCCTCTCATTCATAAAGAAAGGTATTACAATGTAGCTCAGATGAGGCATTTTGCCTCTACAAGAAGCGTTCTCCTCAAAATGGCCAACATGGCCTTAAAAAATAAGTACACTGCCACAGCAAGTGGCCAACATGGCCAGCAAAACACAATTAATCATCACTATCACTATATTTCCTCAAGGTCTTCTCCTTGGTTTTTCTATATTTTGGGGTCTTCTTCTTCACAGACTTCCATATCTGCTTGATCTTCCAATTAAAATCAGAGCTGTGTATAATGGGATGGTTACTTTTGTAAGGGTCACTAAGACCTGCATCTGAATCTTCATCTTCAGTATCATCTTCTTCAGCATCGTCACCTGACAATGCCACAAGGGGAGTAAATGATTGAAATGATGGAACTTCAACCATTTCAGTGTTCAGCAAGCAAGGCTGCTGCAGTTGCTGCTTTTTCTGAAGAGACAGTGGGGGAGTCAATAATTTTTCCTCGTTTCCTTCATGCTCCTTCTGCAGTAGAGGGAAGTAAGGCGTTGCATCCCCTTAAGAGCAGATTTTTCAGTCTGCTGCTGCTTCTTTTGTGTTGATATCTTCTTTTTCTTTTTTGAATTAGATGTGGGACTCCATCCTTTTTCATAATAGGGATCCATCCTTATCTTTTCATCACATGCACTCCCTTTTCTTTTGAAAATGGGAGATCTCAAGATTTCTTTATCCCAGCAGATCAACCTCATTTTCAACCTCCATGTCCATTTGTTTCAGTGGTTGCTGGGGCATCTTTGGCGATACAGAATCATCTATCACATAAGGAGATCGATTTCCACATAAGCCCTCACGTAGTTTGGTCTTGTGAATGCAATCACATCTTTGTCAACGCAAATTAATTTGCCTATTACTTGTGCAATGGACTATAATTCCAGGATTATGAAGATGCACATTCAGTCCTGGAATACATATCCAAATAGGGTAGTGAGAGCTTGTGAACCCCCTAGGATCTGGGTACCCGTTAATCACACATTTTGCATTACAACATTCATTTCTATCGCATTAAGCAACTGAAAGTACGGGGAAATTTTTCGCGAATGAAACAAATTCATCTGACATTCACAATCAACATTTATAACCACAAACACATAGAACAATGGTCACCAAAATCTTATTTCATTTCATTAACTTCCATATATTTTACATGTACAAAGTCTGACAGTACATACATTATATCCCAAAATCTGACTGAAGAGAAAGAAACATAATACATTATACATTGAACAGAACTAGCACAAAATAAACCATACCGTTGGGTATAAAATTTATCTTCTGAATCCATGTATAGCTACTGAACCGCAGGCTGTTTGCCTGCCAAGCGTGCAAGGAAGAAAAGGCATCAGCGGTTGCTGGTACCTCCCAAAAACTTATATAGAAATAACAGACATTTATTATTTACAAAAGAAAGCAAGTAGAGAGGTATGAGCAACTCAAATTTAAAATTTATTTCTACTTGCAAATGTAAAAGGTTTCCAAATTTCTAGCAAGCACCTCTTATGATCAGCCATTATCCCAACATTTCCCACATGAGTATATTTCTATGGTGACTAATTGATCATAAGTATGATATTTTATTCTCATATTACTCAGAGATCATATTTTTGGATTTTGATGATGGGAAAGATAAGATGAGAAGATATAATGGTTTATTTAATTCTGAAGCCTAGTTACTCCTTTAAGTTAGTGGATAGTCTGTGGTCTTGGTTCTTGTGAAACCTCACACTATGACTCTAAGACTTGGGGAATGTCTTAGGGTTGGGGGGCCTCCGTAGGCATGCGGTGTTGTGTAATGCATCCTAACTAAGTTCCCAACACGTCCACTAACTCAAAGGGATTTTGAATCAGATTAGTATCTTTTCCATTTACTCAATTTTAATTATAATCCCTTAAAACCTTAAGTGTAACTGTCTCAGATGAAACTCTAGATGGTATGGATATAGAGATGGATGATCTGGATGTAGAATCAAACCCTTCAATCCTTAGTGCAACAGTCTCAAATGTAACTCTAAATGATATAGATATAGATATGGATGATCTGGATGTAACATCGCCAAGTCTGTTGGCGAAGAAAAACTCAAGCGGTGAAGAAGCCAACAAAAGGCTCTTCCGTCTCGCCCTCTAATTGGAAGGACGGTCCAATAGAGGGATAGGTCTACACTCCCAAACTACGCCACTGAGACGGGTGAGAGGGACTTCCCGGAAAAGTCGCTCTAGAAAACAGCCCGACCGGTAACGGGCAACCGAGCTCGCACGTAAAACTGAAAACCAAGGATCCCCCGCCTGGGTATCCTAAAACAGGGTCAGCGGAATGGTCTAAAGTCGGGATCCCAACGAGGTGTAAAAACACTGTGAGCTCACGTTAAAAACCGAAGGGGGACTGGGATCCTAGACCCGCGCACTTGGCGGCCGCTGCCCAAACTGGGCTTCCTTTCCTCCGCCCAGTTGAGGGTCACCGCGCCCTCGCACAGTCAGGTATAAGGTTCACCGTGACCGGCATTACTGAGTATCATTCATCACTTGATCAATTATCATTTTTCTTAATTATTTCCGTAGTTGTTTGCACATGTCCATATCTTTGTCAAAGATCTTTTGATATTTCTAATACTCATTAAATCATATAACCATATCTGACATCCATTAACAAACTATATGTCTATATCGACCAGATGATCCATTACAAAATGAAACATACATCTAGTTTTCATTCAAGTCACGATGCAAAGGTCACTGTCTATAGATCTTAAAGGTGAGCAATCACATATGGTCATTGTCTTAATTGATTTTGATAAACATATTTAATGATATACTGATTTTATAAACATGGTGCATATAGTTTGATATAAGGATGATTGTATTAAAGCAAAATGAAGATGTAGCAAAATTTTGAATGAGCTAATGTACTTCATTTGAGGTACTTGAAAATTGTTTCTTCTTCCAAGTGGTCATGTGAAACAAGTGTTTTGACAATTCCCTCAGAATTCGAGTTACGGATCAAAACTTTTTGTATGGATGATGTGTGGTAGATCCGTTCGTGATAGATGTGGAAACCAAAGTGATCCTGCGAGTAACTTTGATCCAGTTCATCTTTATCTTAGTTATGTGAGGACTATTCTTTTAGATACACCCGTCATATGGAAAGTTCTTGTTAATGACCGATGGTGGCACAAGTGGAAAATACATGCCACATAATAATCTGAACTCTTCTAGTTGTCTCTTCCCAACATGTGCACATATAGGAGGGACCAATCTCTACACATGCCTTAACCTGGGAAACCATACACTGTATTTGTCTTAAATCCAATCCTAATCTCGATAATGCAAAGATCATGTTTTCAACATTGATATGCCTATAAAAATGAGAAATACCCTTAACTTGATATCATAATGCTATTTCATGTAGTTTAATGGAGGATGTGTTTACTTATAGACTGACATATATAACTGAAGTGACATAGTTTTGAAGGAGTGGACAAAGTGCACATGAATTACTTCGATAAATTTTTTGTTTGGTGGTAAGGAGAAGAAAGTTGTAGACAGATGTATATAACAAATAACAGTTACATGTCCCCTTCTAAGAAACTATGAACTTTCTGATACACAATTCTTGTCTAATGATTTCAAGGATCACTGTTTAGTATATAATAGTATGCATTACCAACCCAGGTATGAATAATCATGTTTTGTCCCTTAGATATCAAATATTATTATTAATGAATTTAATTAATTTTTTTACACTAATCACAAAGTACAGAAAATTTAAATTTAAATTTGGGATTTTCCATATTTCCTACAGTGTAAAATCACATAATCATAGGTGGTTGAAAACAATTTTTCTGAATCCGTAATTTACATTTAAATCTGAAAATTTTCATATCTAGTATCTAAATCTCAGAAATCTGAAAAATCTATCCAGTATCCAATCTCATAACCAGAAGTACTGTGAAAACAAAAATCTCTGAACAGATAATTAAAATTCTGGATCTGACTTTACAGATAATTATAGTCGGGATCTGACTTTGTATGACATTATGGCAGCAAAAAGAATGGTTAAGGATTGTACATATAATCAAGTGAAATGAGCATGCATGGCAGCAAAGGAATGGGGAAAGAGGTACCTTGATCTTTTGAATGTGAAAAAGAGGGCTTGCATGTAAGGAAATTTCCCAAGAAAAGCTCCAGCAAACTGCTGGACAGCAGCTTCAAGCTTCAAAGAAGGAGAAAGGAGTCTCCAATGGCTGATGATTTGGAGCAAGGAGCAGCAGCTCCTTGGCTGCAACAGTTGTCTCCAGTGATTACCTTCAATGAGGCAGAAATTTCCTCTTGTCAAAAGCCTTTATTGCAGCTTCAAGAAAGAGAGGACAGCAGCAAGAGAAGAAGAGGCTGTAGCATTTTTCCCAGGTAGTAGCTGTAGAAATAGGAGATGGAGAACTTGAGCTTTTGGGAATGACATGAGAGGACGAGAGAGGAATGTCGTTGGAATTGGACTCAATAGACAAGAGAAGGATGGAAATCAAGAAGGGCTTGTGTGATATAAATAAGGAGGGAGAGCTCCCCTTTGATTGACAAGTGGAGTAAAAGGAAACCCAAATGGAAAAGATAGAGAGGAAAGGGAAAAAAAACTCCACGGCTGGAACCAGTACAACCTGGTAACCTGGTTACTGTTTTGGAATTATTATATATATATTTTAAACAAAATATCTCTTTATTTGACATACATAAAAAATCTACCGTACGCGCACCTCGGGCGTCTGTTTTTGACGCGAAATATCTCGATTTGACCGTCTCGGAACGACGATCAATATGAGTATAATATTGATATATTTTCGATCGAGTTTTGAATATCCGAAATTTTCGGATACGGATTTTGTTTAAGGTTAAATTTTACGATTTATAAATATCAAACGACCTCCGATTGACGAACGGTCGATTCCGTTGATCCTCTATCGTTGAATCGGTTCCAATGACGGTCTCGGTTCATTTTGTGGTTTCCGAATTTGCGTCGCGGCTTTTCACGGCGCGCGCTACGATGCGACCGTTTTTTTTCGGTCGATTTCGTTCGAACGACTTTGGATTCATGATCAATTGGTCGTTTTAGGTTGTTTAGTATTGAGCGACAATGTTTTTGGGTTCATTGGACCCAAAATCGGACGAGTTCGGGTTTGGCGGATTTCGGATGTTACAAATATAAAAACCTCAAAGGGAGTCTCGTCCTCGAGACTCGAGTCAAGGCTATTAGGTATCTTGTTTGAATTCCATATGTCCATAAAAACCTCAAAGGGTTTTGAACCCATAAAAACCTCAAAGAGAAATCAAGCCATATATTGTAACATATATCTAATTACAAAGGCTTGTTTCGATGATTACATCAGAAAAGTTGCGGGTATCGTGCCCGCATGTCGGCTTCGGTCTCCCACGTCGCCTCTTCGACGTCGTGTCGATGCCACAACACGTTGACCAATGGAATCTCCTTACTGTGAAGCTTCTTCACATCACGGTCAAGTATCTGTACTGGCCTCTCCTCGTACGTTAAGTCAGGCTCTATGCCAAGATTCTCGTAACTGATGATGTGCCGAGGGTCGTGCACATACTTTTTCAAATTGGATATATGGAATACGTTGTGGATAGCTGAAAGATGTGGAGGAAGGGCTACTCGGTAGGCCACTTTCCTAGCTCGAGCAAGAATCTCGAACGGTCCAACATATCGTGGCGCCAACTTGCCACGAACACCGAATCTCTGCACTCCCTTCATGGGAGATACACGAAGAATACCCAATCTCCCACCTGTAATTTACAGGGATGTCATTAGTATGTGATTATCTAAATGCCATACATATGTTATAATTGAATGGATGAAGAGGAAAGATTGGATTATCTGGAACTCCAAATCTCTTCTCCGACGGTCTGCATAGCTCTTCTGGCGGCTTTGTGTCGTTAGAAGCCTCCGTCTCACAAGATCAACAGCTCTCGCAGTCTCCTCCAAGAGATCTACGGAGTAGAGAGCATGGTCACCTACCTCCCGCCAACTGAGAGGTGTAAGACATCTCCGCCCGTATAGGGCTTCGAATGGTGCCATACCAATACTGGAGTGATAGCTGTTGTTGTACGTGAATTCTACTAACGGTAGATGGTCCTTCCAGGATCCCTTCCTACTCCAAAGAGCATGCGCGAAGCAAATCCTCTAGTGTCTGAATGGTGCGCTCACTCTGTCCATCTGTCTGCGGATGATATGCAGAACTCATCTTCAGCTCTGTCTGTA
Organism: Ottelia alismoides; assembly: GCA_037367405.1. Classification (NCBI taxonomy): domain Eukaryota; kingdom Viridiplantae; phylum Streptophyta; class Magnoliopsida; order Alismatales; family Hydrocharitaceae; genus Ottelia; species Ottelia alismoides. The sequence continues at coordinate 120,889 of JAZKJV010010321.1, read as the reverse complement.
GTGCTGACATGAACTGATGCCAATAATGAGATGTAAATCTCGAATCTCTATCAGACACCACTTCTCGTGGTATACCGTGAAGTCTGATGATGTTTTGCACGTAGAGCTTAGCCATTCTGGATGGAGTGTAAATCTTGTTGACAGGTATTAAATGGGCTGACTTGGTCAACCTATCAATAACGATCCAAATGGAAACATGGCCACCGGGTGTCTTCGGCAATCCCGTGACAAAATCCATATAAATGCTCTCCCACTTCCACTCGGGAATGGAGAGAGACTGCAATAATCCTGGCGGTCTCCTGTGCTCAACCTTGACCATCTGACAAGTCATGCATCTGCTAACATGTAGCGCCATATCGCGCTTCATTCCATCCCACCAGAAACGTCGACGCAGATCACGGTACATCTTCGTGCTGCCTGTATGGATAGATAACCGTGAACTGTGTGCCTCATCAAGAATATCTCTACGTAACTGCTCGCCGTTAGGCACAACGACTCGACTCGCCTTCCATAAAATAGACTCTGTCACAACAAAATTATCAACCTCGTCCTTGACAGCGCGCATGTATCTGTCTCGAATCCAAGGATCTGTCTTCTAGCCTTCGACAATGCGATCCCACAAACTACTGAATCGTGGAGGCACAGCAGTAAAAATGGATGCGCTCTCCTGAGGATGCCAATCTGTTAAAGCGGAAAGCATATCCCATGTATATAGCCAGTTCGCCGTACCATCAGCATGTGCTCTCCTGTTGAGTGCATCATCCACCACGTTTCCCTTACCAGGATGGTAAGAGATCGTGCAATCATAATCCTTCAGCAGCTCGTGCCATCTGTGCTGCCTCATGTTCAGCTCCTTCTGATCAAAGATATACTTCAGACTCTTGTGGTCGGTAAAGATCTCAAAATTTACCCCATATAGGTAGTGACGCCCGATCTTCAAGGCAAAGATGCCGTCAACTCCAAATCATGTGTGGGGTAGTTCCGCTCGTGCGGTCTCAACCGCCGTGATGCGTAAGCAATCACCTGTCCTCTTTGCATCAATACTGCTCCTAGACCTTCTCCAGATGCATCTGTGTAGACTGCATAGTCCTGAGTGCCTGAAGGAAGAGCAAGAATAGGCGTTGTAGTCAATCTTTCCTTCAGTGTCTGGAAGGCCTGCTCACATGAATCTTCCCAAATGAATGGATTTCCTTTCTACGTCAACCGTGTCAGAGGACGAACGATGCGTGAAAATCCGTTGATAAAGCGTCTGTAATAACCCGCTAGCCCAAGGAAGCTCTGAATCGGCGTGACAATCTTGGGCTGCTCCCAAGGCATAACTGCATCTATCTTCGCAGGATCAACCGCGATACCTGCCCCAGAAATGATATGCCCGAGAAACGAGACCTGGGATAACCAGAACTCACACTTGCTCAACTTGGCATATAGCTTGTGCTCCCTCAATGTATCCAAAACAATTTGTAGATCATTCGCATGATCTCATTTATTCCGTGAGTTGATGAGCACATCTTTTATGAACACCACTACAAACTTGTCCAAGTATGGACGGAAGATCCTATTCATTATATCCATAAAAGACGCAGGTGCATTGGTGAGGCCAAACGGCATCACCACAAACTCGTAGTGTCCATAGCGCGTCCTGAAGGCTGTCTTCGGAATGTCCGACTCACGAATCCTCAGCTGATGGTAGTCGGAGCGAAGATCGATCTTCGAGAACACCGAAGGTCCTTGGAGTTGATCAAATAAATCATCGATGCGCGGCAAAGGATAACGGTTCTTCACCGTTCTCTTATTCAGCTGCCTGTAATCGATATATAACCTCATGGATCCGTCCTTCTTCTTGACAAATAAAACCGGTGCACCCCAAGGTGAAGTGCTCGGCCGCACTAATCCTAAGTTAAGTAACCCATTTAACTGCACCTTCAGCTCTCTTAACTTAGCAGGTAACATACGGTAAGGAGTCATCGAGATCGGCTGTGTTTTTGATAGTAATGTGATTTCAAACTCAATTTCTCTCTCAGGAGGTAATCCCGGTAGCTCATCAGGAAACACATCTGGGTATTCTTGAAACTACTCGGATGTCATGTATCATCGGCTCCTGATCAGATACCTCCTGAACGAATGCAAGATATGAATCACAACCCTGATCGACAAGTCGCTGGGCTCGCAACACTGAAATGTACTACATGGTGGAGTCATGTATGGTACCCTCAAAGGTGAACTCGGGTAAATCTGGGATTTTGAAGACAACCGTCTTCCTAAAGCAATTACCAAGTGCATGGTGAGTAGATAGCCAATCCATGCCCAAAATTAAGTCAAACTCATCAAGCCGTAGAAGTAGACAATCTGTGAGCATCTCGTGTCCTTCTATCAGTACGAGCAAGTGCCTAACTATCTAAGAAATAACAACCAGCTGGCCACCTGGCCCTTGAATGTGATATGAAGAAGAGAGAGTTTCTGCGACTCTACATAAAGAAGCAATTAGCTTCGAAGTAAGAAAAGAATGTGTCACACTAGAATCAAATAGACTATGGAAAGGTCGATACGAGTAGTCAGTATGTGTGCTACTTTGTTAGTCATCTCCTGGTCTGGTCGGGATGACATGGCTCTGCATGAGAACCATTTATTAGTCATAAAATCAATGGTTCGCAGATAATATGATATATGTTTTTCTCTTCTTGGGATATAATATGAAAATTAATGAATTTGGTGACTTCTGTGGTAATTGAATATGAATGTCATATTTTCCCTTCTCAGACTCATGACAAGTCGGAAGACTGTCGCTATCCGAAAATTCAATGCGATCTAAATTGAAATACTGCGAATGTGCGTATCGGGGTACCACTGCTCTGATACCAAACTGTGAACCCCCTAGGATCTGGGTACCCGTTAATCACACATTTTGCATTACAACATTCATTTCTATCGCATTAAGCAACTGAAAGTACGGGGAAATTTTTCGCGAATGAAACAATTTCATCTGACATTCACAATCAACATTTATAACCACAAATACATAGAACAATGGTCACCAAAATCTTATTTCATTTCATTAACTTCCATATATTTTACATGTACAAAGTCTGACAGTACATACATTATATCCCAAAATCTGACTGAAGAGAAAGAAACATAATACATTATACATTGAACAGAACTAGCACAAAATAAACCATACCGTTGGGTATAAAATTTATCTTCTGAATCCATGTATAGCTACTGAACCGCAGGCTGTTTGCCTGCCAAGCGTGCAAGGAAGAAAAGGCGTCAGCGGTTGCTGGTACCTCCCAAAAACTTATATAGAAATAACAGACATTTATTATTTACAAAAGAAAGCAAGTAGAGAGGTATGAGCAACTCAAATTTAAAATTTATTTCTACTTGCAAATGTAAAAGGTTTCCAAATTTCTAGCAAGCACCTCTTATGATCAGCCATTATCCCAACATTTCCCACATGAGTATATTTCTATGGTGACTAATTGATCATAAGTATGATATTTTATTCTCATATTACTCAGAGATCATATTTTTGGATTTTGATGATGGGAAAGATAAGATGAGAAGATATAATGGTTTATTTAATTCTGAAGCCTAGTTACTCCTTTAAGTTAGTGGATAGTCTGTGGTCTTGGTTCTTGTGAAACCTCACACTATGACTCTAAGACTTGGGGAATGTCTTAGGGTTGGGGGGCCTCCGTAGGCATGCGGTGTTGTGTAATGCATCCTAACTAAGTTCCCAACACGTCCACTAACTCAAAGGGATTTTGAATCAGATTAGTATCTTTTCCATTTACTCAATTTTAATTATAATCCCTTAAAACCTTAAGTGTAACTGTCTCAGATGAAACTCTAGATGGTATGGATATAGAGATGGATGATCTGGATGTAGAATCAAACCCTTCAATCCTTAGTGCAACAGTCTCAAATGTAACTCTAAATGATATAGATATAGATATGGATGATCTGGATGTAACATCGCCAAGTCTGTTGGCGAAGAAAAACTCAAGCGGTGAAGAAGCCAACAAAAGGCTCTTCCGTCTCGCCCTCTAATTGGAAGGACGGTCCAATAGAGGGATAGGTCTACACTCCCAAACTACGCCACTGAGACGGGTGAGAGGGACTTCCCGGAAAAGTCGCTCTAGAAAACAGCCCGACCGGTAACGGGCAACCGAGCTCGCACGTAAAACTGAAAACCAAGGATCCCCCGCCTGGGTATCCTAAAACAGGGTCAGCGGAATGGTCTAAAGTCGGGATCCCAACGAGGTGTAAAAACACTGTGAGCTCACGTTAAAAACCGAAGGGGGACTGGGATCCTAGACCCGCGCACTTGGCGGCCGCTGCCCAAACTGGGCTTCCTTTCCTCCGCCCAGTTGAGGGTCACCGCGCCCTCGCACAGTCAGGTATAAGGTTCACCGTGACCGGCATTACTGAGTATCATTCATCACTTGATCAATTATCATTTTTCTTAATTATTTCCGTAGTTGTTTGCACATGTCCATATCTTTGTCAAAGATCTTTTGATATTTCTAATACTCATTAAATCATATAACCATATCTGACATCCATTAACAAACTATATGTCTATATCGACCAGATGATCCATTACAAAATGAAACATACATCTAGTTTTCATTCAAGTCACGATGCAAAGGTCACTGTCTATAGATCTTAAAGGTGAGCAATCACATATGGTCATTGTCTTAATTGATTTTGATAAACATATTTAATGATATACTGATTTTATAAACATGGTGCATATAGTTTGATATAAGGATGATTGTATTAAAGCAAAATGAAGATGTAGCAAAATTTTGAATGAGCTAATGTACTTCATTTGAGGTACTTGAAAATTGTTTCTTCTTCCAAGTGGTCATGTGAAACAAGTGTTTTGACAATTCCCTCAGAATTCGAGTTACGGATCAAAACTTTTTGTATGGATGATGTGTGGTAGATCCGTTCGTGATAGATGTGGAAACCAAAGTGATCCTGCGAGTAACTTTGATCCAGTTCATCTTTATCTTAGTTATGTGAGGACTATTCTTTTAGATACACCCGTCATATGGAAAGTTCTTGTTAATGACCGATGGTGGCACAAGTGGAAAATACATGCCACATAATAATCTGAACTCTTCTAGTTGTCTCTTCCCAACATGTGCACATATAGGAGGGACCAATCTCTACACATGCCTTAACCTGGGAAACCATACACTGTATTTGTCTTAAATCCAATCCTAATCTCGATAATGCAAAGATCATGTTTTCAACATTGATATGCCTATAAAAATGAGAAATACCCTTAACTTGATATCATAATGCTATTTCATGTAGTTTAATGGAGGATGTGTTTACTTATAGACTGACATATATAACTGAAGTGACATAGTTTTGAAGGAGTGGACAAAGTGCACATGAATTACTTCGATAAATTTTTTGTTTGGTGGTAAGGAGAAGAAAGTTGTAGACAGATGTATATAACAAATAACAGTTACATGTCCCCTTCTAAGAAACTATGAACTTTCTGATACACAATTCTTGTCTAATGATTTCAAGGATCACTGTTTAGTATATAATAGTATGCATTACCAACCCAGGTATGAATAATCATGTTTTGTCCCTTAGATATCAAATATTATTATTAATGAATTTAATTAATTTTTTTACACTAATCACAAAGTACAGAAAATTTAAATTTAAATTTGGGATTTTCCATATTTCCTACAGTGTAAAATCACATAATCATAGGTGGTTGAAAACAATTTTTCTGAATCCGTAATTTACATTTAAATCTGAAAATTTTCATATCTAGTATCTAAATCTCAGAAATCTGAAAAATCTATCCAGTATCCAATCTCATAACCAGAAGTACTGTGAAAACAAAAATCTCTGAACAGATAATTAAAATTCTGGATCTGACTTTACAGATAATTATAGTCGGGATCTGACTTTGTATGACATTATGGCAGCAAAAAGAATGGTTAAGGATTGTACATATAATCAAGTGAAATGAGCATGCATGGCAGCAAAGGAATGGGGAAAGAGGTACCTTGATCTTTTGAATGTGAAAAAGAGGGCTTGCATGTAAGGAAATTTCCCAAGAAAAGCTCCAGCAAACTGCTGGACAGCAGCTTCAAGCTTCAAAGAAGGAGAAAGGAGTCTCCAATGGCTGATGATTTGGAGCAAGGAGCAGCAGCTCCTTGGCTGCAACAGTTGTCTCCAGTGATTACCTTCAATGAGGCAGAAATTTCCTCTTGTCAAAAGCCTTTATTGCAGCTTCAAGAAAGAGAGGACAACAGCAAGAGAAGAAGAGGCTGTAGCATTTTTCCCAGGTAGTAGCTGTAGAAATAGGAGATGGAGAACTTGAGCTTTTGGGAATGACATGAGAGGACGAGAGAGGAATGTCGTTGGAATTGGACTCAATAGACAAGAGAAGGATGGAAATCAAGAAGGGCTTGTGTGATATAAATAAGGAGGGAGAGCTCCCCTTTGATTGACAAGTGGAGTAAAAGGAAACCCAAATGGAAAAGATAGAGAGGAAAGGGAAAAAAAACTCCACGGCTGGAACCAGTACAACCTGGTAACCTGGTTACTGTTTTGGAATTATTATATATATATTTTAAACAAAATATCTCTTTATTTGACATACATAAAAAATCTACCGTACGCGCACCTCGGGCGTCTGTTTTTGACGCGAAATATCTCGATTTGACCGTCTCGGAACGACGATCAATATGAGTATAATATTGATATATTTTCGATCGAGTTTTGAATATCCGAAATTTTCGGATACGGATTTTGTTTAAGGTTAAATTTTACGATTTATAAATATCAAACGACCTCCGATTGACGAACGGTCGATTCCGTTGATCTTCTATCGTTGAATCGGTTCCAATGACGGTCTCGGTTCATTTTGTGGTTTCCGAATTTGCGTCGCGGCTTTTCACGGCGCGCGCTACGATGCGACCGTTTTTTTTCGGTCGATTTCGTTCGAACGACTTTGGATTCATGATCAATTGGTCGTTTTAGGTTGTTTAGTATTGAGCGACAATGTTTTTGGGTTCATTGGACCCAAAATCGGACGAGTTCGGGTTTGGCGGATTTCGGATGTTACAGAGCTTCTTAGGTTAGGGCGAAAAAAGGGAGACCATCTTAGAATGGATACCCATTCTTCTTTATATTTCAAATCTCCCCTCACATAAGCTGCAATGATATCTTTCTCACTTTCAATTCTAATCAAGATGTGCTTGCATCTATGGCCCCTAATGAGACCTCACCCTCATGAATAAATCTTTCCATGAGAAAATTTTGGAATCCCAGTAACTCTGCTCTGGATTTAACAAATTGTGCGATCAGAGATTTTGTAAAAGGTTTCTGTAAGGTATTCACTTCATCCTCAGTGACCTCGATGACAAAATCTCCATCAACCACCTTTGCCTCTCTAACAGGAAGGGAGTCTCCCAAAAAAGGGAATGAAATGGGAGTTCTTAGTGGCTGATGCATAAGATTTCAGTTGCTGTTTTGGGATTTCATTTAGCTCTTCAGGCTTCTTCTTCAGGTTTGAGTTCTTCCCAAAAATAGTCGGAGGAAAGTCATCAGCATTGAACTTGCATTCTCCAGCAGATGGGTTCTTCTCAGGCAAAGCATCAAACACCGGACACGTGACATGATTCAAAAGGGCTTTATCTCTACTTACTTCGTCAGTTCAGGGGTACATACAACATATGTTTTCACCAAGGCTCCCGCCAGAGGACCGTTTCAATGATGTTGTTCCAGGCTGAGTATGATTGACATCTAGGCTCCATCTTGAGGGGGAGTATTGAGAGATATTTATCTTTATCTAATTTTATGTGTTTCTTTTTCTTTTTGTCTCCATTATGTAATTTGCCCATCATGATTTCTCCTCTCTATATAAGAGAAACCTAGGGCATCATAAATAGACAAGTCATTATTTTGTTTCTCCACAATTATAAATCTGTCGTGGTGGCTATATAAGGAGTAGGTATTCTGAATAATGTCCGAGGGTTGGCATTGGATCGGCACAGGCAGTGGTGATCTCAAAACCCTTTTGAGGAAGGTGAAGGGTAAGATGAGGATTACAAGCTACGTGTGATCGAGAGTGGCTTTTGCGGAACACAAAGTATCCCCCTTTTTTGGGATGTTGACGTGAAAGCTTGGCTTGCAAGAACTGCTTGTGTAGGTTTAAATGGGATATGTGGCAAGACCTGGATGTAGATTGTGCCTTTCACTTGGATTTGGGACTGGGTTCAGGTCTCTTAGACCCTTACATTAATTTGAGTTGTCTATGATCGGATCCGATATTGGTTTTGAGTCACTTTTGGGGCTAAGTGTTCATCAACACCTTGACTAGTAGGTTTCATTAGCAATGTGATTCTTTCTTGTGGCATTGCTTTTTCCCTGTGAGTGCAACAGAGAGCACATGTGATGGCCATTGTTCCTTCGATGAGTCCATATGCTTTGGGTCTCTGAGCAACCATATGCTAAGGTAAACCTTGGCAATATGGAGATGATCACATTTTCTTGAAGAGGCAACACCATGAAGTGGTCATTTTTGTTGGGCATCTTTTTTAAGTGGAATTGATACCATTTGAGTCAAGGGAGAGCGAGTTGCGACTTGCGAGCCCAAGATTTTGGTACGTCGGAGGTGGTTGCAGTGAAGTGTTAGCCTCTATTGCGGAGTGCTGAAGAGAAGCATTGGAAAATTGCAAGGACAGAGAGTTCCGATAGGAGAGCAAAACCGATGCAAGTTGTTTTGCTAGGGGTAGACACAATCCTTTAATAAGAGACCAGATTGGATTCGTGGAGTCAACAGGAGATGAACGCCCCCCTCAGGAATGGAATAAATCCAATTTGACTTTGGAGATTTGATGACAGTAGGTAGATAAAGGGGTTAATTTGTTGTTTAGAGATTTGATTTTGTATCGGTGGATATGTAGGAGGGCACTTGCGTTGTGGTGGTCTTCTTTATGCGCCGCTCGGATGATTTTACCTTCAGTTCTACAACCGTCTATGATGTGGTCAATCACTAGTTGACAAGTGAGCTGTAAACAGATTTGGGTTCGACAATCCATTTTTAGAACTACGAGGACTTAGTGGGAGATGACTTAGATTTCACCTTTTTCCTTTTATAAAAGTTTAATTTCTCTTATTGTTTGGAAAGATCTCCATCATTTATAAGAAAAATCCATTTTTTTATATAACTGCTTGGACGATTATCTCCTTGTGAATGCACATGCCTGAATCATCCAATAGGGAAAAGGTCTCTCACTAAAATTTGTGTTCTGCAACAGAAAACTTCAAGAAGATTTGACTGACGAGATGGTTGTGTTAGCACGGCAACTAAAGGAGAGTAGCCTAATGATGAGTCAATCTTTGCAAAACACTGAGAAGGTATGGATAGTTGAAGCTTTTACGCATCAATGGCGTGCTTGTCGTTGTTTCTTCCTACAAGTTTGTAATTCTCTTAAATATTTTTTATCCTCGGATGTTTACTTGTATTGCCACATTTTTTCACATTTTGACAGGGCCTTTGTTTTGTAATTCAAATGCTCACCCCATTAGTATGAGTTGGAAGCTTACCCCTTTAGTGTGAGTATACAACTCAAGCAAATGCTTATTTGATTTCAACTAGTTAGTTCCAGATGCTAACTTTCATTCAATGGTCCAGATCAATTAGAAGTAACTGTTTTTTCCAGAGGACCCATTGGACCAAGTATTGTGAACATGCTTCTCTTTAGAGTTCGGTGCACTGTTATCTTGTGGAACTCATGTTTGCTTGGCCAACCTTGCATCTTTCTTCCCATCTTGAGCTTAGAAATGGGCTCAGAGATGTACGAGTTTTGGGAGCAGATGGGTTATATGACGGTGGCATGGACTTGAGTATAGAGGTTTTTATGGAAGGTTGTGTAAGGCTGGGATGGGAAGTGGCTTCAAGGCTGAGTTGAGTAGGAATTGGGTGTGCAATGGCAGGGGTTGGGTGGATGGTTATGAAGACAGAGAAAGCTATATGGAGAGGTTGTAAGGGAGTGGGCTTCTGTAGTAGCTTGTGGGATGCAACTAGAGGGGTGGTAGTGGATGTGTCTGCTTGCAGGGATAACGGGCTTTAATAGTGTTTGTGGATGTGGCTGCTGCAAAGAACCAGGAGCAAGAGAAGTGGACTGATTCTGTGTGTGTATGGTTTGGGGAGGTGTTATTATCGAGCACTAGATTGGATGAGGTAGCAGACTTATAGGTTGGGAATCATCTATGGACGGAGGAGGCGAAACCTTTTGTAAATTGAGGACACATTAAGGTCAAAAAGAATTTGTCTGTAAATTTGCGACTAGGGGAAACATGTTGCTGTGACGAAAGGGCCTAATGAGAATGAGAACAACAGTTCTCTTATGTTGCTTAGATGAGAGGAAAACATGTTGCTCCCTCATTTGCTGATTCTTTACTGGTTGGGGAGAGTATTTTGATGGATGCTTTACATGTTATCGAATTTTACAGAAAAGGAAGTGAAGGTTAGTTTTATCTAAGTGCACTTGATTTGAACCACATTGGTGCTTTACTTGTTATCGAATTTATTGAAGAGGAAGTGAAGGCTAGTTTTATCTAAGTGCACTTGATTTGAACCATATTTTGATTCGCTCTGCAAAACAAATGAGTTTTGTTAAATCCTATGAAATGAGGGAATTCAAGTATGAAAGAATGGATCTCTGTCATTTGTTGATCCCCTTATTTTTGTCTCAATTGAAGATCTAGTCATGCTGTATTTTTGATTGGTTTACCGTGATTGAATTTGCATTTTCACAATCCAAAGGTTATTAAATCTATTGCCGAGGACCTTAGGAAATACATTTGTGTAGATAAATGTTGAGATGGGTTAATCCCTTTGACTATGAGTAATCCGTTTGCCTATGTGTCTGATTAGGAAAGTGTACTAGTTTCTTATGGTATTTCCAGTTTTATGTGGATCTCTCGTGGAAACCCCATGGCCTCTCTTTTTATATAAGAGTCCCTTTCTCACAATAATTAAAATTCATTCTCTTCCTATTTTCTTTATGCTATAAGAGCGACAAACATAGACCAGAATTCTATACCTCTTTGACCTAACCCTAATCCACCACTAGAGAACCCAACCCGAAGGATTCCCAATGCATCACTAGAGATCACCAACACCGGCGTGAGCCACCGAGGAATCAACAACTACATCATGAGCAGCAACATTGTAGACGATCAGGCAGGCTGATCAGCACCCAATCGCCAGAGTTGTGACGGTCCCTTTGACATAAGGGTAACACTTAGATCTATCTTTTAGGCCCGATTTTCGATCTGAGGTACTTCTATTTTTCATACCCAGAGTTTCCAGGAAATTTCAGACCTTGTTTTGAGCAGTTTTTGAGGTACATGTTACTCTATAATACATGTTAAGGCACTTCTGAAGGGATTCTTGAGTAGATGAGGGTTTTGTGGAGTTAGGTCACACTATAAAACCCAAAAGAAGTAAGAAGACTATCTTCTAACATTTTATTGTGGTTTTTTCCTTCCCGGTTCACTTCTTTCGTCGACAATGGATGATAACAACGAATTGATATCCCATGGCTCAATGAATGGTCTCGATCCTATTGTAAAGATGGACATGACCAATTATGACTTGTGGGCTATGCAGTTTATAAGTTACATGGAGTGCCATACCAAGGAGTATGTTTTGATGAAATCAGAATTAGCTGACAAAACTAGAGTCAGTGTTTCATGGAAGCAAGACAATATGTGTGCCATGTTATGGCTCATTTATACATCAATTTCTAAGATTGCAAATGAAGTCCTCCATCAACCCATAGGATATGTGAAACGTCTTGGTTATTACTGAGACGTCTTGGTTATTACCTACTCTCAAGGCAAGAATGAGACTAATATTTTACAGTGATATCTATCATTGTAAACTAGCCGGTCACCCTTTATATTCATATTACACTTCTCTCAAAGGCATGTTTAAGAAACAACACAACTATTTTCCATCGTGCACAAACCTAACGAGACACATTGTTGATATGAGTTTTTTTGTAGGTCTTGATTTGGAGCATGAGTTAGCTCGAAACCAACTTCTTACAGTGCTTCTATTCCTCAAATGGAGGAAGCATGCAGCATACTGAGTAGTATCATAATTTCAATGTCATCTTAACCCTAAAATCCATTTGCCCTGGCTGCATCCCATGGTGGAGACGAGGGAATCTTATGCCCTTAGAGGTCGAGTAAGAGGGGGGAGCATGTGGGCAATATCACATGCGCTAGCACGAACAACATACTTCGTCACACTTTCTGTCACATACTTTACCATACTGAGAATACATGTTGTAAAACCACGGTCATCCCACAGCTTACAGGTAGAGCAATCAGAGTCTTCTAATGTTCATTCAATTGTAGGTGCTTCTTCAGCAAAATCTGCTTACTCATCATATTTCCTAGATGCTACTTCTCCTGGGGTTTGCCGCTACTTTTGATTAAACAAGTATCGAATTTACGCTTACTACATGATGTAGTTTTGACATTGGAGATTGGATAGTTAACCTTGGAACTTCTGGCCACTTATGTGGAAAGTGAGACCAATTCTCATCTTACAATTTTTTACTCCTGGAAGGTATGTGGTTCTTTTAGAGGGTCTTCATTCCCCTGTTACATGCCAGGAGGAGGTTCAACTTACATCTACCATGCACTTGTTGCACATTCTATAAATTTTCCTTTGATTCTGCTTTTCATTGGTTAGATTTGCATTGAACTTAATTGTCATGCCATATTTGGATATAGCCCTAGTGTTTTAGGATATACTCACATGCAAGGCGATTGGATATGGTTGTGAGCACGATGGTCTTTTCAGGCTTGAGCAGTCCTCATATGTTGGGAAAGCGAAAACACATACAGGTCCAATCTCTTCTTATCTATGGCATCTTCGTTTGGCCATCCTTGCTCGAGAAGTTTTGTAGATCCCCTACTCAAATTTTAACTTATAAGGCATCTTCGTGCTAGCCGTGTTTGTGATCTTCATGGATATAAATATTACATAGTTGTTATTGATGATTTTTTAAGTATCTTGGGTCTTCCTTTTGAAAAATAAGTTTGAACATTTTATCTTTGAAATTAAGAATGTTTTCTCTGGTCATGTGAAACTTTTCAGATATGACAATTGTTGGGAGAAAACAATGAATTTCTTACTCATGAGGCCTTATGATTCTCTTATATAGAGGAGAAACTTATTGGATAAATTACATAAAGAAGACGGAAATAATAGAGAATATATAAAAGAATAAAAAGATAACTAATATCTCTGTTGGAGTATTTGGTTGTGCGCCTATTGAGTTGTAGCAGGGTAAATGGTTCCTGAAGAAGATCCATTTACCCCCATCCAGTGTTTAGTCCCACATGGACCAGCAATGGGACTTGGAGGCTCTGGAGAGGCTATATAAGGAGCCCCAGACCTCCTGTATCTCTTGAGAAAGTGCAATACAAAACACACCCCTTAGAGGGCTTCTCCTGTGGTTTCATCCCGCTCCTCACGGAGTAGGGTTCCACGTAAAATCATGGTGTTCCCATGTTGATGTTTCTTGTTTATGCTATGTTTATCATTCGCTTCCGTATTCTTCATATTTTATAACATGGTATCAGAGCGGGTTCGATTCTCGCGGAGATAATTTTTTTTTCGTTTGTTCGAGATTCGAGTTTGGAGAGTTTTTTTTAAGATCTGTTCATGTTCTTTATTTGTATGAAGAAATGAGGAATCACGTTTTATTTTGTTGAGAAAACTGGGGATTTCGTTATGAAACTCTACTCCCGGCCGTCACTGAAATTCATGGGGCGATTGGGTTGGCTCCTTATTCCAGATCGATGCAAGGTGCGCCCTCGTGCGACTTCCAGGCGCATCCTCCGCGATGCAACCCAACACGCCCTCCAGTCCCAAGTAGGCGATGACCCCCAAGCACCTCCAGCAGGCGATGACCCCCTTTTGCGCCAAATCCCAGCAGGCGAAGTCACATCCCAAGCAGCGCTGCTGTGCGTTCCTCCTCATCGGGTTGCTTCAGGCGGAAGCCCCCAACCTGCGCCTCACGCAGCCCTGACCCCAGCCCCACCGTGGCACACATACGCAGCAGGCGGCTTCTCCCCTTGCCCTCCTGCGCACAAAGCGCCCAGGCGGCGCTCCTCCTCGGGTGAACAGATCTCGCGGCCCCGATCCAGCCGAGCGGCATCTCCTTCAGCCCCGCGCGTGATCCCCAAAGCTCCCTCTTCCTCAGCGGCAGCACGCGAAGCACAGGCGGCGAGCCCTATTCTCCCAGGCGCACCTCTCAGCGCGATACAGGCGACAGTCGATCCAAGGCACACCTCTCAGCGCGATACATGACGCGAAGATCCCATGGGGATGGCGGCGCACCCTACTTATCAAGCGGCAAGAGGGGTTCCCTTCGTGGAACCCTAGGGCGTGGTTTTTAAATTAAAAAAAAAGGAGTGGAAAAGTCCAGGCCCGTCATTTGAAGGAAAAAGAAGGGGGGGGGCAGTTTTTAATTAAAAAAAGGGAGAGGGCCGCAAATAAAAAAAGGAGGGGGTTGTTTCAGATTTTTTTTAAATAGAAGAAGAAGAAGAAGAAGAGAGAGATAGAGGAAGAGAGCTCTACATTATTGTAAGCCCAATTGGGCTGATGTATGATTGGGTCCGATTGGACCGCCTTCTTATTTGTCCAAAAAAAAAATAAGAAAAAAGAAAAAAAAGAAAAAAAAAGGAAAAAAGAGGCGCGTACAAAATGAAGAGCCGTACTTAAGTTAACAAAAAAAATTGTTTTGAGAAAGCCGTAAAAAAATTGCAACGGCATAAAAAAAGTGACGGCTTTATAAAAAAAATTGAAAAGCCGCAAGGAATTCTTCGAGAATTATTCTTGTTTACCCCCATATTATCTTGTCTTCTCCCAACTTGATCGACGTCCATGTTTTCCGACAAGTATGGGAGAAAGGGGGAGTATATGTGTAGAGTCACAGGTCATGTTGCAGATTCAGATTTCCAGATCGATCAGATTCCAGACTCTACGATTCAAGATCCAGTTTCAGACTCGACGATCATTGTTTCCGAGTCTCCAGTTTCAGACACGCACGAGTGTGCGGTCATTGTCAGATGAGCATAAGTTGCCATCATTTGTTTCGCGGTCCCCATCATTCTTCTAGTTATCTGGTCGGAGTCTTCATGTGAGCCATAGGGACTCCAGAGCAGAGGACCATTCCCTGTGCCATTGAGGGCAAGGGTTTTCATGTGGTATCATAGGTACACCATAGCAGTGCACCATTCTCTGAGCCAATTGGGAGAGACCCAGTTCTCCGACGAGGAGACTTCAGGCGCAAATTCAGACTCGATGGTCAGATTCCGAGTCTTCAGTTGACTCACACTCCAGCCTGTTCGTCCTCCTCACCTGCACGGCATGAGAAGCAACGTCCTCGACTGCAGCATGTGCGCGTTTGGTTGATATTGTCCGTAGTGTCCTGTAGCGTTGAGTTGAGTTTATTTCTGTTTGTCCAAGCTGAGCATTGCATGCTCCAGCTTGAGGGGGAGTGTTGTAGTATTTGGTTGTGCGCCTATTGAGTTGTAGCAGGGTAAATGGATCCTGGAGGAGATCCATTTACCCTCATCCAGTGTTTAGTCCCACATGGACCAGCAATGGGACTTGGAGGCTCTGGAGAGGCTATATAAGGAGCCCCAGACCTCCTGTATCTCTTGAGAAAGTGCAATACAAAACACGCCCCTTAGAGAGCTTCTCCCATGGTTTCATCCCGCTCCTCACGGAGTAGGGTTCCACGTAAAATCATGGTGTTCCCATGTTGATGTTTCTTGTTTATGCTATGTTTATCATTCGCTTCCGTATTCTTCATATTTTATAACAATCTCAACACTCTCCCTCAAGCTGGAACGTAGATATTGTTAGAAAATAAGAATGCAGAAGCGTATCAGAGAAATAAAGGTAAACATGGAAGAAGAAGGGATTTTTACGTAGAACCCTACTCCCTAAGGAGCTGAATGAAACCAAGAGAGAACGCCTCCAAGGGCTGATTTATGCATTGCACTTTCTCAGTGGATACATGGGGTGCTTCTTATATAGCCCTCACCGAGTCTCCACAACCAAATGGTAGATGTGGGACTAAAGATTTGGATGTGGTAAATGGATCCTGGAGTGATCTATTTACCCATCTCCCATATAAATGATGCATAACCAAATACCCCAACACTCCCCCTCAAGCTGGAGAATGCAATGCTCAGCTTGGACAAACAGAATGAAATCTCAACTCATAATACAAGACACTACAAACAATATCAACTCAACGCGTACAACCGTCAACTGCTGTCGAGGACGTTGCTTCTCATGCCATGCAGGTGAGGAGGACAAATGACTGGAGTGTGAGTCAACTGAATCTCCTCGTCAGAGAGCATGTGCTCTATACTACGCTTGTTAGAGTCACTGCAACTGAAACGAGTCTCCTTGTCAGAGTACTTTGGCCCGCTACAACATGTGGACAACTGCTCCATCTCTGAAAGGGTCGAACTGAAAAAGCCATGGAGTGCAATCCTCGTCGGAGTCCACGGTCGTTGGAGAATGAAGTCTGAAAAAACCTCCTCGTCGGAGAACTGTGTCTCTCCCATCTGGCATAGAGAATGGTACTCTACTCTGAAGTCCCTATGAAACCACATGAAAACCCTAGCCCACATGGCATAGGGAATGGGACCTCTACTTAGGAGTCCTTATGACACATGAAAACCCTGGACGAAAATAAAAGATGGAAACAACACAAAAGATGGCGTACATGTGCTCATCTGAAAAGAATGCACACAAGTGCGTGTCTGGAACTGAAGACTCGAAAAACTCTGACGTCGAGTCTGAATATCTGAATTGTAGAGCTTGAAATCTGAATGACCTGGAATATCTGAATCTGACCTGTGACTTTATACAATGCTCCCTCTTTCTCCCATACTGGTCGGAATGACAAACATCGACTAAATTGGAAGAAGACAATAACATGGGGAAAACAAGAAATCAAATAAGCCGACTTCAATTTTTTCGATTTTTCTCAATCAAAAACGTTTTTTCCCGACTATTCATCATTTTTTTCTTTTGTTAATAATCGTTCCACATTTTTTTAATAAGCCGTTGATTTTTCTCTCTCGACTCTTCCCCTTTTTTTCGTCGCATACGGTTTTTTTATACGCACATCTTTTTTTAACACATTTTTTAAATGGCCCATATAGGGTCCATGAATGCAGCGGCCCACTTGAGCTTCTCTTTTCCTCTTTCCTCTTTTTTTATATCGGATACAAGTCTCTATGGGCGCAATAAAAATGTATGCCTCCTCTTTTTTTTAACACAACTGGCTCGTTAATCAGGTTTCCTGGGAACCATCTTCAAATAAGCCTTCCTCTAGAGGGTTGGAGCGTCATACGAAGTAGGAAAAAGGGCGCCACCATAGGCAAGATAGGCTCCGCCTGATGCCAGAGGAGGGGCGGCGGTGATGGGGTCTCATCTCTTGGGTCTCGTAAATAGAAAGATGCGCATGGAGATTTTTTGGAGTAGTGTATGGAGATTGCTCGTGGAGCCTGGAGACGCCGAGCATGCCTGGAGTTTTTTGGATGGTGCCCTTGCAGTGTTATTGATGATGCTGCCTCCACCAATCGAGAGAAGATTCTCGCCAGGAGGATGTCGCCGTCGCTTGGGCTGCTGTCGCCCACGCAAAGGATACGAGACGGGGACTTCGACTAGAGATCCTCATTGCTTGGACCCTAATGGGTTGGTCATGGAGTTTGTGCCTGTCTGGACCTTGCGCCTGCCTGGAACTGAAGCCACGATGCGAAGAGGTCACCTAGATCTGGGGCGTGTGCATGGAGGCTTCGTGAGGGTATCTCCTGGATGGGTCCACCACCTAGAGACAGAGAACTTGGGTTGCTGCCTCCTATACGGCTAGAGATGATAGGGCTTTAAGGTGTGGCGGCACACATAGATCATGCTGGTGGGTGCAGGCATGTGCGAGATCGCACGAACATGAATAGAAACCCTAGATGCTCCTTTAAAATTGAACAACCCACGGACAAGAACATCTAAAAGATACAAACTCAAAATCGAATCATGAAAACATGAATAAATCTTCAACAATGTTTCCTCGAAAATGAATCCAACTCTGATACCATGTTAGATAATAGGAATGCGGAAGCGTATTCGAGAAATAATGATAAAACATGCAGTGAATTTTTACGTGGAACCCTACTCCCTAAGGAACGGGATGAAACCACATGATAACACCTCAAAGGGATGATGAATGCATTGCACTTTCTTACTGGATACGTGGGATAAGGGGCTTCTTATGTAGCCCTCATCGAGTCTCCACATCTCCCAACTGGTAGATGTGAGACTAAAGACTTGGGTGTGACAAATGGATCCTAGAGTGATCCATTTACCCATCTCCCATATAAATGACGCATAACCAAATACTCCAACAGATATCAATCATGCTCAGTTGGAACATCTCTGGTAAGGTCCTCTAGCTAGGGTCTTGGTAAATACATCTGTTGTCTGATCTCCTAAGCTTACATGAGTAGTGGAGATGATGCCCTTCTAAATCATGTCTCGAATGTAGTGACGGTTTACCTCGATATGCTTGGTCCTCTCATAGAAGGTTGGGTTGTTGGCAATGAAGAGGGCAACCTGATTGTCGCATTAGAGGTGCTTGGGAAGAGACACCTCATCTGCTAAGTCAGTTGGAATAGATCTGACTCACATCATCTATGTACTAGTATGTGCCATGGCTCTGTACTCTGATTCTGCACTGGATCTGGAGACTACTATATGCTTCTTTCTCCTCCATGACACCGAGGAACTCCCTATGAACACTACAAAGACAAAGGTGGGCTTCCTGTCCTTGGGGATAACCCGCATAATCTGCACAAGCTGTAACGACAAGAGATATGCCTCTGCTAAATAAAAGACCAGTGCCAGGTGAGATCTTTAGATACTTCAGTATCATATGGACTATCCATATTTGTCTTTCTAGGATGCTCCATGAATTGACTCATTTTGCTTATTGCGAACGATATATCTGGCCTGGTGATGGTTATATATAGGAGCTATAAGCTACTGATCTAGGAAATCTTTAGCAGCCTAGATTCCCTTCTCATCATCCCTGTAACAATGATATCATCAATATAAACAAGTACATTAACTGTACCTCTCTGAGACAATGAATGATCAACCATCAATCTCACGTACCCATGTTGCTCTATCAGATCTGAGAGCTTTTGGAACCATGATCTTGGACTCTCCTTAAAATAGATTGCCTTGTGAAGCATGCATGCCTTCTAACACTCCCCCTCAGCAGTGAACATCGATGGTTGTTGCATATACGCTTCCTCCTGTAGGTCACCCTAGAGAAATGCACTCTTCACATCTAGCTGATATAGGGAACAATCTCGTGTGACTACAATAGAAAGAAGAATACACAGTGTAGAGTTCATATCCACTGGAGAGAAAGTATCATGATAGTCCACCCATATGTATGGGTGAACCCACGTGGCACAATTCTCGTATTGTAGCGATCTACACTGCCATCCGCTCAGTGCTTCGCTGTAAACACCCACTTGCATCCAACAACAAATGCTCTTGTATAAGCTATAACAATGCTCCATGTGCTACGCGACTGTAGCACAAGCATCTCCTCCTCTATGGCAAGACGTCACTAATTGTCATGTATTACCTCCTGATTTGTCCGTGGTATCTCCACGACTGACAATCCCACAACAAGTCTCTGGAAGTCCTTTGAAAGTCGACCCACGAAAACATGGGCTGCAAGAGGATATATAACACAAGTACGTCTTTGCTTCCATAGACCAATAAGAACATCATAATCACCTGCCTCCTCCTGACCGTTAAAGTACTTTCCTGAGAGCGCACCTACTCATCCTGTACAAAATCTTGCTGCATAGCTAATCACGGGTGCCATCAGTAGAAACAGTTTGCTTAATACATACCTGGGGAGAGCTGGATGATGGAGAAGGCCCCATGAGCAATGGGAACATCGTGAGGGTTGCAAGTAAATACACGTGGCAAAAACTGAGGCAAGATACTTGGTGGCGGTCCAGGGAAAGCCACAGGAGCAGGCGTAGATACTAGAGGTAGTGGAGGTGGTGGAGGCAGAATAGGTACTGGAGGTGGTACATGCGTAGGAGGCATGAGAACCTCTTCATCTGAGTCTGATAGAGTCAATCTGTCACCTATAGGGGATAAATACATAGTAGACTCAAAGAAGATGATATCAACACTGACAAAATATTTCCTTTACAACGGATTAAAACAACAATACCCTTTCTAGGTATGAGAGTAGCATATAAAGGCACACTTGACAGCGCTAGGGGAGAGATTATCACGACCAAGCATGCGATTGTAAACAAAAACCACAGAACCAAACACTCATGGTTTAAGGGAAAACATGTCCTCGAAAAACACAATCGAGAAAGGAACCTTTTTTCCTAAAACAGAAGATGATATGCGGTTCATCAAGTAGCAAGATGTGAGGACCACATCACCTCAGATAAAGAGAGGACATGACTTTGGATCAAAAGGGTCCGGGTCACATCAAGTAAATGATTGTGTTTACGTTCGACAACACCGTTCTGCTGGGATGTATATGCACACGAGGTTTGGTGTACGATGCCAAGAGACCTAAAGAAATCCGATAGATGTAAAGTGCAGAACTCTAAGGCATTGTCAGAGCATAAAAACTTGACAATATTCTTTATTTTATTTATAAATGATTTTATGATAGAGCTAGCCTCAGATTTGCTTTGTAACAGAAATAACTAAGAAAGTCTAGAATAGTCATCCACAACAACAAGATAAAAACGGTGTTCCCGGTGATCAGGAACGCATATGGGGCCCAAAATATCTAAGTGAATAAGATCAAATAACTGTGTACTTCTACGACTCCGATAACTAGGGAATGCCGAGTGGTGATGCTTCCCAAATTGGCAAGCCTCGCACTGGAAGGAAGGTTACATCAAAATCCGTGGGAGGACATGCCACAGCTTCTGCAGAGGAAGGTGGTCAAAACGAAGATGTCACAAGTACGGTGAGACTGGTCCGGTGGGAATAGTAGAGATACCGACATGAGGAGGGTGGGCCAGTCTATAAAGCCTTCGTTGCTCACGACCACATCGAATCACCCTGCATGTGAGTATGTCCAGAACCACAAGATAAGAAGGGTTAAAAATGGCACACCAATGCAGTTAATGAGGCTCTACCGGCAATTGCGACATCTGGGGAACCTGTAGCGGTATCGGCAACATGAGTCATTATCTCCCTCATACGTGAGACAATATCATCGAGTCATGGATCTACATGAGTAGCTGAACTATTTGGAGGCTCAATCTGCTTGACTCTACGAGTAGATGTGAGGTATCCATGCTTATGATAGCACGTGTCCTCAGAATGACTTAGACGATGACGATAGATGCGGGGGCCCCGCTGATGTCCACCTCCTCTACCTTGGAGACCACACCCTTTGAACTGTGTTGAACCTCCCCTGCAAGATGTAGCCATCGCTGAGGCGGTCTATGTGGTAGCAACGGGTGGGATTGTAGGCCCCTTCCATGGGAGGTATGCTCGTACCTGTATGAAGCTGTGCACGTGGTACCTCATACTCTGGATCCAGTGCTGCCAAGAAAACTCCAACCATTGTGGAGTTCATGTATGTCATATGCTACTCTATGGAAGTAGTGACATGCATGAAGCTGTAGAGCTTCTGAAACATGCCTCAAAATGAAGAGTAGAAGGTATGTAGAGGACAACCATTCCACATGGTTATGTATATATCAAACTGAAGCTGAATAATCTTGGCCTCGTTCTTTGCTTGGGCATACGTGGCTGCCAAAATATCCCACATCGTCTTGGCGGTGGGTTGGTTCACAATGTCCTTAGGCCCCGTTCGGGTACCAGTTTACCCGCGGGTTAGGGGGGTTTACCCCCTTAACCCACATCCCCTCTCTCCCCGTGGGCCCCACTTTATTCCTTTTTGAAAAAATTAAATAAATCAATTTTACATCATCAATCCTATCAAAAAATAATATATTATACCATCATATCATATAAAAATTATAAACTACTCCACTTCTACTCACTTTTCCAAACTTCAATACAATCACATCATAATAACTACTCACTTTTTCAAACTCCAATACAATCATATCACCTCAAACCCACTTCTAACCCACCCCCAGTTTAGCCCTCTATCCAAACACCAAAACACAAAAACATGTTACCCTCTACCAGTTTAACCCGCCTTAACCCGCCAACCAAAAGCACACTTAGAGATCTCTGTGATGAGGGCCCTAGAGTGCCAAATACACACATACATGTTATCCGGCTTCCATGAAGCATTGTCCCCATTCTTATATGTCGGCTCACTCTTTGTCAGAATGTGCTACTTGTTATTGCAATCCATAAGGGTCAAAATCCGCATAAACCATAAATCATAGTTTGTCCCATCCATCTTTACTATGTGAGACGGACCTTTGAAGGTACCAGACGAAGAGAAGATGTCAATCGTGTTCTCTGCCATGATGACGAAGAAGGTCGAAATGGAACTCGACTGGGGAAGTAGAACGATCCGAGCAAGTCTACATGATCGTATAGAGGATTGGTTGTACGTGTAGGAAAGCATCTTTTTCGGTCAAAATCAGACCATTTCAGACCTAAGTTTGGCATCCGGTAGGAAATGAATCGGCCACGGGGGCCGTATACAACGCATGGAGGGATCGCAACCGGGGCTGCTTCTGTAGCATTAAAGGTGACGGCGTTGTAGCGACACAAGGAGGGCCCTGGGCACTGGACGGTCCACCGACGGGTCCTAGTGATGCGCGCAAAGTTACATGTCGACGTGAAGACTAGCGGGTGGGGGCTTGGGCACATGTTTGTTACTAGAACTCTGGTTTAGGACCATCGATCTGATACCATATTGGGAGAAAACAATGAATTGCTTATTCATGAGGTACATGGGTTCTCTTTTATAGAGGAGAAATCAATTGAACAAATTACATGAAGAAGACAGAAAGAATATAATACATAAAATAATAAAAAGATAACTAATATTTTAGCAATAATGCTTGGAGTTCTCCACATTTTCTTTTTTGAGTTTTCTTCAAACTTATGGTATTGTGTGCCAAACTTCATGCCCTTGCACATCTCAACAGTGTGGTGTTGCTGAGAGAAATCATAGATATATACCAGATATTTCTAGAAGCATCTTGATACATAGCCATGCTCCTCAGTCTTACTGTGGAGATGCTATTCTTATTGCTTGTCACATGATAAAGCACATGGTATCATCTACTTTACAAGAGTACATTCCTTTCGTCGTTCTTTTTTCGAAAAAGGACTTGTCTTCTGTTTCTCCTCAGGTCTTTGGATATGCTGCGTTTGTTTATTTCTTGACCCCCGAAAGGAACAAATTGTCTCATAGGGTTGTCAAGTGTATTTTTATGGAATACTCAAGGATCCATGAAGAGTTATAGGTGTTTTGATCTTATAAACAGAGGATACTATGCTAGTGTAGAAGTAACTTTCTTTGAGTCTGTTGGTTACTTTACTCTCACTGGGTTTAGATTGTCTACTTTGTAGTCTAATGCTGAGGTGTATCTATTGCCTCCCCTGGTGGTTCCTATCGAGAGGGGGGATGGCATGTTTTGTGAGGCTTATTTCAAGAGACCTAAGATCCCTGTTGCACAACCTTGCCCATTATCCATCACCCCTCTAGTAAATTTTGAATACATTTTTTCCACTATTGGGACTAGTACTTGTCTTCCTCTATAAAGTTCAGATGCATAATCAGGGGACCAAGCTCGTGGTGATGAGACGGATGAGATGTCTTTGCCTATTATTTTGCGAAAGGCGAAGCGGTCTTGCACTTCTCACCCGTTCTCAGGCCACTTGTCCCTTGAAATATTGTCAGATGACTATAAGGAGTTTGTTATATGTTTATCAACTATAAAGATATGACACACATTTGGAGTCCTTCCAAAATACCAAATGGCGAGCATCTATGCAGGAGGAGATGGATGCCCTAATGTCCAAAGGCACATAGAACACTTGTCTCGAAGCTTCCAATGCAATCATTATTGGCTGCAAATGGATTTTCAAATTAATTACAAAGCATATGGAAGCGTTGATCACTGCAAGGTCACAAGAGTCAAGGAGATTTGCACAGACTTATGGTATTGATTATCATGACCCCTCCCTGGTTGCTTGACATTCAACTTTCAGGATCCTTTTTGTTATGGCAGCTAGCAAGGACTCGCTATTATTTCAACTGGATATTAAGAATGCGTTCCTCTATGGAGATATATAGTTGGAAGTCTACATGTAGAAACACATGAGTTTACTGTTGAGGGGAAGTTTCAGAAGATTTGTAGACTTTAGAAGGCTATTTATGGCTTGAAGCAAAGTACACGATTTTTTTCAGAAGCTTTTAGAGTTGACAAAGGGTCAGGGATTCACTAGATCCTTTTGCAAGCATTCATTGTTTTTTATATATAGGATCAATGTTCAGAAATGCAGTATTCGTTTGGTCATGCGGTCTAAAGCGAGTAAGCGGATATGTGGAGGAGTATACGGAAGTATATGCGATTTATGCGGTTATAATAGTTTAATTTAAAATATTAAAGAAATACAATAATAAAATGTGATTATATAAAAAATGACGATCTAACAAAATCCAAAATCAAAAATTTCAAATAAGATAATATAATAAGTATATATGCATGATATTATAAATCGATTGTTTTTTAGTGTATACTTTGAATTTAATGCATATATATATATGCACACACACATACAAACTTGGATTCAATAGGGAGGACATGAATTCTGTAAGAAAACATTTAATGCATATATAGATCCTAGGGTTTTTATCAGTTGTGCCCGTCTGAAATATTGCAATATTAGTTATGCTCCTCCCTTTTTTGGAATATCAGTTGTATCCCTGACTTCTTGTTGTTCTATCAGTTATGCCATTCGGGTTAGTTGCCGTCCATCCCCAACACAAACAGACATTAACTTTGAGGATACACAAGCAATTAAATCAAAAAATAGGTTAGAAACATCCCCCCCCTTCTTCCTCGTCCTCCCCTACCTCTGCCCTCTGCTCCTCCTCCTCCCTCTTCCTCCGTCGACACCCCTCCTCCCACTCCGCAACCACCTCTGCCCATGCTCCTCCTCCTCCGCAAGATCCTCGACAAGCCCCACATCATCCCCCACCTTATCCCCCTCCCTCACCTACGCCTTCTCCTCCATCTGCCTTTTCGTTGACTACCACCCCGAGCGCAACATGTTGGAATCCTTGACGTAACCAAACATCTCGAGACGACCAAGATGCAACTCGAGGAGGCAAAGCTGGAGATCAGATCTCTGCAAGATACCATCAAAAGATCCTCCCCATTCCCCCCTCCTTCGGTGTCATCTTTGAGCTCCGCGACCTCAAGAAGTGGCTCGTCTCCGAGCTTGACCGCATTCGCATCCTCACCAACCGGATCGAGTCCTGGCACCTCGACCCCGCCACTAGATCTGCCTGTGGGAGCACCGACGGTGACCATCAGGAAGGCGATGCGATGTCATCGTCCTCTAGTGGTTGTTGAGGAAGGTGTCATTGGAGATGTCGAGGTCAGTGAGGTTAAGCGATCTCCATAGGTCTCGAAAAGGACGTGCTTCTCGGAGATGCCAGGATCTTTGATGGTGAAGGGGTTTCCCTTCACGACCCTCTCGATGTAGACATGACACCCTAGAGAGCACTTGATGGACTTGCTCTTCTTGGGTTGGGGGATGATAGTGGTAGAACTGCTTCTGGAGCAGATTGAAATCGAAATGGCTAATGGTAGAAGCTTCGGAGTCAGCTTCGAAAACGAAGGCGCCTGGCCCTGGTGCTGCCCAAGATCCAAGTTCCAATGGTGGCTCAATGATGCCAAAGCCCAGTGGTAGAATGAAGACCCTCAGTGAAGTAGATATGTTGCTGAAGTTGGGTTGCTCAAGCTCAATCTGGAGGGTTCTGCTCCATGAATACCTGCAAGGCGGAGAATCGAGCTCCAAATGTCTGATCTGTCTCTCTTAACCTCTGATCTTTGAGTGGGAGAGTATTTGGACAATTATGCCCCTCCTAACCTCACTCTGATTTGAAAAAACCATGGTTAAGTCCAACTTATTGACGGCTAAAGTAATGGAGGGGCACAAGTGATAGAACGACAAGAAGTTTGGGGAACAACTTATATTCCAAAAAAAGGAGGGGCATAACTGATATTACAATATCTCAGAGGGGTACAACTGATAAAAACCCTAGATCCTATATATAATAAAAGATAAAGAATAATCATAGGTATACAAATCATAGTCTCAAAATTATACATATATATATGGATCTCCAAGGGATAAAACTTGTTGACACAGAATATAGAGAAAAATTGTGTTTGCATATAAAATTTATTAGAAGCACAAAAATGTAAAGTGTCAGACTGCTAGTCAATTATTTCATATTTATTCAAAGAAATAGAATGAATTTCATTAGATAGAAATTTCAAAAGGCAGTAAACAATTCATTAATAAGTGTCAGGAACAATGGAAAGTTATGGACATGAGAAAAATACCTTAGAACGACAAGAAGTTGGGGGCACAACTTATATTCCAAAAAAGGAGGGATATAAATGATATTACAATATCTCAGAGGGGCACAACTGATTCATTAGATAGAAAATTCAAAAGGCAGTAAACAGTTCATTAATAAGTGTTGGGAACAATGGAAAGATATGGACAGGAGAAAAATACCTTAGATTATATTCACAAATACGGCATATACGAGAATAATGAAAAGATGCATCGATGCAAATGATGATATAATAGTTGTTAGGAAAAAAAATGAGTTAATTTGTCATCAACATGTTATGAATTAAACAAAAAGGACACGCGAATCATATATGAAAGTCTATTGTTCAGATATGCGGCCGTATTTTGAATCAAAATTCCAAAAAAAAACGATTTATATGTATACAAGATTTGATCCATATTTTCTATATTTTATTTATATTTAATTTGATTGATTAATATAATCATTATATAGAAAATACCTTCTAAAAAATAAATATTATTACATAATATAGTAATATTTATAGATAAACAGAAAAGAAATATGGAGTGTAAGTAATTTCTATAAATCCACTTTTTCCCTGTTTTGTATTAGATTAATTATAGTTATAGTCACGAATTCATAATAAAAATTCTTACAATAAGAACGAGAGAAAGAAAAGAAGAATGAAAAAATTATTAAATTGGATTATCATACATTTTCGTGCAGAAAAATAGATAAGTGTGTACACTTAATTCTACATTCCTTGCACTTATTAACTACTTAATATTATTTATAATAGATATGCGGTCGCATATGCCGCATAGTCGGACCGCATATGCGGTTTGACCACATATTGCCGCATATGGCATATGTGCTTCATCAAGTGATCGAATATGCATACGCGACCACATGGACCGCATTTCCGAATACTATATAGGACAGATAAAGGCATGGTGATCATTCTTGTAATAATGATGAAATGTGGTCATATGAGATGATGCACACAGAATCTGTCACCACAGATCTTAGTGAGCTTCGGCATTTTCTTGTCTTGAACTTTTCGGGATTCACATAGATCTTCTCATGAGATAGAGGAAAGTTGTGGTTAATCTCCTTGAGGAGACATGTTTGACTAGAGGTGTGTATTCATTTGTTTTAGAAGAGTTTGGGTTATTCGATTTGGGTTGTATTGGAGTATGTAATAGATGGGTAATTGGATATCTCCAAGATCCAATTACCCCCTCTCTTGTTTAGTCTTGCATCGTATATAAGTGGGACTCCAATTTGTCTGTGGGGCTATACATAAAAAGCCCTACACCCCTATATCCATTGAGAGATTCAAAATATAAGATCCTTTCCTTGAGGCCTCACGTGGTTTCATCCTGCTCCTCACGGAGTAGGGTTCTACGTTAATATCTTGAGCTTCTTGTTTCATATTTTTATTTTCTTGTTTAGTTGTGGTTCCACATTTTTATTTCAACATGGTATCATAACAGTTCAGTTTTGGGAGATTCAATTCGTTCGATTATGATATATATTGTTCAAGTTATGAAGAGCGTTAGTGATTAAGCATTAGCTTTTGGATTTTTTATTGCGCAAGGATTCTCTGATTAGAACCCTAATTTTTGCATGAAATACGCCTTCTTCTGCACTAAGAGCATCAACATGATCGTCAGTAAGAAAATTTAGGGTTCTTCTTGCATATGAAGTTCTGCGATTAGATCATACCAAAAAATTATGTAGAAGAGAAGTTGTTTTCAATTTCTACTCCGGTACACCGCAAGCGTGTCTGGTGATGTTAATCACATCATTACAAAGAAATTATGGTACACATCAAGGATACATGTTGCTGCAAAGATCCAGAACCCTCCTCCTAATATCTGACATTTATGTGCTTGGTCCTCTCATGATGTGTTGGAGTATTCATTGTATGCATCATCTATGAGGGAGATGGGTAAATGGATCCTGGAGTGACCCATTTGCCCCACCCACATGTTTAGTCCCACATCTACCAGTTTGGAGATGTGGAGATTTGGTGGGGGCTATATATAGACCCCCACACCCATGTATCCAGTTGAGAAAAAACAACGAAGCATATGCCCCTTTGAGGGCTTCTCCCGTGGTTGCATCCCGCTCCTTAGGGAGTAGGGTTCCACGTTAAATCCTGATGTTCTTATTGTTCTTTATCTTTGTCCATGTTTCGCTTCCGCATGTTTATTTTCTAACATGGTATCAGAGTGGGTTCGATTCTCATGGATTTATTCTTGAAAGTTTTATTTTTCATATTCTGTTCGAGATTCGATTCAAAGCGAGGTTTCAGTTCATTATTTTTGTCATGTTCAGAGATCTGTTCTTGAAGAGCTATTGCTGAAAATCACGCCTGTTGTCAAGTTCTAGGCATCTAGGGTTTCCTAAATGCTCTAGTTCTCAAGGATCCCACAACAAACCCTAATCCAGGATCCAGACTATTCCATGTCATGGCGGCTCCAAGAGGATCGCAAGAGGGTATCTCAAATCCAGGCGACGCCTCTCAGGATCCAGTCGATCCTCTTCAGGCGGAGCCTTTCCATGGCTCCAGATGACATTATCCCCCTGGTGCAAACACCTGCGAACCCGCACTCTAAGCTTTCAAGCGGCGCACAGGCATCCAAGCGACACCCTTTCTCCTTCACGCTCCCAATCGAGCTCTGCATGCACCCTTGATCTCCAGTCTGTGCGGAGTCGATTCCCGCTCCAGAGGCCCCTTTCACATCTCCCCTCCGCTCTAGAGCTCCAAGCACGCCTTCCAGGTGATCTCGAATTTCCAGGCGATCTTGAAGTTCCAACCGCAGATCCAGGCAGGGCTCTATCGAACCCAGCGACGCTCCCGGAATCAAGCGGATCTCCCGCTCCCCCACGCACAGATCTTCAGCTCCATCTGCTCCATGGGGAAGCCGCACATGCATATCTCCCGTCAATCCCAAGCGCGCAGTGAACATTTAACCCTCGATGGGGGCGACCGTGTTCGTAAACAGAGGTTCTCTACGATTGGGAACCTTAGCAACATAAATTGTTTTCTTTGGGGTTGCAGTATGGGCCTAGTGTGGCCGTATTTTATAAACAAAAAAAGAGAGGGGAAGCGAAGTTGGGCTAAAAAAATCGACGGCCCAGTACTAAAAAAATGATGAGAAGAGAGATAGAAAGGGAGCTCAATTTGGGCGAGTTTTCAAAAAAAAAGAGGAAGTCCAGTTTTGCAAAAAACAATTGCAAGGAAAATCGAAAAAAATGATGAGAAACGGCTTAAAAATAAAAGAAATGTGAGAAGAAAAGCCAGAAAGAAGATCTGCTTATTGGTTTCATGTTTTTTTCTCCCCATTATATTGTCTTCTCCCAACTTTGTCGACAACCATGTTTTTCGACAAGTATGGGAGAAAGGGAGAGTATATGTAGAGTCATAGGTTTTGTTCCAGATCCAGAGGATAGATTCAGATATTTTCCAGACCAGCCGATTTTCAAACTCTACAGATATTTTGTTCAGATTCGAGATCAGTTTTTGAGTTTGCAGTTCAAAATGCATGAGTATGCGATCTTCAGTTTTGTGGTCCCCATCGTCCTTCTCGTATTGTCAGGCCAGAGTTTTCATGTGAGCCATATGAACTCCAGAGTAGAGGACCATTCCCTATGCCATGTTGGTAAGGGTTTTCATGTGGTATTATAGGTACTCCATAGTAGAGTACCATTCTCTGTGCCAGATGGGAGAGACCCAGTTCTCCGACGAGGAGACTTCTTCAGACTTCATTCTCTAGCGATCGTGGACTCCGATGAGGATTGCACTTCCACGATTTTTCAGTTCGGCCCTTTTCAGAGATGGAGCAGTTGTCTACATGTTGTGGCGGGCTATAATACTCCGACGAGGAGACTCATTTCCAATTACAGTGATTCTGACAGGAGCAGTACAGAGCACATGCTCTCTGACTAGGAGATTCAGTAGACTCACACTCCATCCCGTTCGTCCGCCTCACCTGCACGGCATGAGAAGCAACGTCCTCGATTGCTGCAGTTGTGCGCGTTGAGTTGATATTGTCCGTAGTGTCCTGTAGCCTGAGTTGGGCATCTTTCTGTTTGTCCAAGCTGAGCATTGCATGCTCCAGCTTGAGGGGGAGTGTTGGAGTATTCGTTGTATGCGTCATCTATGAGGGAGATGGGTAAATGGATCCTGGAGAGATCCATTTACCCCATCCACATGTTTAGTCCCACATCTACCAGTTTGGAGATGTGGAGCCTCAGCGGGGGCTATACCCATGTATCCAGTTGAGAAAAAACAACGAAGCATATGCCCCTTTGAGGGCTTCTCCCGTGGTTTCATCCCGCTCCTTAGGGAGTAAGGTTCCACGTTAAATCCCACTATTCTTATTGTTCTTGATCTTTTTCCATGTTTCGCTTCCGCATGTTTATTTTCTAGCATGATGCACTTCATCATTGGCTAAGCATATTGCACTGAGACTGTCATAATATACTATAATATGATCATGTTGTAGATTGAGATCTCCAACTAAACCCTTCAACTAGATGCCTTCATTTGCAGTTTCTGTCAAAGTCATGTATTCTACGTATGTGGTAGACAAAGCAACTGATGGTTGTAAGTAGCATTCTAAATGATGACAGGACTCCCAAAAGTGAAAACAGAGCATGCCATTGATCTCCTCTCATCAACATCTGCAACATAATCTAAATATGAATATCCAACAATCAAACACTTCTGTAGATGAGGCCAATGTCTGATGTTCATCTCAAGTAGCAGAAAATCCACTTGACTGTCTGCCAATGCTCATTCATGTAATTGCCCGTGAATAGACTAACACTCACAACATGAGCGATATCAGCTCATGTGCATGTCATAATATACATAAGACTCCCAACTATGTTAGCATAGGGAACACGTGACATGTGTTCATTTTCCGTGTTTTATTGGTATGCAAAAGAAAGTAAAAAATAAATGTTAACGTATACAATAATAGTAGTATCTGTACCTTTCTCTATTTTGTTTTTCTTCATAGTATGCTTTGTGTAATTTACCCATAGGCTACTCTCCTATATAAGAGAGCCTAGGGTTCATGGAATAAACACATTATTCAGTTTTCCCGACATGGTATCAGAGCGACGATCCTAGACCGGAGTTCTCGAAACCCTAACCCTAACCCTACCCCACCCGCCGGCCTCTTTTCCTCTCTCCCTCTCGTTTCGATCAGCGCCGCCCCGCGTGGGCTGCTCGCACGGTGGTTCCCCGGTCGAATCTGCGCCGGCTCGCCTCCTCTGCGCCGGCTCGCCTCCTCTGCGCATCTCCCTTGCGCACGCTGCTCCGGTGTCTCGTGCGGTGCTCCTGAAGCATCGCCTGCGCTCGCGCGTTGCGCCTGAAGCGCCGCCTGCGCGCACTGCTTCCTGGTGCGTGCGCTTGCCTGCTTGGTAGCCTGCGCGTGCGTTGCTCCTGCGGTGCTCCTGGATCCTTGGTAGCGCTGCAGCATCATCTGTCTCCTGTGCGGCCGCGTGTGACTCATCACGCACATCAGCGCCACTCAAGCACACCATCAGTGCACGCATCGCACACCAGTGCGCCTAGGTCTCACGGTTGACCGTACACGTGCAAGTGCCAGGCCCTAGAGCGCACACCTTCGTCTACATGGGTTTAGTTGCTTGAGGTCTACACGTGCAACTAAACCCATCTATGTCTTTGTAGACAAATCACATTCTCTATCAATCGTTCCAGTCTTCAGTATCCAGTATGTTAGAAAGCAAGGCAGATGTCCCATCTATTGGCGCATTCCGTGGTCCAGCGCCTATTGTCAAGATGGACGGTACCAACTATGAACTGTGGGCAATGCAGTTCATGAGTATGATGAAGTCTACGGGTAAGAAGCATATTCTTACCGAATCAGAGCCTGCTGAGAAGACTGGAATCTATGCCTCCTGGGAGGCTGATGACGCATACGCCAAAGTTTGGCTATCTGGCACGTTGACAATTGAGATTGCCAATGACATCCTCCATCAACCCACAGCAAAGGATATGTGGGACATTCTGTCGGCTACATATTCCCAGGCAAAGAACGAGACAAAGATTCTGCAACTCCAGCACGACATCTTCACCATCAAGCAGAATGGTCGCTCCTTACATTCTCTCTATACGTCACTGAGAGGGATGTTCGAGAAGCTATACAGCTTCATGCCCTTGACAGCCACGCCAGAACAACAGAAGACATATAGGAACGCTACTATGGTGGGAGTGTTCCTAGCTGCACTTGATCCTGAGTACGAGGCAGCACGATCACAAATTTTGGCCGACTCTACAATTCCTCCAATGGAGGAAGCCTTCCATAGATTGAGTCGGATTACAGTTCCCTCAACTGCTGCAAGTCAGAATTCTTCAGCCATGGCAGCAACCAGAGGTCGTGGTTCTCATTACCAGGGTCGTGGACGTGGACCCCGTGGGAGAGGTGGTCGCACTAGGCCAACATGCACCTACTGCCACCGAGTTGGACATATTGAGGATACATGCTATTCAAAGCATGGATTTCCTGCATCCGCACGAGCTGCTGAGCAGATAGAGCCCCCATCTGCTGCTACCTTGGACCAACGATTTGATGATCTAGTTGCCCGTTTGAGGGGCATTATCCCACCATCTGGTCCAGCACCGACTACAGAGAGTCATTCTGATGCTGCTGCTTCTGCCTCCGCGTCTACTAGTGCTTCAGGTAGTATACTTGCACTTCACAGTAGTAGTTCTGATACATTGCCATGGATTATGGATTCAGGCGCTACACATCACCTATGTGGCGACCAGAGTCTACTTACATGATACACTCAGATCCCTCCAGGACGGACATTAGTCATTGCAAATGGCACACATTCCCCCATCACTGGTCAGGGGGAGATTAGACTGACATCATCTATGCAGCTCAAGAATGTGCTACATGCACCTGATTTTTCAATGAATCTATTGTCAATTAGTTAGATTACGAAGGATCTCCATTGTCGGGCAATTTTTGATTCATCTTCTTTGATTTTTCAGGACAT
Source organism: Ottelia alismoides (assembly GCA_037367405.1). Lineage (NCBI taxonomy): Eukaryota > Viridiplantae > Streptophyta > Magnoliopsida > Alismatales > Hydrocharitaceae > Ottelia > Ottelia alismoides. The sequence continues at coordinate 87,179 of JAZKJV010010321.1, read as the reverse complement.
CCATACGGACAACGTGATTGGTCGTGGCTATGAGCAAGGAGGCCTCTACCGCCTGAATCAGATCCCATTTGCGGGAACCACATCCTCTCCTTCTGGCCAAGTATCTCCTTTACTGTGGCATATGCGTTTTGGTCATTTACCGCTTCAGAAGTTGCGTCGGGTATTGCCTTATAGTCTTCCTCACACATCTGTTCAATGTGAGGCATGTCAGTTGGGAAAGCATCACAGGTCGTCCTTTCCTAGTCGTCTTGGTCGGAGTAGTACCTCCAAGTTTGAGTTATTTCATGTTGATGTCTGGGGTCCGAGTCGTGTACCTGATCATCAGGGACACAGATTTTATATTGTATTTGTGGATGATTTTTCTAGAGTGTCATGGGTGTTTCTGATGAAAAATAAATCTGAAGCCGGAAATATAATTATCCATTTTCTGAATGAAATACAAAATGTTTTTTTCTACATCTGTGAAAATTGTGAGAAGTGACAATGCTTTAGAATTGTGCACTAACTTTCTTGCCAATTACTACTCATCAAAAGGAATTATTCACCAAACATCTTGTGCTCATACATCTCAACAGAATGGGATTGTTGAAAGAAAACACCGTCACCTTCTTGATGTCACTAGATCTCTACTTATACAGAGTCATGTTCCATATTCCTACTGGGGTGATGCAGTTCTTACTGCATGCTACCTAATTAATCGTATGCGTTCGTCTGTCTTGAATGAACAGATTCCGTTCTCACTTATTTATCCTGACAAGGATCTGTTCACTCTCACTCCTCGTGTGTTTGGGTCGGTTGCGTTTGTCCATCAGTTGTCGTCGGGTACTGACAAGCTCTCTCCTAGGGCTGTCAAGTGTGTCTTTGTTGGGTACTCCAGAACTCAAAAGGGGTACAAGTGTTTTGATCCTTTGCGTCGGTGGTATATGATTAGTGCAGATGTTACATTTTTTGAATCTATTATGTATTTTTCAGCATCTGGAGACAACCAGCTTCCACCTATACCACCTGATGCCATATACATGACACCACTACCACCTCAGATGCTATCATCAACACCACCACCACCACCACAACAGCCTATCTCACCGTTCCCGTTCCATTATACCCGCAGGCTTCCTCCACCAGCTCATGGTCATGACTCGTCCACTAGCTCGCCTATGGTATGTAATGAGAATATTAATGTTGATGGATCTGGCGACATTTCTGAGCAGGATGTGTTACAGGTGCCAGATGAGCCTACAACTGATTTGGATATTCCAATTGCTTTACGGAAGTCGACGAGGAGTTGTGCCAAATATCCATTATCAGCTTCTGTATCTTTTGAACGGCTATCTGGAGATTTCAGGACGTTTGCTATGGCACTTTCAGCCATAGATATTCCACGGAATCATCATGAGGCTCTGCAGGATAGTAGATGGCGGCTTGCAATGGAAGAAGAAATGGCCGCACTTCAGTCCAGAGGAACTTGGACTTTGGTTTCTATACTCCCAGATGTGAACCCAGTGAGCTGCAAGTGGGTGTTCACAGTAAAGAAAAATGCAGATGGCTCTATTGACAGGTATAAGGCACGTCTGGTGGCACGTGGCTTCACACAAACATATGGGGTGGATTATCTTGACACATTCTCGCCTGCGGCACGTCATTCCACCCTAAGGATCTTGTTGTCAGTTGCAGTTGCTCGAGACTGGCCGCTCCATCAGTTGGACGTGAAGAATGCATTTCTATATGGAGATTTGCAAGAAGATGTGTATATGCAACAACCACCTGGTTTTGCTGTTGAGGGGGAGTGCTCCAAGGTATGCAGGTTGCATAAGGCTATCTATGGCTTTAAGCAGAGCCCAGAGCATGGTTTCAGAAGCTCTCGGATATCTTCGAGAAACAAGGATACAAACACTCCAATGCTGATCATTCCTTGTTTGTAGAGAAAACAGCGAGAGGTATCATTGTCATTATGGTTTATGTTGATGATATCTTGATTACAGGAGATGATGAGCATGGCATAAGGCAGGCGAAAGAAATGCTGGGTAGTGAGTTTGTCACTAAGGATCTTGGAGTCCTTAGATACTTTCTGGGGCTTGAATTTGCCAGAAACTCCTATGGACTAGTCATGTCACAAAGGAAATATGTTACAGATCTGTTGAGTGAAACATGTATGCTTGAGTGTCGACCTGCTACGACACCAATGGACCCCATCATGAAGCTTTATGAAGATAACACAGAGGAGGTGGACAGGAGAAGATATAGAGAACTGGTAGGCAAACTGTTGTATGTCACGATCACTAGACCAGATATATTATTTGCAGTGAGCCGTGTGAGCCAGTTCATGGAGCAACCACGCCAGGTGCATATGGATGCAATACATATGATACTTAGATATCTCAAATCTTCTCCAGGTGCAGGTCTGCTATTCAAGAAAGGAAAGGGGATTTCTATCTCAGCATGTGCAGATGCAGACTATGCAGGATGTCCCAAGGATAGGAAGTCCACCTCAGGGTATGCTGTATTTGTTGGAGATGCCCTAGTCTCATGGAGGAGTAAAAAACAAACTATGGTAACTAGATCTAGTGCTGAATCCGAATATAGGGCTATGGCCCAGGCTACTACAGAGATGATGTGGGTGAAAGCTGTGCTTACAGATCTATGTTTAGATGTACCACTTCCTATGAACTTGGAATGTGATAATCAGGCTGCGTTGTTTATTGCAAACAATCCTGCATTCCATGAGCGGACCAAGCATATTGAGGTGGATTGTCACTTCATACGTGATATGATTCAAAAAGGATTCATTGCTACATCTCATGTTACTTCAGAGAATCAGACTGCAGACATATTCACCAAGGCATTGCTACGAGGTCCATTTCAGAAGTGTGCTTCCAAGCTGAGCATGATTGATATATATGCTCCATCTTGAGGGGGAGTGTTAACGTATACAATAATAGTAGTATATGTACCTTTCTCTATTTTGTTTTTCTTCATAGTATGCTTTGTGTAATTTACCCATAGGCTACTCTCCTATATAAGAGAGCCTAGGGTTCATGGAATAAACACATTATTCAGTTTTCCCAACAATAAATAATCACAATGGATGGAGTATCTAAAGGCTTGGTTGTAGACATCCCAAATCTCATCAGAACTTTCTTAATGTAGTTCTTATGAGATAAGAAAAGCTTCTCTTCTGCATGATCTCTGATGATCTCCATCCAAAAAATCTTCTTCGATGCACCAAGGCTCTTCATGACGAACTTTGAATTAAGAAGCTTCTTTGTATCATATATGCTACTCTTCTTCTTGGAAGCAATCAACATGTTGTCGATATACAATCAAGGTTGCAAAAGTCGGTAGTCGGTACTCGATCGGCCGGGTCACTGACTAAGGAGTAATCGGTAGTCGGACGACTAATCGGATTTAGTCGGACTTTAATCGGCTTTGAATTTTATGATTATTTTTAATATATAACTCATTTTTATACATATCTTTACATAGATTTTGTACATTTTGATATTATCATAATAAAATAAACGGATTAATTGAATTTAAATAAAACATTAAGCATATTATAATAAGTATGCTTATAAAAAAGCAAAATCTAAAAAAATACGGTATCTCCAAGCAAAAAATTGGTCGACTAGTGTGCTTAGTCGGAATTAGTCGGTACTCGATCGGCCACCCACTGACTACACTAGTCGGACCTACTAGTCGGCCCAGTCGGGCGACTTTTACAACACTGTATACAATAATTGCGGAGAGAAAAGAATGAATAATTTATTCAGGACACCCTATATAGGAGAGTAACCTATTAGGCAAATTACAAGAATAGGACAAATGAAAATAAACAAATATAAAAGACATAAAGATAACTAATATCTCAACATTCCCCTCAAGCTGGAACGTAGATATCTATCATGCTCAGCTTGGAGCGACATCTTTGGTAAATCCCTCTGGTTGGGGCCTTGGTAAGTACATATGTTGTCTGGTCTCCATAGTTAACTTGAATAGTGGAGATGAGACCATTCATTATCATGCTAAGAGTGTAGTGACAATCCACCTTGATGTGTTTGGTCCTCTCATGGAAGGCTGGGTTGTTTGCAATGCCAATGAAAAGAGAAAGATGATTGTCACATTGGAGGTGTATGGGAAGACGCACCTCAACCGTTAGGTTACTAAGAACATATCTGACCCACGTCATCTCTGTACTAGCTTGCTCCATGGTGGAGATGAAAATGGATCGGATATGGATCGGATATGCCTACTTTCATATCCATATTCGCTTCGTCTCTATCGAATACGAATACAGATACAGATATGGTTCGAATATGCATTATGAAAACCATATCCTTAAAAATACAGATACGAATCCGAATATGGATCGAATAAAGAGCGGACATGAATACGGATCGGATAAAGAGCTAATCCAAATATGAATCGAATAAAGAGTGAAATCCAAATGTGGATCAAATAAACATGGAATCCTAATATAGATCGAACAAAGATCACATTCGAATATGAATTATTTTTTATCAAAGTTCATAATGATTTTAAAAATAGCAATGAAATATAAATAAGTTGCATCATGTCAAAAGAAAGTGTCGAGGTGACCTACATTCTTGATCAGAAGCAAAAAAAGGATAGGATTTCATAAGTTTTGTTCGTGCTCATCCCCAAAGAAACAGGAATTTATTAATATCATTAATTGTATTATATAATGTATAATACTGATATAATAGCATAGGATTATGTCTTATATTATATTAACTGATATATAAAAATATTGCATTCGGATATCCGGATATTCAAGCCATTACCATATCCGTATCCGTATCCGGAAAAATTTTACAATCCATATTCATATCCGATCCATATTCGATTAATATTCGGATATGGATATCCATATCCAGAAATTTTACGAATACGATAAGCGGATATTCGGATATATCCGTATCCGTTTTCATCCCTACTCCATGGCTCAGTATTATGATTCTGCACTAGATCTGGAAACCACAGGATGTTTCTTGATCTTCCATGATACCAAGGAACTTCGTATGAACACTTCGAAGGTAGAATTATACCTCATCTCCTTGGGCAACACGCATAATCTGCGTCTGCATATGCTGTAATTGTAAGGGATGTACCTCTGCTAAATAGAAGATCGGTACCAAGTGAGGCATTCAGATGCCTCAGAATCATATTGATTGCATCCATATGTGCCTGTCTAGGCTGCTTCATAAACTGACTCACTTTTCTTACTACAAATGATATATTTGGTTTGATAATAGTCTTATAAAGAAGTTTCCCAACAAGTTCCATGTACCTCCTCTTGTCGACCTCCTCAGTGTCATCATCATAGAGCTTCATGCTCGATCCATAAGAGTAGTGGCATGCCTGCAATCTACCATGTCGGTCTCAAAGAGAAGATTTGTAACATACTTCCTCTGGGTCATCACAAGACCTTGCTGGTTCCTGGAGAACTCCAATTCAAGGAAGTAGCGTAAACTACCAAGGTCCGTAGTCACAAAATACTAACCTAGGAAAGTCCAGGGAAGACCGTACGATATCGATATCGTTCGGTCCACCTGGAAATGGATATATCGGGATATATCGTCGATATATCGACGATATCAATGGAAATGTCGGAAATGGCTCAAAAAAACTATTTTTTATCATTTTTTTCAGAAATTAAGATCACTCAAGATATTAAAATAACAAATAACTTACAAATACAATTATGTCACACATATCAGTCATTTATAGCCATGGTTTTTAAAAACGCGCCTCGAGGCGTTGAGGCGTACGCCTCGAGGCATTTTTCTAGGAAAAAACGCCTCGAGGCGCACGCCTCAAACAGCCCCAGAGAGGCGTGCGCCTCAAATATCATGAGGCGCGGCTCGAGGCGCAGAGGAGTGAGGCGCTATTGAGGCGCCGCCTCATGACTTTTCAGTGCGCGTGGCATTCACATGACATTTAAGTGGATCTACATATCGCATCGCCCCTCTTCTCGTTAGGTTTTCCCCGATTTCAACCGAGTGCCGCCAGTTGCTCCATGCTGCTCCATCGCCTGGTGCTCGTGCTCCTCCATCGCCTGCTCGGCTGCTCCACCGCCTGCTCGGCTGCTCCTGCTTGCTCCATCGCCTGCTCAGCTGCTCCTGCCTGCTCCATTGCCTGGTATCCTCATGTCTCAATTTACTTGCAACTTGCATGCCCTAATCACCCTTTCTCAGTATTTGTGGCTTGTGGTATGAGTCTGGAAACACTCTTATTTGGATTAACTGGGTATTTATTTCGAAGATGATGTTCGGAATGATACGCAACAGAAACTGTCAGCAATTGAATGTTTTGTTTGGCACATGTTTGGAATACTTGTACAATCCTACAGTTTGAATTAATAGAGATGTTAATATTTGAATAAACATTTTGTATAAAAATTGAAGCAAGTTATTGAAGTGTGCGATTCTTCCAAAAATTCATGTTTGACGTTTCGACAACATGCTACTGTATGCTTAACCTATAATGTAGAGGGAGCTACATGATTCTAAGTTTTGATATCCTGCCCAATTTCAATATTGAGGTATTATGATACTCAAATTCCTATTTGTTTGGTGCCTTATGTAAGAATTCATACTTATCTCTAAAACAATTACGAATACAATTGAATATGGATATATTTTCCAATGTCCCCGATCCTAGCTTCATGCTTCATCAATAATGTAAAATTATACCGAATACGAGAAGAAATAAAGAGATTTCAATGTTTGTACATGAACATTTTCTATCACAAAAACACATGTACTTTTTGTATTGTTTTTAATTGTCATGGTTTTTAATTGTGATTCATATATCATATTGTATGATTAACATTTCAGAAATGGCACCAAAAGCTAGAAGAGATGGAGGGAGCTCGGGGAAGGAAAGAACAGATCCCGCATGGAAATATTGCATAGAGGTTGAGCTAGAAGGGGACAAAAAATGAAAGGATACAAGTATGTGAAGTGCAAGTTTTGTGGACAAACTGTCACAGGAGGCATTGCTAGATTTAAAGAGCATTTGGTAAAGAGTCGCAAGAATGTTAGAAGTTGTCCAAATGTGCCTATTGAAGTCGAAAATGAGATGAAAGATTTTTTATCCAAGAAGGATCATGCGAGAAGGAGATTGTATGAAGAGATGGAAGAGGTTCGTCGAGTGGGAGCATATACAAATCTTGGACCATCTGGATTTGATGAACTTGTGCCCACGGGATCTAGCGGTGCACACAAAGCTAGAGGCCCTATGGACTTTTTTCTAAGTGGAGGTGCATGTGAAGGTGGAAGTGGAAAGCTAGGGATTGGGTCTGGGAGTGCCCAAGGTCCTTCCAAACAGGTAACTCTGAATGCTTCGTGGAAAAAAGAAGAAAGGAGGGTTTGCAAAAGCGTCGGGAGATTCTTTATTGAGAATACATTGCCTTTCAACGTGGCCAATAGCCCTTCTTATCAGACAATATTTCAGGAAGTTGGAAACTTTGGGAGGGGATTTAAACCCCCAAGCATGCATGAGTTGCATACCTGGATATTGAGGGAGGAAGTGGAGACTGTAAAGGCGATGATGGATGATGTTAAGGCATCCTGGTCAGAGATAGGATGTAGTATTATGCCTGATGGTTGGACAGATACCAAAGGTCGTACATTGATCAATTTTTTGGTGAACAACCCAAGAGGAACTTGGTTCCTAAAATCTGTTGATGCATCCGAACAAATTAAAAATGCGGAATTTCTTTTCAAGTTAATGGATGAGGTTGTCGAGGAAGTTGGTGAAAAAAATGTAATACAAGTTATCACTGACAATGCATCAGCATATAAAGCAGCAGGGGAGATGTTGATGAAGAAGAGGGAACACTTGTACTGGACTCCATGTGCAGCACACTGTATTGATCTTATGTTGGAGGACATCTTGAAATTGCCTTTGCATGACTCCGTATTTAAGAAGGCAAAGTAAATCATCAACTTCATCTACAACCATGCATGGGTGTTGGCTATGGTGAGGAATCATGTTGGTGGAGATTTAGTGCGGCCCGCTGTCACTCGTTTTGCTACAGCTTTCCTCACCTTGCAGAGATTACTCATAGTGAAGGATCATTTGGAGTCATTTTTCACCTCAAAAAGGTGGAAATCTAGTTCTTACTCATCCAAGGAAAAAGGCAAGAGTGTCCAAAATATTATTTTGAAAAGCAAATCTTTTTGGTCTGGTGTTGCTTATGTGATCCGAACGACCAAGCCATTGGTGATGGTGTTGAGAATGGTTGATTCTGAGAAATATCCTCCAATGGGATTTATTTATGAAGCCATGGATAGGGCAAAGGAGGAAATCACTCGGAATTTACGCAATAATGAAGAAAAATACAAGCAACTCTGGGACATTGTGGATAAGAGATGGGATAAACAACTTCATACACATTTGCATGCTGCTGCTTACTTCCTTAATCCACAATGCTTGTATGAACCAACATTCAACAATGATTATGAGGTCAAAGTTGGATGGTACTCTTGCCTGCAAAGGATGGTCGTAGATAGGGAAGAAAGAGAGAAAATTGACTTGCAGTCTGATGCATATGTTAATGCAAAAGGCTTGTTTGGTTGGGCAAATGCTATTGACACCAGGAAGAAGAGAAGTCCTGGTATGAAATCAATCATAATTTAAATTTCATCTAGCTTTAATTAATTTCTGTTTTCTAAATATGTTATTTCATCATATTTTAACAAAATACAACGGATTGGTGGCGAGCATTTGGAGCTGAAACACCTGAGTTGATGAAGTTTTCCATACGAATTTTGAGTTTGACTTGCAGTGCTCGGGATGTGAACGAAATTGGAGTTCGTTCAATTAGGTGAGAATTTAATTTAACCCAGAAGAGATTGACGAACAACCATAGTTCAAGCACATTTAATTTTCAAATATAATCATTAACGAACCGTTGATGCACAGGTGCACACTAAAAGAAGAAACAAATTAAAGCAAGAGAAGCTCGACGACTTGGTTTTTTGCATGTTCAATTTGAGGTTGAAGCAAAAAGAAGTAAAAAAGAAGACATTAGAGGATCCCCTTTGTTTGCAAGATATTGATTCAGATGATGAATGGATATCTGAGTTCCACCTAGGCACGAGTGAGGTTGAGGTTTTTCACGAGCTCGATGCAAATCTTTCTCTTGAGGATGAAATAGTGGATATTGTGGAACTAGGTGGAGAACAACCAGCGAAGAAGAAACAATGTAAGGGTAAAGGTGAGTAAGAATCTAAGATATATATTATCTCTTGGATTATATTATAATATATAATACTCAAAATCTATGAAACCTTCTTTTCTTTGTAGGGAAAGGTGTTGATATTGATGATGTCATCCAAGCTAATGAGGAACTCACGGACGACGATGATGACGAGGCACAAATCAACTATATGGATGATTCATTGGATGATCCTATTAGTAGCAGTGAAAGTGAAGATGATGTCGATGTTTAGAGATGCAGTGATTATTGATGTTTAGAACTTACTTTGTTTCCCTTTTTATGTATCTTGATGGTCATTGTACTTTTGAACTTTTGTCCTTGTTGTTGGGATTTAGAACTTGTTTGAGTTTAGAAGTAGAACTTTTATCGTGCGAACATGGTGTTTTATAACATGGAATTAGCCTTGCAATGTCATGGAGTATGTTTTTTTATCAAGGCTATTTAATATTGTAGGACTTGTAAAATATAGTTGTGATTAATTACCATGTTTTATAAAATATTTTCTTTATGGAGTGAGGCTCACGCCTCGATACGCCTCGAGGCTTACGCCTCGAAGAAATATTGGAAAACGCCTCGATACGCCTCGCGTTTTTTAAAACCTTGTTTATAGCCCATATATCGCACATGTCGGTCATATCGAATATATCGTTGTTAATGTTTATTCCTGACCTATATATATATTAGAAATGGATTCCATTCAAGTTCTTATAAGTTATAATATTAAATAACTTACAAATATACACTTAGATGATACATATAGATCATTTGTAAAGATTATGATCCTTATATTGCACATATTGGTCATATCAAACATATCGCTGGTGTTGTTAGTTGTTGACCTATATATTGAAATTGTAGTTCATCCAAGTTCTTAGATCACCAGATAACTTACAAATATACTCTTAGATTACACATATTGGTCATCTATGAATCTTATATTGCATATATCGATCATTTTTTTAGAGAAACATATATCGATCATTTCGAACATATCGATATTAGTGTTAATTATATATATGACTTATAGATATTGGAAATGGATTTCATATAAGTTCCTTACAACATGAAAACTTGCAAATATAATCCAAGTCGAAGAACCATGGTATGCACCCTCCTGTCACATCATACCCTACTGGTTTGGGGGTCTCGCTGCCCGGTCATCGAGCTTGGGGGGGCTGGCGGAGCCACAAGTAGGTGCGGGGGAAACGATCTGATCCGAAACAAAATATATATAAAACATTGTGTGTTTTAATACTAGGTGTAGTTAGATATGTGTTTTAATAATGAGTGTAGCTAGATAAGTAGTGGAATCAATCTTGCATGAATAATAACATTGATATATGGATATATCGGCGAAATATCGGCGGTATCTAGGATTTTTTGTACTGAATCTAGTCATTTTTGACGTATATGAGCCGATCTGGCAATATATCGTTGATATGTCGCCGATATCTTTGTAAAAGGGTATACTGGGGGATTTCGATATCCTTTCTCTGTCGGAACCTATATATCGACGATATATCGTCGATACATCCTTCTATGGGAAAACTTTAGCAGCATGGATACCTTGCTCGTCATCCTCACCATCTGCTCGGTGCTTCATTATGAATACTCACTTGCACCCAACAACGGATGCACCAATTCAGGCTGAAACAGGGTTCCAAGTTTCACACGATTGTAGTGCAACCATCTCCTCCTCTATGGTATGATGCCGCTGATTTTCCTGAGTGGCCTCCTGATACGTCTGTGCTATCTCCACTACTGACAGAACCAAGGTGAATCTCCTGAAATCCTCTGAAAGTCTGGTCAAAGAAACTTGAGAATGTAAGAAGATATGAAGTACACGTATGTCTTTGTTTTCACAGAGCAATATGCACATCGGGATTATCTACCACCTCCTGAATCTATAAGTTTCCCTCTTAAGAGGATACATACTCATCCTGTAAGGAATCATGCTGCATTGACAACTCAATAGTGCCATCAATAGAAACAATGTGCTCATTACATACCTTAGGTGTGTTGGATGATGGGGAAGACCTGTAAGCATGGTGATCAGAGCAAGACCTGCGAGTAAACACACATGGTAAAAACTGAGTAAAGATAGGTGGTGGTACAGGGGCAGCCACAAGAGCAGATGTAGGTACTGGATGTGGTGGTGGAGGTGGTGGTGCGTGAGGTGATGGAGGTGGTACAACAAGTGCATGAGGTGGTAGAGCTGTTGGAGGTTGAGGCATGTAGACCTCGTCATCAGAGGTCGATGGGGCCAGTTTGTCACCTGTAGCAGATAAATACATGACATACTCAAAGAATGTAACATTAACACTGACAAAATATTTCTGAAGAAGCGAATCAAAGCAGTGATACCCTTCCTAGGTACGAGAGTAGCCAACAAAGACACACTTGACAGCTCTGATGGGGAGCTTGTCACGACTAGGCGAAAGATTGTGAACAAAGACCACAGATCCAAACTCTGGGTGTAAAGGAGAACATATCATTCGTAGGAAACATAATTGTGAAAGGCCTTTTCTCCTAAAATAGGGGATGGCATATGATCACTAAGTAGTAGGCAGTGAGAACCGCATCACCCCAATAAGAGTGAGGAGCACAACTTTGAATCAGAAGGGTTCTGGTCACGTCAAGTAAATGACGATATTTGTGCTTAACAACACCGTTCTGTTGAGATGTACATGCGTACGAGGTTGGGTGTACAATGTCGAGTGACATGAGAAACTCGGATAGCTGTAAAGTGCAAAACTCTAAGGCATTATCAGAACGTAAATACATGACAGCAGAAAAATATTCTTTATCTCATTAACAAATGATTTAATGTCAGACTCAACTTCAGACTTATTCTTTAACAAGAAAATCCAAGAAAGTCTAGAATAGTCATTAACATCAACCAGATCAAAATGGTTTTTCCTGATGATCAAGGACACGATTTGGACCCCATATATCTAACTGAAGGAACTCAAATAACTGAGAATTGCTCCTACTCCGACGAGATGGAAACGAATAAATGTGATGCTTCCCAAGCTGACATGCCTTGCATTGGAAGGAAGATTACGTAGAGATCTGTAGGACATGACACAACTTCAGCAGATGAAGGTGGTCAAAACGAAGGTGTCATAGGTACTGTGAGACTGGTCTAGTAGGAATAGTAGATGTACCAGCATGAGGAGCTGGACCAGTCTGTAGAGCCTCCGTTACTCACGGCCACATCCAATCACCCTACCCATGAGTATGTCCTGAAACACAAGAGAAGAGGGTCAAAAATGGCACGACAATGCAAATCCTTTGTAATCTGACTAATAGGAAGCAAGTTCATCTGAAAATCAGGAGCATATAAAACATTTCTACAAGCGCATGGATGGCATCAAATGCACCTCCCCCTGTCCTGTGATGGGTAAGTGAACCCACTTGCAGTGATGACCCATCTACGAAGGGGTATAAACCAGTAAGATGTGAACTGGTCTCTGTCTCCACACAAATGGTGAGAAGCACCTGAGTCCATGATCCACTCTGTCATATCTTCAATGCTACAACCAGTAAAAACATATGTGGTAAATGAGGAGCTCGAAGAGGCTCTAGCTGTTGCTGCAGTATCTGTGGATCATGTATTGGTACTGCCGGTCACTGGATTCATGATCTCCCGTATACGAGAGACAATGTCATCAAGTCGTGGATTTGCTTGAGGAGCTGTAGTGTTCGAAGGTTCAATCTGCTCTGCCACTCGAGTAGATGCGGGGTATCAATGCTTCCGATAGCATGTGTCTTTAGAGCATCTTGGACGATGACAATAGATGCATGGACCACATTGAGGTCCAACACCTCTGCCACGTGGACTACGCCTTCTAAATTGAGCAAAACCTCCTCTGTCGCGAGAAGCATCCATTGTTGAGGAAGATTGTATGGTGGCAACAGGTGGAATAAGAAGCATGTTGAGACGACTGTAAGCCGCCTCCATGGGAGGTATGGTCACCCTAGTAAGGTGTTGTTCTCGTGCTGCTTCATTCTCTGGGTCAAACGCAACAAAGAAAACTTCAACCATTGTGGAGTTCCTGTATGCCATCTGCTGCTCTGTGGAGGTCATAGTCGACATGAAGCTGTGAAGCTTCTCGAACATGCCATGAAGCGAGGAATAGAACATGTGCAATGGACGACCATTCTGTTTTGCCCTGTATCTGTTAAACTGAAGCAGAGGAATCTTGACTTCGTTCTTCGCTTGGGCATAAGTGTATGCTAGAATATCCCACATCGCCTTGGCGGTGGGTTGGCTCACAATATCATTGGCTATCTCTGTGATGATGGTCCTAAAGAGCCAATACGTGTATACACGTCATCTTGCTTCCATGAAGCATTGCCCCCAGTCTTATTCGTCGGCTTTGGCTTTGTCAGAATTTGCTCCTTATTGTTGCACTGCATAAGGGTCAGAAACTGCATAGACCGCAACTCATAGTTGGTCCCATCCATATTCACGATGGGAATCGGGCCGTTGAAGGCACCAAACAAAGAGAAGACACTCGATTGGGGAATAGACCGAATCGGGCAAGTCTACATGATTATATGAAGGTTTGGTTGTACGTGTAGACTCATACCACCATACTACTCCTCAAGCAGAGCTAGGACTGAAAAATGATATTTAAGGTCTGAATTTTCTTTTTTCGGTCAAAATCAGATCGTTTCAGATTACAGTTTGGTCACGAAGAGGAGAAAAATGCCAATGTGGGCCGGGAAAGGTCCCGTCGCAGCCCGCAATCCGCAAGGGTCGCCAGCGCGCGTTGGGGGGCAAGAGGGCTCCTACAGACTGCTAGGGACGCTGCGCAGCGGCACACACACAGGAGAAAGGGACGGAAGCGATGACTTGCACAGAGGGGGGTCGACGGGTGAGGTCTAGGGCACGGTGGGGTACGAGAATTCTGGTTTAAGATCGTCGCTCTAATACCATGTAGAGAGAAAAGAATGAATAGTTTATACATGAGAGTAACATGTTGGGCAAATTACATGAAGAAGACAAAGGAAAATAAATAATACATAAAAGCATGAAAGGTAACTAGTATCTCAACAGTAACAAATAGATGAAGGACACATCCTTTACCTTATTATGGTAAACACTAATTGTATAGGCTCCTGATGAACCTATGATCAGTCATGAAGCTGTCAAACTTTTTATACCACTTCATGGGAGATTGCTTAAGCTTATATAAGGACTTCTTCAATCTACACACATGATCTTTCTTCCCCTGAAATGTGAATCCCTCTGATTGGCTCATATGAATGTCTTCTTCGAGTTAAAAAAGCAAGAAAGTTGTCATCACATCTAACCGCTCCAGATTCAAGTCTCGATGTGTTATAAGAGCTAGTAGCACCCTAATGGATGTATGTCTTACAACAGAAGAGAATATCTCATTGTAATCCACACATTCCTTCTTATTGTTATCTTTCGCAATTAGGCATGCCTTGTATATGATGCCTTCACTGCCCGAGGTTCCTGTTTTTTTCTTGAAGATCCATTTGCATCCAACGACCTTCCTCCCCTTCAGTAACTTGACAAGCTTCGATGTTTAATTCTTGTGAAGAGACTGCATTTATTCATCCATATCAGCAACCCACTGCCCAGATTCTGCCCGTGTTATAACCTCCCTGCAAGTGAAGGGCTATAGAGATTACCTCCTCCGCAACCTGTAGTGCGAATGCAACCATGTCTTCAAATTTGTATCTCTATGAAGGATGTATCTCTCTACGATATTGATCAATAGCAACACTTGGTTGCCTCTCCTCTGGTTTCTCAGGTTCAGGTTGTTCAGTATCAATCTGGTTGCCTCTACTGCGTGATCACTACTTGGTGTTAGTTCAAACTCCACCTGTTCGTGCACATCATCACTTGTCCCTACATCAACAGATTCACTACTCGAGTGAAAGATGAAATTCACATCAAATGTAACATTCCTAGTAACAACAGTTCTATGCTCAGAAACGGACATGATTCTGTACCGTTTTACTCCCGCACCATATCATGTAAACACACCTGTATTCGCCCTTGGTTCTAATTTTTTTTCACTAACATGATAATAAACAATACAACCAAAGACTCATAAAACAGAATAATAAGCATGATTACCATATCATACCTCCATGGATGTTTTGCAATCAATGTCAGATGTGGGACTTCGATTCACCAAGTAACAATGTATTCATAGTTTCAGCGCAGAATGCTCTACCAAGTTCAGCATTAGAGAGCATGTACCTTGCTCTCTCCAGAAGTGTCCTGTTTATTCGTTCTGCAACTCCATTATGTTGTGGCGTATCTCTGACGGTGAGGTATCTCATAACACCCTCCTCCCTGCGGAAATCATTGAACTTTAACGAAAAGAACTCCATCCCATTATCTGCACGAAGACACTTCATCTTTTAAAAGTCTAGTTCTCCACCAAGATCTTCCACTACCTGAAGGTTTGAAATGCTTCACTCTTGTACTTCATTATTTACACCCCATGCTAGAGTAATTGTCAATAACAGACGGAAAATGATGCAGCGTGAACTGGAGAAATAGGGCCGCATTTTTATCTACTTTTTATCCGTTAATTTTATTTATGTTTATTTTGAGTCGTCGCAATTTTATTTTAAAATAAGGGATCGTGTGTGATCTCTAAAGTAGTTAGTTTCAATTTGAATTTCAAATTAGTCGGTTAGAGTCAAATTAGGATAATTAGTTTGAGTTTGAATTTGAATTTGAGTTTCTATTTTTGTAATCGCATCCCTCCTATATAAAGGGATGATAGACTAGTTGTTTAGTAAGTTCAGTGATATGAAAAATTGAGATTTTATTCTCTCTCTCTCTCTCCCCCGTCTCTCTCTCCCCTCACGTGGTCTTCACGTTTCTTTTCTCCATCCCCTCGTGTTCCTGACGAGCTTCTCCTCTCAACCCCTCCAATTTATTCCTCTCTTGTCTCTCTCCTCCCCTACGCAATCTCCGCGGTTTTCTTCTTCTCAACCCCTCGTTCTCGACGAGTTTTCTTCTTCTCAACCCCTCCTTTTCTCCACCGAAATTCCACCGTCCAAATTATTTTATTTATCATCAACACGCCGAATCGTGTTTGCATCAATTGGTATCAGAGCATGGCCTACATATCGTCCTCACGATCTAACGATCCGTACAGACGTTCGCGCCGACATGCGACGAAAGACCATCATTCGTCGGGAGACGAATTTTTCAAGCGGAGGAGAATTGATGAAGCGTGAACTGGAGAAATAGGGCCGCATTTTTATCTACTTTTTATCCGTTAATTTTATTTACGTTTATTTTGAGTCGTCGTAATTTTATTTTAAAATAAGAGATCGTGTGTGATCTCTAAAGTAGTTAGTTTCAATTTGAATTTCAAATTAGTCGGTTAGAGTCAAATTAGGATAATTAGTTTGAGTTTGAATTTGAATTTGAGTTTCTATTTTTGTAATCTCATCCCTCCTATATAAAGGGATGATAGACTAGTTGTTTAGTAAGTTCAATGATATGAAAAATTGAGATTTTATTCTCTATCTCTCTCTCTCCCCCCTCTCTCTCTCTCCCCTCACGTGGTCTTCACGTTTCTTTTCTCCATCCCCTCGTGATCCTGACAAGCTTCTCCTCTCAACCCCTCCAATTTATTCCTCTCTCGTCTCTCTCCTCCCCTACGCGATCTCCGCGATTTTCTTCTTCTCAACCCCTCGTTCCCGACGAGTTTTCTTCTTCTCAACCCCTCGTTCCCGACGAGTTTTCTTCTTCTCAACCCCTCATTTTCTCCACCAAAATTCCATCGCCCAAATTATTTTATTTATCATCAACGCGCCGAATCGTGTTTGCATCAGAAAATACCTGACATCTCCTAAAGATGGGATTGTGAATGTCCCAAACTATCTCCTTTAGGAGTCATATGGTAAGAACAATATGAATCAAGAATCCATGTATTATCCATCGTTTTCTGATTAGTGACGGTGAGAACCAGATCATCTTTGGAGTCTACGCCTCTCTGAACCGCAACAACAACCATGGCTTTCCCTTTCCAGACAGTCTTTCCAATATTCATGTTTTTGGTAGTAATTGCAGATGCCCTTAGAATTGTGATTCTTCGACTTGGACTTCTGTTTTCCCTTCTTGCGTAGCCAGAACCGACATGACTCTTTTCATGAGTCATAACCGAACCTGCATCATTAGAATCATGCTTCCCGTTGGGCATATGCCGAAGTTCATGTATATGCAGACTTGCACGAACTTCCTCTAGGGTTATCGATTCTCATCTCACAATAAACAATTGAGCAAAATTCTCATATGAAAACAGATGTGAATTCAATAGAATCAATGCAACATCCTCATCTTCAACTTTAACCTCTGTGTTTCTTAATTCCATCAACAATGCATTTAAAAGATCTAGATGTTCTTTAAGAGATGTATTATCCTACATGTGGAGAGAGAAAAATGTTGCTTCAACAACAACTTGTTAGACATAGACTTTGTCATGTACAACCTTTCCAGTTTCAACCACAGTCTGGACACAGTTTTCTCATCAACGACTTCCGTGATGATCTCATCTGCCAAACACAACATGATCGTCGAGTGCGTCTTCTCTTCATATACTGTAAACTCGGAGGGCTCGAGTGCCTTCGCCCTCACCTGGTCCAATGGCACCCAAATGCCCTTACTGTTTTTGAAGGATGAACATCTTGATCTGCCATAGACTGAATCTGTTCCTCCTGTGAACTTCGCGATCTTCATATTATGTGATGTCATCTTGCTTGATGATCCTGGCGGAACCCGATATTCTGATACCAATTTGTTGCCAATCGTAGAAGCAAACACGCAAAATAAGATCAATCAAGCATACACAGAGACGCACGGATTTACAAGATTTACCCATAACTAGGCTACGTGCTTGGGCGGCGACAATTTTCACTATGTGGAGAAAGACAAGAGTACATAGGATACTGAAAGCCCTAACTCTAAAGGAGTTTATATACTACTCCCCTACAGACGGATTGCAGCGAGACAAATGTCTTGTTGGGGTATGGTACGGCATAATGGGTTGCATATGACGATTCTTCGACCTAGGGATTATTGGAGGAGGCCACACCTCTACCTTGTCTTTGTCTTGATTTACTCACAAGTTCGAAGGGTATTTGAAGCTTATTTGCCCCTTTGTCGGAGCAAATCGAGGCATAAACAAAGTAGAGGCATGGCCTCCTCCATCCCCTTCTGATGATCCCTTTCCAGGTATTGTTCTTAATCCTTATCTTGTTCATTTTTGGGGTTTGCTTTACGTCATGTTCCATTACCATCCTGTGCTACTTCTCATTCCCATCGTCTTCTTCTTTGATTTTGCATTGTAATCGAACCCCCGAACCCGAGTCTATCTCCACGGTCCTTTCCCTTTGCTTCTACTTCTATCTACCCAACCCTTCCAATGATAAGCTCTTCCTTCCTCGCGTACGTCAGAGCATGTCCATTTTTCCTCCCTAGATCCAGTCCCCTTTCTTGCATAACATGCAGCCGAGCGAGCTTCCTTTGAGCTGAAGTTCCGTTTCAGGTCTGTGGAAGGTTCACAGCAGCAGAGTTCAATAAGCAGATGATGTAAACAAAGGAACATCATGTAGTACTCCTCCATTGACATCCGAAAAAACCAAAGAATTTCTAACTACAAAATGTTAATCACCAATAATAATTATGTATACAGATCCAGAGTAAATAATATACATAAGCATATTATATGTGATCATTTACCCTGTGTTACAAGAGAATTTACGCTTTTATGTAATTTAGTTACAACAGTGTATACTATGCACACACTGTTAAATTCAACATAATGCTAGACGGGTTGAACAAATCACTTTATGGTATTTATTGTAATTTTTGTGTATACATAAAATGTAGACGTATTCACAATGCATACATAAATGGTCATAAGATTACACAATTTTATGTTATACGTAAAATCAAACCCTGTGTTACAATAGTGTATTATGTCGTCCCTAGGCTATATATGATCAAGTTAAAGTGTATCGTAATTATGTGGCCATATATGAGTAGAAATTACATTACAAATTTATGATACATTGTCAATTATGATATTAGAAGTTTATTATGTACAATGAATATTTTAGGTTGCAGAGTTTAACAGTGTATAGTATGATACATATCTACATAATGAGGAATGATGAATATGATACGTTCTAAATTATACGATTAATATACTACAGCGTTTACCTCAACACTGAGTGAAATGCTATAATCTGAACTGCACCATATTAAAACTTTCCCATATATGATACATTTTTATCATAGAATACAGGAACGTATTCACTGTACCCCATTATGTAGAATACACATAACGTGACTCCTATCACATATATACAAAACTGTATTCACTGTGCCTCATTATGTAGATGATGCGACTCCTTTCACATATGCGATTATGATAAAAATGTATCATATATGGTAACTCTGTTATAGTCATGATCATGTATATGATTCCCTGTATTAGGTTGTGAAAAGATGCATATTTTATATGATTATTATATAATACAGAAATATATCATAACTGCGTAATGTATTTTTTGCATAGTTCACGTAATCACAACCTTGTTTACATAATGAGAATGTATCATAATGCACAGTGATGATGTGAGGATTTGGAATGTAGAAATATATCATAATTATATTATACAGTTTACACATTTGCACATTGTAAATCATAATACACTAGCTCAGGTTTATTCATAGTAAATTACTTCTAATAAAGTAGTCAATGGATTCGCCCTTTGTAACACAATTATATGTGATAAGAGTTACAATGTATTAGAAGTGTATTATGTTGTCCCGAGGCCATATAATTATAATACACTTCCAATACATGGTAATTTTATAGGAACCTGTATCATCAAGCATTTACAGGTAGGACATGTCATTGTATTAGAAGGCTAAAGCGTATACATAACATTACATACATTGGATTATATGTGCCTGATTATGTAATTTTAGGTTGTGAAATGTATACTAGGCCACAACCTAAAATAATCATAACCTGTGATTATGTGAGGATTTACATATAAATATCCCTAGGTTTGATTATATGGCACATATAATCAAACTCAACATAATACACACACAACCTAAAATCCATTGATTATTGTAGTACTAATTTTAGGTTGTGAGTGTGCATAGAAAGAAATAACACGTTCACGGGAAAGCATACTACCCCTCGGTAATTTAATATTCATTTACCATATTCTTTGGATCCTTTGTGAAGCGCGGGGCCATACATTAGTATAAATAATAACAGAGTGTGAAATGACAAAGAACAAAATGAAGAAGGCAATTAATAAAAAATTGGCAAAACCTTCTCCCACTTTAAGTAGGGCCGGTTATATGGATTCTTGTACAAATCCATGATGAAAGTTCTGACTATTTTTTATGTTGGATGTCGGCTATCTAATGCCACCCCCACAAGAAGGGATTTAAACCTTCGATTTTTTTGATGGTAGGCACACTGCACTACCACTAGACCATTGAAGAAGGCAATTAATTTTTTTTAAAGAAGAAGAAGGCAGTTAATAAAGGTAAAAAGACATGGAAGCATGCGAAACTTGGTTTGAAAAAGGGCGAAGAAGATAAATTCAATCTAGTTAAGGCTAGGGTGTACACAACATTAGATGCATTAATGATGATGAAACAATATTTTTGGCTAGGATTTATTGGAGCCACGTAAATTGTTTTTGTAATCGGTGAATACACATGATTGACAGGGAGTTTTGAAAATTTTGATTTTCAGGTAAGTGATGAAATAGAGAGATATATTTCCATGGATGGTTAGTAGATACGAGGGAAGGAAGGTATCACTCAAGCTATTCGATATTATTTGCGAGACGAGAAAATTCCAAGTGACTAGGGAAAATATTTTATTATTCTACAAGACAAGAACAAAGGAAATGTGAAATTCTACTAACTACTTTTTTTTATAAGAGGACAAATTATACAGTGGCAAATTGATGGGTCAAATAATGAAATTATGGGAGAGGGTAATGGAAGGAAATTGAGACTAGGGTTGAGCATTGGTAGGGCCTGCCCCACCCAACACACGCCCGGGCCGATAATACCCGACTCAAGCTCAAGCCCGAACTTGTAATGGGCCGGCATGGGCCTTAAATTAGGCCCATTTCAGATATCGGGACGGGATTGGGCTTTACTTAGCCCGGCCCTAATGCCCGGTTGCCCGGCCCACTTTACCGCCCGACCCACAGCCCGGTTATGGCCCGATGTGGGCCTATCCTCCTCAACCTTCTATTTCTAGTTTCTAATCTTAATCGCCCTAAGCCCTGCCCCATGCTTCCCAGTCACACGCGAAACCTGACCTACTTTAACCTCTCGAGTCTCAATCGACTCGCGCCCTCATCCCTCTCCAGTCTCCCCTACGCGATCGGTGACCCCCCTCAGGCCTCAGGCCCTCAGCCTACTCCAGCAGCTGCGCGGTGGTTACCGCAGCATCTTCCCCGAGCCCCGCAGCCGTATCGTCCACCAGTCGCAACCTTGGTCGGCGCTCTCATCTATCCCAATTCCCGCCCACCTCCTTCCACCGCATCAGCGTCTCGACGACCCTCTTTGAGCCATCTCCTCCACTGCAGGCGCGCCACCATTTACTTTATAGTTGCCTGTAGCCTGTAGTGTGTAAGTGTAGAATTTCTTTTTTGGGCGCTCAAGGGGATTGCTTTCTGTGACCTTTTGTTACGAAAGTTGTAGATCAATGATTGATTTCCCAAGTGTTCTGGTGTCGGTGATTTTGTGGTGATGATGAATGATGATGTGGTTTTTGTATATTAAGCATGGCATTGACCAGTAGACTGAACGTGCTGCAATCTGCAGCTGCTTCACTGTCTGCAACGTCTCTGAAAGCTTTATGATTGTCACAGCAATTAGAAACATTAGGATGGTGAAGCCTTCGTTTTGGTTTCTCTTGCTGCCCTTGTAAATGGAATTTACATAATGCCTCAAGCATCATGATTTCTGAATTTGTTTCTTTTTTACTATTTCATTTCCCATACTAGGGGATCCCATCATTGAACTATCGAGGTGGTGAATCCACTTAAATGGTCTAGTGGTAGAAACAGTGGGCTCACACTCCAATGACCATGGTTCCAATCCCACAACCCCACCCATCCTCCCTTAACTAATTTAAAAAACTATCGAGTTGGCAATGGATTGAGCAGAGCACTTGCATTGGCGCCTGCTATACATTACATTAGGAATGTCGCTAAAAATTGCAATAAACAGACTGTATTTTTATTTAAGCATTAATTGGTGAAAAATACATACCATACCATGGCGGCCTGAGTCCTGACCCAGGCCCAGCCCATTTCTTCATGGGTCAGGTCCAGACTTGGGCTGCACTGTGGAAAATTAACCGGGCCCAAGTCCGGACCGTAGGGCCCGTGAACATGGCTGGGCTGGGCCATATTAGGCCCAACCTGACCGATGCTCATCCCTAGTTGAGACAAGTCTTAATAGTGCTAGAGAATTAATTTGGTTTTATGCCGAGTAAGTCGACAATGGAGATAGATGTTTGATGGAAGTTTTGGATTACGAAAAGACTTTCATACGATAGTTCAAAAGGACTGACTTGCTTATTTTGTTTATCGATGTGGTAGGAGACATGCCTGACCAAATAATGCCATGCATATATGGACTAGCCATTTCGATGGTAATGGAAGGAGGTTGAGCTTGAGACAACTCTCGATAATATTAAAAAAATCTAGGTTGACTTTGCCGAGCACGTCGACAATTGAATTTTACGCTTGATGGAATATTTTGGATTTCGAAGACTTTCATACGGTCCTTTATCAATTTGGAGAATTTGGAGAAGAGTGGCTGTTTATTTTGTTCATTGACATGGTAGGAGACATGCATGGCCGAACAATACCATTTGTATGCTGACAAGCCATTTCAATGTTAATACCGATCTCATTCCAAGGAATAAATTTGAGGAATTACCTTTTTTTACCTATATATGAAATAACAAAGCATTTAGCCATTTACTGGCAGAGGTGTCTTGGTGCATGTTGTGTGCATATGGCATTGTTTTAGTATCCAAGGTAAAAGATAGAGTCAATAAGAAGCTTGGATGTTGGAGGGAGGCTTTGGAATGATACTATCTCCTCAGAAACACATACAGTGTGAACTTCATCTTGTAAGCTGATTTGAAAGTGCGAGGAGTTTAGGTCTAGGTTCAGATAAGACCTAAATAAGTTTGTTTGGAGGCGACGAATTCATCTGCCAAATTCCATTTCAAGAAAAAATGATTGCTTGTTGTAAACTTAGGAAGATCATTTTCACATTTCTGTCATCCTTGGAATCATGTCTATGAAATCTTCATAATGTGCTGTATAATCTGCAACATTTATTCTTCTTATCCATGTAACTTGTAGATGATTTGATGTGTCGTTGAGTGGTATTTTTCTTCTTTTTACATATACCACGACACTCCTGAAACTGGCCGATTTTGAGAGTGATTGTACTGCATGCAAGCTATCTTCTCTTAGCTATCTTCTCTTATTCTCACGAAGCCGTTGATTACTGACAGATACTGGACTCAACCGAAAGAGCCGTCGAGCACAGCTTGGCCGCCACTGGTCGTGTCAACACTCGCACGGGGGAGATATACTCGCAGACTGTCAAGACTTCTTGCTTTACTTGGCTTTTGATCTTCATAATGTGCTTCATATTTGTAATGGTCATTCTTCTTATCCGTATAACTTAACAGTTCATTTATAGCAAGGAGATTTGTTATCACAGGTCCAATGTGTCTTTGTTTTCTCTGTTTTGGTCTTCATATAAGAATGTACTTGTAGTTAATTTGATGTGCCTTGAAGTTGTATTCTCCTCTTCAAATACATAATGTCAGCTTGCATCGTCAAGAACATTTGCAAAACCATCCTGACAAGTGGAAAATTATTATTACTACTGTTTTTACTACTATTATAGATAAGCTTTAGTAGCATCATAAATTGGTATGTATTTGCAAAAATGTAAACCATGTCGAAAATCCTCTGCCTACAATTGGCCAAGCACAATGTGTGCGGGCGTTTTAGAATGTACCTTTTTTTTCATATGCAATATCAAAAATGTTACATGTATAGAGATACATATAATATATAAACTAGGGCTTAAGAGATGGTGAGATGGTTAATCTCAGCCACCTAGTTTACCATCATTAATCGCATGATACCTTGGGGGATTTAAATCATCGTACATTATCATGGTGTCTTTTTTAAATTAAACTTAATTTGAGGCTTAAATTCCATCAATCAAGATTGTCAAATTTTGGCGTTGTCAAAATCGGCCAACTGAGATGGATATGGTAGGGGTGTTTTTTTACACAATTTGAAATACATGTTCCGTTATTCTTTGTAAGTCCCTCAAGATTTCATGTCGTTATTGATGGTAAAATGAGTACTTGAGATTACCCATCTCACCATCTCTCATATATGCTCCGTCTCATAGAATTGCCCATCTAGAATAACTACAGTTCAGTCATATTTAAAAGTCCGTGTAATACAAGTTGTGGAGTAGTTGGTTAGGAGTTTGAGATGAGCAACTAAAGATCATGAGTTCAACTCTTATATTGCTTTTTATGAATAAATTCAAAAATAAGTTATGTTTCAATTCTGATTTGGTTCGACATGGTAAAATCATGTTTGAAATAATTAATTAAAGTGATGGTTGATCCCAAAGCCAAAATTTTAAATCGAAATCGGTGAGAGTTGTAAATTGATAGATCTGCATTGGTTAGAGAGGAAGCTGAAAGCAGAGCACTTGGTGGAAAGAGTTGAAGGATGTTCATAACTTCTCCTTCGGTTCTTCAATTCTAATTATATAGCATCTTGCTTGAATTGGCCTCTAAAAGCTTGACCACCTATAGTTCCTCTTAAGCATTTCTTTTGATTGAATATTTATTAGGAGAGAATTGCTAACATGGTCGAGTGTCTCTGCTTGACATGTCTTGAGATTGGTAGTTTTTTAGTAGAGAGAATTGCTGATTTCATTGAGCAATCTTTTTTGACCTACCTTGTACGACGTCGAACGATTGCAAGCATGAAACCTACAAGCTATTAGTCAAATGCACAATTAGGAAACCTCGTTAGAAATTAACTTCTTCATGGATTTCTTGTTTTCTAATTTCATTCCACAAATTTATGATGTGGAAAATGAAGTCTTACCATAGAAGACTAGCCTTCCAAGATCTATCCCACTCTATTAGGATTGGAAACATTATAATCCTAATATTGTAGAGTCAATTTCCATGTAATTCTCGAAGTAGATTTGATTTAATCTAAGCAAATCTCATTAGAATCTTGATTGTTGGACACTAATTGGATCCTAATTTAACTGATATTGAGTGATATCTTAATTGATTCAGATTGATGTACCAAGTTCTTTTGGCGAACTTTCTTTTCTGCTGGCTGTTGGTTGTGAGAGGTGGCTGCTAGTTATTTTCTTCTTGCATCTTTTGAAAATCTATCTCCAATTACCACTTCGTATTTTAACATGCTTAACTTTTTCTTCATAAATTTTTTGTTTTCTATTTCTCTTCTGCAAACTCTTTGTAGAGGATATGAACTTCAGTCATGGCATCGGATTTTTACCTTCCATTACGAGGTTTTTCTTTTTGTCTAAATTATCAACCCCCATCTTCTTTTGCCCTTTGGTATGCAATTACACTAAACCCTGGATCTTCCTAATAAGTACATGAAGGGTATCTTAATTACTCAACTAATCATTTGTTGATCGATCAACTAAGTCATAGTGCTCGATTAAATGAACGAGTGATGCTCAATCAAGTAGAGTCGACGGATTAGTCAACTGATTGTTGGAGGGTTAACTCAAAATGTGATCGATAAGACCATCGAGGGCTGATTGATTGGAAACTAACACGGTAACAAAAGTTGATCAATCAGATCAATGTGATTCATTGCAATAAAATTATCCTAGGGCAACAAATAATTTAAATATTCGTTGTCACGATTCTTGTTATTAACTACCAAATTATCTTTTGTTCTTGTAACTAGTAACGAATGTCATATTCGTTGTTGAATATTAATATAATGATAATTTTCCATTGACTTATTTGTTGAAATTTAAAATAATAATTGCTTAATTTAACTAAACATAGAAAAAAAGCTAATGAACAATTGTTGCTATATGATTCGTTGCGAGGAAAATAACAATGAATATTGTATTCCTTTCTTATTTAAATATTGAAGTGATGAATAATATCTGTTGTTGGATATTTAACTACATAAGATATGACTACGAATATTAAATTTGCCTTTGGCCAATTTTCTGGTAGTAATTGATCGATCAATGGATCAGATCAGCAAGGTGATCGATAATTGTGGCTTGAACCTGAAATAAGATGATGTTAGAGAACGATTCTATTATGCCTACATGTTACATATGCATAAATATTGAGATTTTTTACATATGCATGTTGCAAAAGTCTACTTTCCTCTTCTTTCAGTTTGTCAATAGCTTTCTACTTTCCACTAAATTTATTTTTCAATCATATTGAACCGCGCGCTTTAACAATTGAATAGCTTTTCTTCTATCCTTTTTTCTTCACAATATGCTCTTGTGTGCTTCACGCTTGGAGTGAAGTTGTCATGATGTCTACAATATTATCAATATTAACAGAGTATATTATCCTCAAAATAATAATTTAATTAATATATATGTACAAGAACTGACAAAATTAAAATCAAGTAAAAATGAGTTTATATACACTTAGAAATTATGTTGTGTGAATGTACAATAGGGGTCCAAAACTTATTTTTTTGCAAATGATCTCTTATCACTTCAAAGTACTTGTACGATTTAAGATAACTTAAAGATGAAGTTAAAAGATTAGTAGAGTTGAATTCGAGTTTATATGCATGAGATACAGAGTTGTGAATGCATGC
The DNA here is from genome assembly GCA_037367405.1 of Ottelia alismoides. Classification (NCBI taxonomy): domain Eukaryota; kingdom Viridiplantae; phylum Streptophyta; class Magnoliopsida; order Alismatales; family Hydrocharitaceae; genus Ottelia; species Ottelia alismoides. The sequence continues at coordinate 59,959 of JAZKJV010010321.1, read as the reverse complement.
ATATTAAACAGTAGGATTTTTTATCAATGTCTGTGCAAGATCGTATTTATTATTTACTTCTATATTCTTTTGTTGATGAGACGTTGAGGACCCTTGGTCATTGATTATGTGAGAAGTGTATGAAGGTACAAGTAAGGAGTCACGCTTGCCATCATGATGATGATATCACTCGGGTCACTAAGGAGACTAGAGATATTAAAAGTCTCCTTGTTGGCATCCATAAGCATCTCCAGAAGAGTCTTGAGATATCTACCGATATGGAGGGATAGTCTTTGATGATGAGCTTCTTGATCGGGACTTTAGAGTACCTATCTTGACAGTGAAGAGCAACCCTCTTAGATGTCTACTTGCCTTCTCTCAAGCTTTGAAGACATCTCTTTATAAAGTGATTGTTGAGCCGGGATCCGTTCCTGCGTGAGTGATGTTGTTTGTTCTTCCACACTGTACTTTGCAGGTGTTCCGTCCTCAAAATAAACATGATTGTAGTTCTGGCAATAGAAAATCTATACATCAATATCTTATCCTTATCTCACTCTCTACTTGGGGAGAAGCCATCAGTATTGCTAAGCTAGTGGATCAGGTGTTAAATGCTCATGTGCTTGAGGTTGTGTATCATAATGGAGGCTGCTCTAAGGAAGGAGATAAAAAATTAAATCCCAACATCTGGCAATGCCTTCGCAAGGTTGCAGATGGCCATTTTACAACAATGGTAAAAGTTTTTTCTTCCTCCGGTGTGGCACCTTTCAATGGAGATACAATTAGGGATTTGGAGGTGAAGAACCCTTCCAACCCACCTCTGTCTCCCTCCTTCCACCGCTTCAGCATCCTGACTTGGGTGTATCAAGTCTTTCCCTAAAGGAATTTCCTGCGGTCGAGATGAGTTGAGAGCCCAACACCTCCTTGATGCTATGTGTGGAGAGGGGTCTGTCATGGCTATGGACCTTTTACATGCAATTACTCTTGTGATTAATTTATGGTTGGGAGGGATATGTCTCTTGTTCTTGTCAGAATTTACAACATCTGCAATGCTTACACAATTTCTTAAGCCATAACAACATTCGTCCTAATGTAATCGATACTATTTGGAGGCAACTAGTGTCGAAAGCTACTATGGCAGGAGTAAGTAAAGATATGATCAAATATCTGAATGACTTCCAGTTTGGAGTAAGGATTTATGGTGGAGCTGAGGATATTATGTACAGTGTCAATAAAGTGTTGAACGTTCGTCATAACGGCGGTTCTCTTTCCATACTCATAGTGGATTTTTCTAATGCCTTCAATATGGTTGATATGTATATCTTATTATACCAAGTGAGAGTGGGATGTACATCTATTTCTTTGTGGGTGGATCTCTTATATGGTCAGTTAACAAGACTATACCTTGGAGATATGCATATCTGGTCATCTATTGGAGTGCAATAAGGTGACCCTCTAGGATCGCTTATTTTTTCCCTAGTTCTACACTCACTTATCCATTATGTTAGGGACAACAACAAACTATTTCTTCATGCTTGGTATCTTGATGATGGTACTATTATTGGGGACACATATGACGTGGCCAAGGTTTCGGGTATCATCTAACAGTGTGGGCCAGACTTGGGTCTAGTCTTAAATATCCATAAAACTGAACTCTTTTAGCATGCATGTGATGGAAGGAAGCTTTGCAAAGGTTTGTTCCTAGTAGGTATTAGGAAACCTGTATTAGGCGTGAAGTTGCTTAGTTGAGCGGTTAGTATGGATAAAAATTATATTGAAGGTTTGGCCTCGGAGAGGGCTTCTAAAGCTGTGAAGTTAAGGCTTCTTCTTCCTTAGGTAGGTGATACACAGAGTGAGCTTCTCTTACTCCATTCATGTGAGGGTATAACAAAACTTTTATTTGACATGAAGACTTGCCAACCTATGTACGTGGAGGAGGCAGCATTATTATTTGACAAAGGCTTACGAGAGTCTATTGAAGATGATTTTGTTTGTGGAGGCTCCTTTTTTAGAGACCTCCAATGGAGGGTTGATTCTTCGCCCATTTGGCTTGGCGGTTTGGGGCTACTTTCAGCATTTAATGCTTCATCGTATGCTTTTGTGGCTTCCAAGATGTAGTCTCGGGAGCTTCATCATCATATTTTGTGAGACAGTGAGATTTACAATATGGACTCTGTTTTTTATCATTCTCTTCATCAACTTCATGACGTGATTCCGTCATTCAACCTCAGTTGTTTCTCTAGAAAGGACATCGTCCCTCCAAAGACCCAATAATTTTGGTGAGTGTCTTTTTTAACAAAATAATTGAGAACATGGAGGTGAAATTAGACATGATCATTAGACATATGGCTATTTTTTGGTGTCTTCAAGTTGATCATGCTCAAGATTTTCTCCTTGCTATTCCTATTGACGCACTTGGTCTGCACATGTTACAGGTGGAGTATCATAGTATCCTTAGATATCTCCTCACGATTCCTTTATTTCCGAGGTGATGAGATATGCCCAGTTTGTCATAAGGCATGCTTAGACACTTTTGAGGATCATGCAGTTCATTGCAGGCATCTTTCGAATTTTAAATACAGACGTGACCTTGTTAAAGACGTTTTATTTGATGTACTCAAATGTGCAGGTGTTGCTGCTAAGAAAGAGGCGCATGTGAACTTTTTAACCGCTCCACATGAGGGAAGATCCACACTGAGACCTACTGATATATTGATTTTTGGATGGGTCAGAGGGAAACACACTTGTTCAGAATTGACAGAAGTTTCTTCACCAGTCTGTGCCCTTAAAGCTACATCAACAAAAGTGGTGAAGCACGAGAAAACATGCATTCAGAATCAATATGACTTCATCCCTTTTGATTTTGATACTTTTGATTTCTTAGTACCAGGAGCTGTTGAGCTTTTGAAGAGGGTCCAAAAAGTCTTGAGCAGTAGTATTAGGGTTCCTATGTCTATGTAGGTAGTGTTTAGAAGAATTGGTTTTGCGATTCAAAAAGTACTAGCGGTGTAACTTGTTACGTGTTTGTATCCTATTTCGATGTAGTTTACTTTTCTTCAGTGGTTTAATAATGAAATTTTAATATACATTTATATGGAAATATATAGAAATATTTAAGTCACTTGGAGTTAAAATGAATAAATGTTTTAATATTTATTTATTCGTAAGTCACCTATACAAATGGGCTAAAAAATCGAAATTCGATCTGGATCTCATTATTTTTAAAATTAACTATTTATTATAATATTAAGTTTAAAGATGATTTTGGTCTATTTGGAGCTGTATAAAAATAGTTTTAGGTTTAAGAATGACCAGATTGTATAATTAGGTTTGTGTTTCTTTTCCATTTATTTGTGATAGTGTTTTTTATATATTTTTTCTATTTTATGTCTACTGTATGTGCAAAGTAGATAAACAATTAGGGAAAATAATTAACTATAAATAAATATGGGCATTTGTGAATATGTATTTGTTATCAACAAGCATATTAAATCATTTTTTATTAGGAATGTGGCCTTTTCTTTAGGTTAGAATCGTAAAAAATTCTTAAATCTCTATTTAATTTTTTTCTTTCTTGATAACTCTGTATACATGCACATGCATAAATTCTTCCTTTTCTCTTTTCTTTTTGGATTTTCTTCTTTGCTCGTAGCATAAGATTTATGTTTGTATGAATGTATTTACAAGAGATTTATAACACATATTTATCGGGGTTTGTTAAGGGAGTTAGCTCAATATTCTTGAAAAATGTTGGTAGTCATGGATTCATCAGTTAACATTTTGAAAAAAACGTGAGAAAGGTAAGATCGTTAAGCACTCATAAGAGGGTTGAATGAGTTCCAAGATCAGATGTAAGTGTGGGTGTTGAATTGATTTGGGCGGATTTGAGTTTATTAGCTTGATGATGCCCATCTCCCAACCGAATTAAAATAGTTTGACATGATTGGATGAATGGTTTGGGTTGATTGAGTTAGACCAAATAAGATTGGTGGAAAATCCGATTGACCAGAGGTAGAAGGAGATGAGAACAAGAAAGGATGGGACCATTGACGTAGGATAAAAATATGCCAAAGCATGTGTGACTGACGATTAAGCTGGCTAAAGTAGTTGGAATATGTTAGAATGGAGATGAGGTTGTTGAGTTGAGGCTAGGGATTTGTCAGGGTGAACTTTGTTACTATCTTTATTGCATATTTAAGTGTATTGTTATTTTGATGATAACAAATGCTTGTGAGTACAAACAACTTTGTAGATTTCATGTGAAGGACACTCTAAGTATGAAGCATAAAAGTTCTGGACAAGTTGAAAGCTAAGTAGTGAAGAAGAAAAGAGACTTTTGCAAGAGGAATATGAAAAATATCTGAAATATATATACAAGCGTATCATGTAGGGATATTAAATCCAAGTTATTATGATCGATCAACCTTCTTGATCTAATCGATCAATTATCTATGATCGATCAACCTAATTGACCTAATCGATTATTATTGTTCGACTAACTCACTTGACCTGATCAATCACCCTTGATTGACTAGCTACCTTTTATGATCGATAACTATTTGAATGGAAACCTCCAACAGCTATATTATGATTGATTACCTTGATCTACATGATCGATCAACTTGATATGATCGATCGCATTCTTAGTATGATGTGTATAAAATCTTAATGATTTCTTTCCGAATTTTTTCCATTGGCTATATTTTTAAGAGCTCGTCCTCAACAACTATTGATAGGATCCTAGACCTATTGTAAAGAACACATATACGAAGGTAAAGCCTCTCTCTCTCTATTAGAGTTCCATTTGAGGCTGTCTCTCACGCTCTCTACATCAAGATCACATCTAGAGATCCATTTGTCTACCCTCTCGGTTTGCAATTAAATTATTTATTATAGTGCGTATTTTCTTAACCTTATTATTCACATAACATATTTATATTTGAAGTTTTGTAGATTGATGTAATCTTTACTTTATTGATGTACTGGTGTTTGATCCAAGATGTACAAAGGACTTGATGCTTAATCCAAGTTGTGGAAGAGACTTTGGTGTGTGATCCAAAGCACTTGTAAAAATTTTAGTTGTTCATGAGGAAATAACTCAAGATAGTAAATTTGTTGGTTGATTTGGTCAATCGAGAAATCCTGAGTTAGGTGACTCAGGTCGTGGTTTCTACCCAGTGGGGTTTCCACGTTAAATTATATTTCACTTGTGATTGTTTTTGTTATGTGTTGATTACTTATATCTGTGGTGATTATTGTCTATGATATTGATTTATTGGCTATAATAGTTTGTTTATCGATTTATATAACTTACATTTGGTATCAGAGCCTGGTTTGCGCAGAGGATGTAACTGAAATCTATGCAATGACCACTACCACCAACACAAATGAAGGACATCCACGATAAGATCTCCATTGTTTGATGTTATTAACTTTTCTTATTGGAAGATCCACTTGCAGATTCATTTGGAAAGCATGGGATACAAGATACAAGATGTTATCAAAAGTAAATATCAAAATCCTAAGGGAACCATCGCATCCAACAAGGAGAAGAAGCTAGTAACAAACAACTCGAAGGCAATGAACAGTTTATTCGGTGGATTGAGCATCGAAGAATTCAATAGAGTATCTACGTGCAATTCTACTAACGAAATCTAGAACCAACTCACCTTAACATTTGAAGGTACATCAAAGTAGAAAGAAAGTAGAGCTAGTCCACTACAACAAAATATGAACTTTTCATGATGAAAGAAGGAGAAAGTATTAAGGAGATGTATATTCGATTCACAGAAATTGTGAATGGATTCCAAAATTTGAATGTCAAAATAAAGGAAGTTTTTCTCATCAAGAAGCTTCTTAGATCGCTTACTGCCAATGGAGGACCACAACCACCATGATCAAGAAAGCAAAGTACATGGACTACACTTCCTTTGGATGAGGTCATTGGAAAGCTCCTTACCTACGAGTTGAGAAAAGAAAATAGAAGTTAGTGCATATTCAAATGATCTAATAGATTCAGCCTTCAGTGAAGATTATAAAGAGGAATAAATGTCTTTCATCACTCACCATTTCAAGAATTATTTGAAGTGACAACGTGAATTGAATAGGAAGGAAGTAAAAATAGTTATTTATTTATTTTTTTGATTCAAAAGAGGGGAAACACTCTTAGGTGTCCACTCCATTATATTAAGAAGAAATAAAGATCACATTATCCAGGACTCGAGGAGAGTCCGAGCAAGGTACACAACATTCCCAACATAGAACCTCTTCGCATGAAAAAGCGTCGTTTCTAACAAGCCACAGATCCCACAAACCCGCAACTGGTATAATTATTTCAGCATTTGGGCAGAATCGAGAATTGAGGAGAGATCCCCAAAATGAGGCCATGCGCTGTGATCTACCCATGCCACATCCAAGTTACTATAGAAATCTTTCGTCTTTTCACAATCCAGAAACAGGTGCGCAACAGACTCAACACTAGTGTTGCACAGAATACAAGAATTCTCATTAAAGTGAAAGATCAGAAAACATCTCTCCCTCGTGAGAAGCCTCCCAAGCCTCAGAAGCCACAAGAAGACTCTAGCGCGAGTGAAGGATATGGTTAGATCCTCAAGCGCATCACGGAAGCGTGAGCATCATATCGAATACGACGAAGAACGACTAGTCGTACTAGTTGTTCTATGCAGCAGAAATTAAAAAAAATTTCATGTGACGAAACCACATGATCCAAGAACACTTCTTGGATCGTTTCGTTTAAACCACAAACAAGTAGTAGGATTACCTCTTGAAGCGTGGTTGCGACCGAGTCTCTAAATGCAGAGACCTCCTGTCTCAAGTCCGATTCGACGGAGGAGATGCTTACGAGCATGTTGATGAAACACATGCTTGTCGCAATCCATGTTGATGATCCAAGCGGTGGATCTCCTTATCTTGACATACGATATTCGACATCTTCTTCACAAGCGAGGAGCACCGAAGGAGACTGAGATCCACGAGCAAACGATCGGGCAACATAACGACGACGCTGCGGCGATGGAGACTCCCTCTAGGGCATCCATGGTGGACGACCATGAGAGGAAGAGAGGGCTGACGTGTAGAGAGAAAAGAGAGAGAGAGAGAGAGAGAGAGAGAGAGAGAGAGACTTATGTTCTCTTGTGTGTTAAGAAGAGCAAAGGGGTGCCTCTCCTTTTATAATTTTTTGGGATCCATCGATCTCAATCCATGGAGAACAGAAATCCAATGGCTCTCATTAATTTATGTTTCTTTCAATGGCTAGGATTTTGTTGGTAAAAACCAACAACAATTAATTTAATAAAAATCAAATATATATTAAATATAATTTTATTTATATCAAATCAATTTCCATTGGAGAAATAGGAAGGAGGCAAGCCTCCTTCCATAAAGGGGGTAGGACGGCTATGAGTCCTATAAGGACTTGGTAGTCGTCCCCTCTCCTTGTAAGGAAGGGAGCCTCCTTTCCATATTATATGAGATTGCATTATCTCATGATTCTCTCCAATATTTGCAACAACTTTTGTTGCAAATTATTTCACAAAAAATAAATCCAAATTATTTTGTGAACATTGCAATCATGCCATTGGAAAAATTGTGAATCACATTCACAACCCAAAATAAAATGTGAATTACATTTTCAATTTAATGTTCATAGTGAATCCAATTCACATTAACATTTAATTAACAAATGTAAATTACAAATAGTTCTCTCTTATATATTATAAATCACATTTATAATATATATGATTAATATGGATATTTCTATCCACATTATTCATATCCATGATAATTAAATCACATTTAATCATCTTGGATCTCTATTCTCATGTGCCCAAATAATATGAATCATATTCACATTATTTACATCTGTGATAATTAAATCACTTTTAATTATCTTAGATAACTCTCTTTATATTATGAATCAAATTCATATTATCCATGATAATTAAATCACATTTAATTATCCATTTTCTCAATGCTTGGATGCATAATATCAACAATGAAATTATCCTGAACCCATTCAAGGATAATGCGCTTTCTCTGCGAATACTTGGAGATAAGAACATGGCGATTGTATTCTTCCACGTATAGTGACTTGGATATTGAGATCATATCTCAAATCCAGATCGCGGGCCTCCCATAGATGCTTGATTAAATCCAAACCGCAAATCTAATCTTCTCATTGCATCTGAATCACATTCAGATCAATGTCCAACATTTGGACCAAGATCAGATTACTTCTCTACTGAGAGGAGTCACTAAAATCCAGACCTGTTTCATCACTCCCTAGGAATGGAAGCGTCATGGTTATACAATCGTTTATGATCACATCACCCTCAGGTACTCCCAATATCTGTACATCTTGTATACTGGAAGACACAGAATAAATCCGAAGTATTGGATCAACTTTATACTGTCTACTTCATGGTTTTATCAGTAGGTTTGTCATTCGATCATCGGGAGTTGGTATCGATCATATACTTTCCAAAAGCATATATCATACATAGGTATTGATCATATACTTTCCAAAAGTATATATCAAACCTATAAATTCAGTCAAGCTTCCAAAGCAAGATGACCATGCACGGAATTTGATTCTTCCCAATATCTCATGAGTGAGCTCATGCCTTCCGGTTCAGTAAATGAACCTGTATGATCCCTTTGAGAGATCGTATTACTCATATGCCCTTATATGCACACCAGCACGTCGGTGTATAGACCTTGGTTAGGTCATTAACCTATTGGTCTGCCAAATGCACATACTCAGACATATAGTAACACATCTGTCTCCGGTCAGAGGATGCGTGCATGTATCGTGACAGCATACGATATAGGACTTTGGTTATCTCGATCTCGTTAAGTAAACTCTTTGACCTAACTAATCTGACACCTCTGGATCTTTATTCCTATGCAGAGGACCTGCATCAAGAGGTCGTCAGATATCATCCTAATTGAGAAAAGGATTGCCATCTCCTACTCAGGCTGGAGATCTTCTCTTAATAATCATTTGACGGTGCTTGATGAGTCCTCAATCTAACTCATTAGATATTCATCCAAGCACCAGCCTCTATGATTCAATAATTGAATCAACAGCTGTATGATCATTAAGATGGCCATGGTACATAACCCTAATTGTACTAAGGGATCTATTATGCAAATTATTTATTCTTCATTTCAGATCGGGGAATGATATGTGCAATAACATTTATTGCATAATGGCTCATCGTGGGCTCGCATGTCCAACAGCGAGTTGGGATCTTCATCTCCCAAATCATTCTGCAATCCTTAACAAGGACCTCCTGAAGAGGTTCAACACCCTTGATCAAAAAAGAGTAGGCCTTCTTTACAGAGAAATCACCCTCTCTCCAGACCCAATGGTCACACCCAAAAGAGGGGCTCTCATACCCATAAAGCAATTCCATCAGATCATGTAATTCTTGCGTACGTCGCTTAGAGAGCGCACCAGCGAAAATAGGTCTCTAGACACCATCATCCCACAAATCAGCTACACATGCACTTTCGTCCACCGCCATGCCATATAAGTGTGGGAAACTTGTTGCAAGAGGCATGCCATCCCTCCATTCATCAGTCCAGAATAAAAACTTACGATCATCACCTAAGCCTCGCTAAAATAGATGCGGAAGATCTGGGAGAATCGCATGAATACCCTTCCATAATGCCATCCCAAACCGTAAGTGACGAAAGCCCCTAACAGAGCGAGCCTCACCCCCATAGATACCACGTAAAAGTCTACTACAGACGTCATCCTTGTCGCCCCAAATTCTCGCAGCCCATTTCAAAAGAAGGGCACGGTTCATCAAATCCAGTCTCGGTACGTCGAGCCCCCTATCCTCCTTGGATAATGTGACCGTCTGCCAATCCACAAGATGTATTGGATGCTCATCCCCATTGGCTTTTCCCCAAAAAAACCTTCGCATAATCTTCTCGATTCGAGTGTGAATCCCCACTGCAAGATGTCTTGTCGACATGAAGAAAGTGGGGATTGACGCCAGGATATATTTCACCAGAATCAGATGCCCACCCCTAGAGAGCAAGGAACCCTTCCAACCAGCCATCTTCCTTTCCAGTTTCTCCACCACTGGGATCCAGTCAGTGAAGTTAAGTCGACCACAACCCAGTGGTAATCCTAAGTATCTTATCGACCTCGTACTACAGGGACATCCCAGCACCACAGAAAAAACCTCCACCTCCTCATCCAGAAAACCAAAAGGGATCTTTCTGGTCTTATCTCTGTTGAGTTCAAGGCCAGAGAGCTCCCCAAAAATTTCCAACACCTTCGACATTCCCTTCACCTCAGCAACCCCACCCTCCATAAAAAATAGTGTCATCTGCATATTGGAGAACTGGGATAGATATGTCCCCATAAGAATACCATGTCGTTAAACCATGGGACACCACTTGATTCACCATACAAGGCAACACATCCACCGCCAAAATAAAGAGGAGTGGCGCCAGAGGGCATCCCTGACGAACCCCTCACTGCGGCTGGAAAAAACCACCCTCAGAATGACCGTTCACCAGAATCGAGAAAGAAGCAGTGGTGACCCACCTCTTCATCCAGATGATCCATAGATCCAGAAATCCCCTCTTGGACAATACAGACCATAAGAAATGCCAATCCACACTATCATAGGCCTTGGAGAAATCTACCTTCCACAACACACCCCAAGTCTGTCGTCCCTACCAGTCCGCTACAATCTCAGAGGCCATCACTAAGCTGTCCCCGATATGTCTCCCTGAAATGAAAGCAGATTGTACTGGAGAAATAAGCTCATCAAGAACCCTACCGAGTCTTTCAGCAAGAACCTTGGCAATAATAAGATAGATGGCATTGGAGAGGGCGATGGGACGAAAGTCCTCAACACGAACGAAGGCCTCTTTCTTCGGAAGGAGAACAAGCAGAGCTTTGTTGATTCTATTGAAACCAGAATTACCAATGCTAAACTCCTCCAAAACCACAAACACATCATCACCCACAACATCCCAGAATTCACTGTAAAAAATACCGGAAACCCATCCGGTCCAGGTGCTCCCTCACCATTCAAAGCAGAAATAGCCCTCTTTACCTCCTCCTTCGTAAAAGGTCTAATCAGATGCTCGTTGTGTTCTGATGAGAGTCTTCCTGCACCCGTACCCTCCCACCTCCATGGTCTCGGCACCACCCTTCTCGAGAGACGATGAAAATAGTTGACAAAAGCTCTCCCCATCTTCTTTTCTTCCTCCACTCTCGAGTCCCCAACAACTACTACTCGGATCAGATTATTTCTCCTACTTTCATTGGCCACCGCATGGAAAAACTTTGTATTCGTGTCTCCTTCCTTGATCCATCTCTGCCTTGATCTTTGCTTCCATTCCGTCGCTCTTTTCTTTTCCTCCAGGGCTACCGTACGCATGAAGTCCTTTCTTTCCTTCAACTCTTCATCCAACAGATCTCTGGAGTCCTCCACCATGTCCAATCTAGCAATCCCCTCTTCTGCAACGACTCTACTTGCTCTCCTGGTCTCCCTTACATCCTACTTGAAAAGGCTCAGCTTCTTCCTCAGGCTACTCAACTTTTGTGATAAAGCGAGAGGCTGTCGAACCCTCTCCCTCCGTGGAGCGCCAATGATTTGTCACCAAGTCACGGAACCCATATTCATATAAACATGCCTTCTCAAATCTAAAATAGGATCGTGGGATCTCCCCCACCCCACAGTCCCACAAGAGGGGTGAGTGGGACCGCACTCTCACACAAATTTCCACTACATTTGGAGGATGACATAATCCAATCAACCATCATCATGCATCTAGTGCTTTAATTCCAAAAGAAAGAAATGTATAGATTCCTAGAAGTGAGAATGAGGATTATAAAGCTAAGCATGGTGGATACAAAGAAAAATGGTTATCTTAAATTTTATACAGATAGATGGAGATCAACGAGAGAAGAACCGCCGAGAAAAGCTACAGGAAAACTCCAAATCATGTGTGGAGTATTGATGACCGAACAATCACCAAGACTCGGGTGAATAAAATAGATCAAGGGTCGTTGCGACCCGGATCTCGGAGATAATTCAGTCAATCAAGAAAATATGAGATCAGACCACCAAAACAAGATAAAAACCAAAGGAAATCAATAGTGGCCCTGGCTATTGGATTAGCCTGGTATAGCGACCAGGGTCGAACTCAAGGAGCACGGGTTGGCCTTACGGCCTATGAAGTAGTCTAAAATGGAGAAAAATATAAACAAGAAAATTTTTGGTGGATTTTTAATATTTGGAGATTTTTTTGGATTTTAAATTAATAAAGAAAATAAGAAAGCAATGAAACAAGCAACTTGGACAAATTATTTAAACACTCTAAAAAGCTCCAAAAATTCAAGCAAAAATATTTTTAGACTTTTTGTATTTTTTACTGTTTTTGGTGAATTTTTGGTATTTTTCTGATTTTTTTAGAATTTTATAAAAATGAAACAAGCAAGGAAAACAGTGTTGCCGTCCAGCCGGGCTTCAGAGGCCAGAATAAAATATATAATTCCTTCAAATAGCCTGGAGGTATTTTTCCTATAAAAATGAACAAAAATGAAAATTCAGAAGCTGAGTTTATGAGTTCTTGATTTTTCTTTTAATTACTAGAATTTTTATGGGTTTTTAGGTGTTTTCAATTTTTATCTTTTTTATAAGTCTAAAATAACCAAAATTGGTCAAAAAATCAAACACCACAAAACAAACAAATTTTTATTTTTTTGTAATTTTTAAAGAAGTTTTAATATTTTTTGTGAATTTTATATCTGGACAGTAAGAAAAATGGGAGTTTTTAAATTTTTAAAAATACTAAAAAAGCTAAAAAATTACCAAATTTATAGTGAAAATTTTACACAGTAGCAGGAGCCATGTGTCCAATTTTCGCGAGATTTGGACTTGATTTGATATTTTATTAAAATCAAACAACAAGGCATAGTGCACAGGGACCCAAATGCAAGGAAAATAAGTTCCAGGGACTGAATCGTAACAAATATAAGAAACTGGGGGTTCCTCGTGCAAAATTTCCAAGATTGCACGCGCGGGGTACGTGATCTGGGCACAGAGGGACTAATATGCAATAAAAAATACTTCCAGGGACTTAATAGCAACAAGTGCTAAAAGTCCAGGGAGGATATTGCAAAATATCCAATCAATTCAACACATGTCCAATAAAACCACGCACAGGGGTATGGATGCAAATATTAAAAACTAAATTTCATTCCATAACACCTTAAAACTTTAGCCCAAACATTGCAAATACACCACAAAAATCACGTGACGATGCACGTGTTCCACGTAGACAGGGTAGAAATGCAAATAAAATAAACACGAGGTCCTAAGTGCAAATGTTCCAGAATAAAATGAACTATATAAAATATTTACAGGACTCAACAATAAAGGCAAAACAGGAGGGGGCCTAAGTGATATTTACCCCTTATTATGATCTGAGGGCTGGAGGCGCGCCACGTGTAGTATCCAACGGCTGCGGGTAGCGGCGCCTCAACGAAGGGACCCTCGACTCTGATCCAACTGCGGAGAGCTAGCCACGTGGAAGATCAACGGCTGTTGTAAGTCGTGGCTAACCCTCGCTGATCTGACGGTCCAGATCTATCCTCTAATGATCGGACGCTGGTGGCTGCTCCTCAAGTGAACGGTTGCGATCTAATCTTGAGCTAGAGGGCTAGATGGACGGCTCTGGAGGATCCACGAAGAACAGGTGGCTAGCGAACTTCGCCGGCCCAGTATGCGCACGGTGGTCCTCCTCGGGGGCTACTGATGATCGGAGAAGAAGCGCTGAAGCGTCCCGCGTCTGAAGAGCCCTTCTCCCACGCACATTCTGATGATCGAACAATCACCAAGACTCGGGTGAATAGAATAGATCAACGGTCGTTGCGACCCGGATCTTAGAGATAATCCAGTCAATCAAGAAAAGATGAGATCAGACCACCAAAACAAGATAAAAACCAAAGGAAATCAATAGTGGCCCTGGCTATTGGATTAGCCTGGTATAGCGACCATGGTCGAACTCAAGGAGCACGGGTTGGCCTCACGGCCTACGAAGTAGTCTGAAATGGAGAAAAATATAAACAAGCAATTTTTTGGTGGATTTTTAATATTTGGAGATTTTTTGGATTTTTAAATTAATAAAGAAAATAAGAAAGTAATGAAATAAGCAACTTGGACAAATTATTTAAACACTCTAAAAAGCTCCAAAAAATCAAGCAAAAATATTTTTAGACTTTTTGTATTTTTTACTATTTTTGGTGAATTTTTGGTATTTTCTGATTTTTATAGAATTTTATAAAAATGAAACAAGCAAGGAAGACAGTGATGCTGTCCAGCCGAGCTTCAAAGGCCAGAATAAAATATATAATGCCCTTCAAATAGCCTGGAGGTATTTTTCCTGTAAAATATGAACAAAAATGAAAATTAAGCAGCTGGGTTTATGAATTCTTGATTTTTCTTTTAATTACTAGAATTTTTATGGGTTTTTAGGGGTTTTTCAATTTTTATCTTTTTTATAAGACCAAAAATGACCAAAATTGATCAGAAAATCAAACAATACAAAATAAAGAAATTCTGATTTTTTTTGTAATTTTTAAAGATGTTTTAATATTTTTTGTGAATTTTATATCTGGAAAGTAAGAAAAATGGGAGTTTTTGAATTTTTAAAAATACTAAAAATGCTAAAAAATGTAACAATTTTTAGCGAAAATTTTACACAATGGCAAGAGCCATGTATCCAATTTTCGATTCACCTATATAAGCTATAGATAAAGTGGAAAAAATCAGAACTTGAATACCACTTGTAAATAATCCAAGAAAGATGACAGGTATAGGAACCACCGAAGGTACTAAAGAAACAAGAACAACAACTACTAATTCATCAGCTAATATATTTCAAAAAAGTAGAAAGCAAACAAGGTTTTGTTATATCTTATCAAATGTGAATTGGTAAAAGTCTTTGAGTTGGTTGAATATCTTTCCCGAAAGAACTAAATCCGCATAGAAATCTGCCACTGACGTGGGTCAAGCTAAAGCAACAGTAGTCTTTATATCATTCGTTGGCGCAGCTAACTCTCCATGGGATTTTCGCGAGATTTGGACTTGATTTGGTATTTTATTAAAATCAAACAACAAGGCACAGTGCACAGGGACCCAAATGGTCCGATGAGCCCAGGTGACGACGGCGGAGCTCAAGCTCCTGTGCTGAAGATGGAGGACCTCAGATGGTCCTCCTCAGACCTGCAAAATGGCACAAAAGTGCTCATGGGTCGAGGGCAAAGTGCCTCGACCCGGTTAGAGGCGATGGGGATGGTCGGTGCGTCGGAATGGACGAGCTCCGGCGAAGCGACGGTGAGGGAGCTCGAATCCACGTTCATGTGCGAACTGGGTTGGATGAAGGGGTGGAGAACGTGCGTGGGAGAAGGGTGAAGGTGAGGGTGTCGTCCGATGATCGAAAGGGGGTCCGAGATGATCGGAATAGACGGTCAACGGTGATGGGTGAAATTGGGGGAAAACGTAAATTAGCTAAAACTGGGGGGAACTAAGGCTACCTGAGGGTCGATGTCGACTGTGCTTGACCTGCTGAAGCTCGTGGTCCTTGCCTCGAGGGCCGTCGATGCCCGAGGCTCGAGCACCACGTCTGGGCGGCGCACGACGGTGTTAGGTCGTCGGATCGATGATCCGATCACTCCCTCCTCGCTGCAACACAGCCAATCACGAGCTGTCACTCAGGCGAGAGCAATGGAGGTCCTGGAGTGGAATGAGTTGAGCCAAAGATGAGTGGAATGGCTGCCGGAGCTGAGATTTTATACAATGATGGGTCCGATAAGATGTGGATCGGGTGAGCATTCCAAGGAGCGGATCCCTAAAAGGAGGTACACGCGAGGATCATGGATCATCCCTTGGCAATCGGAGCCCTGGGTTTGAGTGGATGGAGTTCGGATTGATTCGGAATTATTTGGAGATATTGGGTCAAAAATCGGATCCGAGAAGGATGTGGTCCAAGGGGGGGAGTTGACCGGGGGTCAACTTTCCCTGTGGGCCAGTCAGGTGCTGCCACGTCATAAATAATTGAAAATTCATTTTAAAATAATAAATGGCCTAATTTTGAAAAAGTTAAAACATAAAAAATGTTTATTTATTTATAAACTATTTTTTGTGATTTTTATTTATTTTTTTGAAATAAAAATAAGGTATATCCAATATAGTACTATGTATAGGTATATACAATATTGAATTTTTAATTTTTGATTTTTAATTAATTATTTTTGTGCATTTTTATTTCAATTTTATATTTTATTTATTTACAAGATAAAATTTGGAATATTTTGGTGTTTTTAAATTATTTTTATTATTTATTTACAAGGGTTAAATAAATAGTTATATCCAATTATATGCAAGGTCTATTTACAATGTTTATTTTGATTTTCATTTTTGTTCTTTTTATTTTATTTTTATTTTTATAGTTTTTATTTTATTTATTTACATTATGAAGTATAGAATATGTACAATTTTTATGGGATTTTAATTTATTTGTTTATAGGGCTAAATAAATAGGTAGGTGGTCTTATGTACATGATGAATATACAAGTGAAGAAGAGATTTTTATGTCTTCTTAATTTTCTTATTTTTATTTTGGTTTTATATTTACAAATATATATATAAATATATAGAAACCCATTTTATTTTATTTTTAGAGGAAAATGTTATTATTCTATTTACAGGTATATTTACACACATGAGCTTCCTTATCTCTCTCTACTTTGTCTTTTAGGCGGTCAGGCCCATGCTGAGCCCTTCCTTGGGATTAGGTCACTCAATATTTATTCTATGTATCTCCCTCTTTTTCTTTTAGTTCTTTATTCTTTTATTTATGCACGAGAACATGCTAATTATTTAATTTTGCACAATGCATGCTTTTTGATAATTATTTGTATTTACATGAATATACATGTGTTTGGCAAAGGTTTTGTAGCTAAAATAAAAGAATAAAGACTGATGAATGGGTATTCATCACCCCCTATACTTAACTTTGCTAGTCCCTTAGCAAACACTTATTTGAAAAAGAAGTGAAAAAGAGAAAGAAAAAGAGGAGAATATACATGGATTAAGGCTGATTATTAAACTTGCCTTCATTAAATTGAAATATGGAGCTCTATCAAATCTTTGGATTATTAACGTGTCGGAACCTTATTTGGACTTAAGCTTAAAACTCAACAGCCTCTAAGTTCCACCAATCTATGGGCAAGACTCCTCAATAAAGCAGATCAGAACAAGTCTACATACACAAACTCTAATGACCATGAATCCTTCCTTGCAGTGTAAGTGATATGTAGCTCCCCACCTCAGAAGTAACAAAGAAACAACCTCCCCCAACCTGGTAACTCTAATGCCTCGGTCTAGCAACTCTTTCCTCGAGAAGCAGGGTATTCCCTTCTAAGTTCAAGTGCAACCGGCTCAAGAAGAGGGGGAAGAAGAGAATGGACCATGGCCAGTGTAGCCATGTATCCTTGGGAGCTCTAACCAGTGTAGTTGAATCTCCCGCTGCAAGCTTCATGAGATGGAACATGTATACCATAAGATTTTGCTTTATTTGACTCTTTTATTTTTGCACTTTTTTTTGTGCAACTATACAACATATCTACATGGTGCAGCATATATACAAGGAGTTTTTCCTCTTGATCCAGTAGACTATCCCTCTTTTGAAGCTTTATTGCAACTCACAACTTCTGTCTTTAGACTTCATCACCACCAGACCAAGTTGAGACACACTTCCTTCACTAGAAGAAGAAGAGAGGTTCCGCCTAGAAGTACTACCCTCATATGCTACCCCAAGCCAAAGGAAACTGCCTCCTCACCACCTCATCCGTGGAGAGCTATGTGTAAAGTGCTGGTGCAAGTCAAGCCATTGTCTCTGAGAGTCATGCGCGTGTTGTTAAGTGCTCTACTTAGGCTCATCAAGATGACATATGCTCATAGCCTAGTAGACTCAAAGAATTAAGTCCTAATGGACCTGAAAAGCCTTAACCCTAAGCCCTATAAGGTTCCTCTTAGAATTAGGTGGATTAAGATCTTAATCAAGATCCATTTCCCAATTTAATTCCATGCTAGTTTAAATGTCAACTAGAATCCAGGAAAAACTATACAAATATTTACAAAGATGCTATTTACAAATGTGCACTTTACAAATATTTACAATCTTGCAAAATTTTTGAAAAATGTTTGAAAACATGGATGCATGTGTGAATGCGAAGTTTTGCAAAATTTTTACAAGCATTTACACAAGGTTTTTGCAAACTTTTTGTTTTCAAAACATTTTACAAAAAATTTGTACTATATACATAGATTTTGCTATGAAAATATTTACAAATCCTTTACACAAATCATTTTACAATCATTTGTATAAAAATAATTTGTATAAATAAATAGGTATGTGCAAGATGAATTTTATATACAAGGGAGATAATTTTTAATTTTTTATGGATTTTTAGTCATTTTTTATTTATTTACACACTCACACAAAGTACGAGGTATGGCTAAAGTATATATGAAATATATACACACCCCCTATACTTAGCTCGAACGATGTCCTCAGAGTGATCAAGAGCGATGAAGAAGACATAACTCGTGCTTAGTATAGGGAAGTGAAAATGAATGGCTAGATACATAGATGAATCAAAGAAATAGAATAAGGAGAACTCGGTGTTTTCCCCCTATACTTAGGATCAAGTAATCCTAAGTATAGCAAGCTGTATATGAAGGGAAATTCGTGTGAAGGATGTACAGAGTCTACCCCCCCTATACTTAGGGTGAAATATCCCGAAGTATAGGCAACAAAACAGGTGTAGACAGAATCAAAAGAATACCCGAAGGTCCTACATCCACCCTATACTTAGGGTAAAGTACACCCTAAGTATAGCATAATCATAAGATGAGAAAAGGGATGTGGGACTAAAGAATAGAGTGATATGGACAACTGGATCTATGCAGGTCGGAAGAACAGTGATAACCAGGCGTGAGATGCAATAGATGTGAGTCAAGAGACCACATCTCATGCAAAGTGAATAGGGGCAACATCAAAGACCCGCGGCTCATGATCTAGTTATGGCTTGAGCCATTGGCCGTTCACTCGAAAGGTACTCTCAGAAGACAACTCAGATATGTCAATACTCCCATTGTCGTGTACCTTTCTCACCAAATATGGTCCCTTCCATTTGCTCTATAGCTTCCCTGGGAATAATCTAGGCCTAGCATCAAACAACCATACTCTCTGTCCAGGCTCAAAATGCTTGTGGCTGATATGAGAATCATGCCACTCCTTCACTCTCTCCTTATAATGTAGGCTGTTTGAAAAGGCGGTATCACGAAGCTCCTCCAGGGCTGCTAACTCTGCCCTCCTCTGGTCTCCTACACTATCTGGATCCAAAAGTATATCAGTGACTGCCCAAAGTGACCTGTGTCTCAGCTCAACAGGTAAATGGCACGGCTTGCCATAAACGAGGCGAAAGGGAGATGTACCCAAAGGAGTCTTGAAAGACGTCCAATATGCCCACAAGACCGAGTCCAAAAGCTGTGACCAATCCTTTCGGTCAGGGCGGACGACTTTCTGCAAAATAGTCTTGATCTCCCTGTTCGACACCTCGGCTAGACCATTCGTCTGGGGATGGTATGGAGTGGCAACTCGATGGTCTATGCTGAACTCGCTAGTAAGGGCCTTCACCTGATCGTTGATGAAATGAGACCCCCCATCAGATGTCAATACTCGAGGTACCCTGAACCGTGTAATGATGTGCTTCCTCAAAAATCTGCAGACTGTCCTGGCATCAGCGGTTCGGGTGGGGATGGCCTCAATCCAATGACTCACATAATCGACGACCAACAGAATGTACTCAAATCCCTGACTCTTAGGGAATGGACCCATGAAATCGATGCCCCATACGTCAAAAACCTCACAGAAGTGTATGGGCTGCATCGGCATCATATCACGCTGTCCACAAGTGCCCATCCTGTGACAGCCAGTACATCTCTTCACGAACTCATCAGAGTCCTTGAAGAGAGTAGGCCACCATAGGCCGGATTGGAGCACTTTCTGTGCCGTTCTCCTCCCTGAGTGATGTCCTCCTGCCTCCGGCTTGTGGCAATAAGTAAGGACGCTGTGATGCTCCTCCTGAGGAATGCACCTACGCCAGATACTATCCCCTCCCTCGTGGTAAAGGATGGGATCCTCCCAATGGTAAAACTTGGCCTTCGCGAGGAAGGTCTCAAGTTTTTGCCTGGGTCAATCTTGTAGAACTTTCTTGGCGACAAGATAGTTCACAATATCGGCATACCATGGGAGCGATGCGATAGCAAGGATCACCTCATCTGGGAAGGTCTCACAAATATTGTCAATTTGCTCAAAATCCTCAAGATACTCCAATCGGGAGAGATGATCCGCCACCACATTCTTGACTCCAAGATTATCCTTAATCTCTATGTCAAACTCCTGGAGTAGAAGGATCCATCTGGTCAATCTATCTTTGGCATCCTTCTTTGCCATGAGGTACCTGATAGCGGTATGATCAGTAAAGATGGTCACTCTAGATCCGATAATGTACGATCTGAACTTATCCAAGGCAAAAACTACGGCTAGCATCTCTTTCTCTATGACTGTGTAGTTCCGTTGCGCGGTATCCAATGTACGGCTAGCGTGGTGAATAGCAAAAGGGACTCCATCCCTCCTCTGTCCTAGCACAGCCCGTACGGCAAAATCGGAGGCATCCGTCGTGATCTCGAATGGGAGAGACCAATCGGGTGGCTGAAGGACAGGAGCCTCTATCACACATCTCTTGAGAGTTTCAAACGACAAAAGACACTTGTCATCGACAAAGAACTCGGTGTCTTTCGTCAGTAGATCAGTCAATGGTAGGGCAACCCTGCTGAAATCACGAATGAATCGCCGGTAGAAACCAACGTGCTCCAAAAAAGACCGTAACTGCCGCAAGTTGGACGGTGGTGCGAGTTTGCTAATGACATCCACCTTGGCCGGATCAACCTCCATGCCCCTGTTGGAGATGATGTGCCAAAGCACCGTCCCTTGAGTCACCATGAAGTGACTCTTCTCCCAAGATAATACCAGGCGAACCTCAATGCATCGCTGAAGGACTCGGTCTAGGCAGTCAAGACAGGAGTCGAATTCGTCGCCGTAGACCGAGAAATCATCCATGAAGACCTCCAAGCACTCCATCACCATGTCCGAAAAGATAGACAGCATGCATCTCTGAAAAGTCGCAGGGGGTTGCATAGCCCAAATGGCATACGTCTGAAGGCTTATGTCCCAAATGGACAGGTGAAGGTAGTCTTGTCTTGGTCCTCTGGAGCAATGGCCACCTGATTATAGCCAAAGTACCCATCCAAAAAGCAATAATGGCTCTTCCCTGCCAGTCTCTCAATGATCTGATCAATAAAGGGCAGAGGGAAATGATCCTTCTTGGTGGCCTGGTTGAGTCGTCTGTAATCTACGCAGACCCTCCAAGAAGTGGGAACTTGTGTAGCGATCTCCTCTCCGTACTCCGTGACAACAGTAGTGATTCCCGTCTTCTTGGGCACCACATGCAACGGGCTGACCCACTTGGAGTCGGAGATGGGATAGATAAAATTGATGCTCCACCACTTCGAGATTTCCTTCATGACAACCTCTCTCAGATTCGGGTTTAGCCGCCGCTGGAACTCACGCGACGGCTTTGCCTCATCCTCAAGATAGATGTGGTGAGAGAGCAGAGCCGGACTGATCCCCTGGAGATCAGCTACGCTCCATCCTATCGCCTTGCGGTTCTTTTCAAGAACCCCCATCAGACGGGATTCTTGCTCTCCAGTCAAATCAGCGAAGATAATGACTGGGTACATCTCATGCTCACCCGCAAGGAACCTATACTTCAACGACGCAGGAAGCGGCTTCAGCTCTGGGCAAGCTGGTGCTGGTAAATCTGGCTTCTGAAGAATCCGAGTGTATGCGGCCAAATATGCTCGGGAAAATGAGAGATCTCTCTCGCAAACTGGATCGGGGGAAGGCTGCTCAACTGAACTGTCTCTGTTATGCTCGGCATCTACCTCCTCCCTAGCTGCAGGCTCAGTGGAAGTCAGATCTGGAATGTAATCCTCAAACTCTTCCCAATCAAGATCTGACTCCGAGGGATCTGTATCATCCATGGTGGCCTCAGTACCACCATCATCACAAAACAAATCAGTCTCGCGATCGAGAACCGGCTTTGTTGCCTCAAAAGTATCCTGGACCAGGAATGCGCTCTCCAAGCTCTCCTCTGTTGGCGTCTCTGCATCAGCGGATTCTGAGAGGATGGCATGTGCATCTGGATCTGCCCATACTGCCTCATCATCTATAATCATGAAGTCGCAGTCCTGGTGGATGTCTGGCCCGGCATCTGTCATCTGCTCTGTATCATAAGTAGTCTCTGAGCAAGCTAAATCTCTGAATCTGATGTCCTCGACTGTCTCTATTTGTATACTTTCGCCCTCGACGCAAAAGTATACCTTCCCGCTATCATGGTCGGTCACTGCCTTGGTTGTGGCCAAGAACGGGTGACCAAGAATGATGGGGGTATCGGTCACTGACTCAGGGATCTCCATGTCCAACACTACGAAGTCCACGGGGAATTGCAGGCCCTGAATCGTGACGACAACGTCCCTCAGCAACCCCTTCGGCCTCTTGACAGATCGATCAGCAAACTGAAAGACTGTCCTGCTCTGTCGAAGAGTGCCCAACTCGAAGCGGTCGAGAAGGGCTGCCGGAAGTAGGTTGATCGACGATCCGCTGTCTAATAGAGTACGGTCGAACCTCTGCTATCTGATATGACATCTGACATACGGGGCTCCGGAATCTGGCCTCTTGGCTGACAAACGGTTCTGGATTGCGAAACAAGTAGTTCTGGTCAGCACATGTATCTCTGAGTGGTGGTTCCTCCTCTTCCTCCTGACTGTAGTCCTGTCTCTAAGTGAACACTGGAGTAGAGGGATGTGCTGCAAAGCCTCTTGAAGAGTCAGCTGTATGTGAAAACAGTCTATCATCTGTTGGCTGAACTCTTCCTGTTGCCTCTTTTTGGGATTTCATTTTTCTTCCCCTTCCCCATCTGAAGAGCTCTAGGGAAGGGGATCACAGGGTCCTTCTCAAATGAAGGACTGGGAGAGGGTCTAGACGGCTCGACGGCCGGATCCACACATACATCAAGCACCACAGTGGGACCAGAAGAAAATAAACCCTTTCCTTTATTTCCAGAAATGTCTCGAGATACAGGTGTAGAAGGAAAAACTACAGGAATCTCAGAAGTAACATCGGTGGCATCAACACCACCATCGGCTGGTAGACGGGCGGCCTCAGTACCGCGCTCTGGCTCGGCAACATAGGTGGCCTCAGTACCACCTCCTCCAACTGGTGAAATGGCAGCCTCAGTACCGTCGGTGGGATCAGCATCTGTGGTGGCATCAGTACCACTGTCATCATCTCTAGCGGCCTCAATACCGCTCTCCTCCTCGTCGGGTGATCTAGAAGGATCCTCGTGGTGTCGCTCAGACGATGCACCACCTGCTGGCATCCTACCGCTCCTAAGTGTGACAAAATCAGTATCAAAAAGATATGCAGACATATCACCAAAAGTATCACTCGAAGTGGCATACTCAGTACAAACTACCTGCT
Source organism: Ottelia alismoides (assembly GCA_037367405.1). Taxonomy (NCBI): domain Eukaryota; kingdom Viridiplantae; phylum Streptophyta; class Magnoliopsida; order Alismatales; family Hydrocharitaceae; genus Ottelia; species Ottelia alismoides. Next base: position 36,256 of record JAZKJV010010321.1, on the reverse strand, counting down.
CAGATTTCCTCTTCAGGTTGTTGGGGTTCGGCTCTATCTGGGCAGGGATGGCGGCCTTCCCTCTCACTATGTCCTGCATCTCCTGGCAGAACTCATCCATCTCCCGTCTAAAGGTAGCCTGCTGATCTGTGAGTAGGCGGGATATGTCATCCAAGGCGGGGTTCTCATAGGATGGCCCATAAGAACCTGACGGATAGCCTCTCTGGTAATGAGGCTGCTGCTGCTGGTGAGAGGGGTACGACTATGGATGCTGCTACTGCTGATGAGGCTGCTCACGCCTCCAAGATTGTCCTTGCTGGTAGGGACAAGGACCATACGATGGTGACTGTTGTGGCTGCTGCTGAGTGTATGCTGGGGGTTGCTGCTGCTGGTGATCCCTCTGATGGTTGTACTGGCCACCCTGTCTTGACGGCTGCTGATGGGGCTGGGCACCTCCGGCCGCCCAACGGAATCCGGGATGGTCTCGTCGGATATCGAGCTGGGGTCGGTCGTACCAAATCCCGTTGACATCCATCAACGGCTCTGAATCGTACTAGGGTGGCGGGAGCACTTCCAGAGGCTGATCCGGCTGGTATACCACCATCTGAGTGTCAGCAGATGGTGGTGCCTGGTAGGTGAGCTGCAGCTGCTGGTACGGCTCTGCCTGTACAAGATGGACCTGTCTAGGCTGTTTGTGGGAGCTGGAGCACTGGGACGAGCTGTTGTTGCTACTCGGATCGCCTCGTGCCTGAAGACGAGGCTGTGAAGCCGTCTGTGCCTCCTGGAGACACATGAGCTGTGTCTTCAGGTCACTCAGAGTCTGTGCCATCTGCTCCATCTGCGTGATGCCTTGGCACTGCTTCTTTTCTATGATCTCCATCCGGTCCAGCTTCTCGCTGATGATCCCCATGTCTGCGGCTGAACTCTCTGCCTGTGCTGCTGCCGCGGACGAACTGGAAGGACCGACGTCGACCCGTGCTATCCTATGGTACTGCACAGTCTGTGGCTGGGCTCATCCCTGAGTGTACAATCGGGTCTGGGACATCACCATGTAGTTCTTGGCCATCTCCTCGTAGATGGACCAGACCTGATCGTGATCCTTGACGAAATAGGACCTACCACAAGAAGCGTTCACCAAGCCCTGAAGCTCTGGTGTCAGCCCGCTGAAAAAGCTCTGAACAAGGTTCGGCTTGAAAATATCATGATGCGGGCATCTGTCGGTCAGCTCTCTGAACCTCTCCCATGCCTCGTGAAACTGCTCGTTTGGGAGCATGGAGAAGTTGTTGATCAGGGCTCTAGCAGCGTTCATCCGCCCGAGTGGATAGTACTTATGCAAGTACTCGGTGCGAAGCTTCTCCCAGGTTGAGACGAACTTCCCCAAGTTCTTCAGCCAGATGGTTGCTCTGTCTGCTAAGGAGAAGGGGAAGGAAATCATCCGTATGGTATCCTGGTCCACCTGACGGTCGTGGACTATGCTGCAGATCATCAAAAACTCCTGAAGGTGGAGATGGGGCTCCTCTATGGCGAGCCCGTGGAACCGGGGAAGTAGCTACAAAGTGTTCGGGGGGAACTTGAAGTCCCCCACGATAGCTGGAAGTACAACCCAATGATGCATCAAGGTCGACCCGGGTTGTGTAACTCCCGCATCGGTCTCGGAGGTCCTGCTGCGGCTGCGGCCGCTGCGGCTGCTGCCGCATCGTCAGGTCCTCCCCCTGGGACGCGCTGCTCGCGGTCGGCTCTCATCTGCTCCAGCTCGCGCCTCATCTCGATCATGAATGCTCCCTGATCCCTCAACTACTGCTGAACTGAGTCTAGGGAGGCGATCAGGGTGGAGTTAATCGCACCCTGGTCCAGGAGAAAAGTCTTCTCTCCACGGGGACCTCCGGTGCGATCATCACTGTTGCCGGCCATGGTCTCTGCAAAGGCAAAAGACCCAAACTCAGGTGCCGATAAATCATCTGACTGTAGTCTCTCATCTGGCACTGGTATCTCAGAACCGGTAGAAGGGTGGTCGAGGGGGAATAGGACGGAATCAAACTCAGTTTCGGAGAGCGGGTCTGAGCTCCCACGAACCGACCTAGATGAGTGGGCTGGAGTGCTAAAAAGCGGTGCAGCCAGAGGCTGCCTAAGAGACCTCCTGCCCATCATCGTGATCTGGCGAGTAGTGCAGATGAGATCTGGTAACAACTATGATCACAAGCAAACCCCCGATTCACCAACGCAACGTGAGCTGAAGACCGTAAAGGCTCGGTCAATTATCTTGTCAATTTTATTTTGGTGATCAGTCAGGATAGCAGAGCGATTACATGACCTGTTGGGTTACCCAATATTTTCTCAATCGACTATCCCGTACAGAAAGAGCCGATAATCAGTCGAGAAGAATATCGGAGGGCTCTACCTAGTGTTCGGGGTCACTCTCTCGCACAAGCAAACCAGACAATGAGGGGGTTGCTTTCCCCAAGACAAATTTTTTGGTGAGCGTATTTTAGGGTCGATAAAGTTAGCAGTCCTAAATTTTATTGTTTTCTTTTTAGGTATTTTTCAATAATCAAACAAATCGCCTAACGAATTTTTCGATTCTCCTGGTTATTTTAATCCAAAACAGGCAGAGAAGACGAAAAAGCCGATGCGCGAAAAATCAATGATGCATGCAGAGTAAGAGATGCGTACCTGACTCCAGCAGTCTACATGCAAAATGATCCGCGCAGAATTTAAAGACTGAAAATAAACTACCTAAATTGTGCAGGCGGAAAACCGAGCCCTAAACAGCAATTTCTACTCGAAAGAACGTCTAGTCAACCCCTAACCTCCAATCCAAGAGTCCAGTTTAGGTCCACCCCTCCTCTTCTCGACAGGTCGAGTTCAGGAGTAGCGCTTGACAAGACGGGCTCACGGCACGTAGGATCGAATGGAGTGAATTGACTATTTTATTAATCTTTTATTATAGGTCCAATTACCGAACTATAGAAACATGCAAATGTATTAGGGTGTTTGGATCCTATGAATTACGTCACAATCAAGCAGAAATTCCTAAGGCTAGGGGCTCGAGAAACCGCGAGAAATCAGAAAAGGCAGTGAAAAATCAAAACCGCGTAAAAAGCCGCGAAGAAATCTGAGGGGTCCCCTGAGCACACCGGTACTCGACGAAACAGACCCCGAGAATCTCTCAAGTCCAAGTGTGATGTCCCTATTTTATTACAATAATAGTTCAAATAATACGAAAATAAAAACTAATCTACTCAGTGGCTATTCCGCGGCTCCCACACTCTACTTTCTCATCGCGCTCTCCTGCGGCTCCGTGCATAAGGGAGCCGCCTCCGAACACCGCGGTTGCGCCGGCTCCTCGAAAGTTGCCGCCTCGGTCCTCGGGCCCTCGCAACGACTACTAAGCCGTGCTCCCCGACAACGGCGCCATTCTGATGACCGAACAATCACCAAGACTCGGGTGAATAAAATAGATCAAGGGTCGTTGCGACCTGGATCTCGGAGATAATTCAGTCAATCAAGAAAATATGAGATCAAACCACCAAAATAAGATAAAAACCAAAAGAAATCAATAGTGGCCCTGGCTATTGGATTAACCTGGTATAGCGACCAGGGTCGAACTCAAGGAGCACGGGTTGGCCTGACGGCCTACGAAGTAGTCTAAAATGATGAAAAATATAAACAAGCAAATTTTTGGTGGATTTTTAATATTTGGAGATTTTTTTGGATTTTAAATTAATAAAGAAAATAAGAAAGCAATGAAACAAGCAACTTGGACAAATTATTTAAATACTCTAAAAATCTCCAAAAACTTAAGAAAAAATATTTTTAGACTTTTTGAATTTTTTACTGTTTTCGGTGAATTTTTGGTATTTTTCTGATTTTTATAGAATTTAATAAAAATTAAACAAGCAAGGAAAACAGTGTCGCCGTCCAGCCGGGCTTCAAAGGCCAGAATAAAATATATAATGCCCTTCAAATAGCCTGGAGGTATTTTTCCTATAAAATATGAACAAAAATGAAAATTCAGCTGCTGAGTTTATGAATTCTTGATTTTTCTTTTAATTACTAGAATTTTTATGGGTTTTAGGATTTTTCAATTTTTATCTTTTTAATAAGTCCAAAAATGACCAAAATTGGTCAGAAATTCAAACACCACAAAACAAACAAATTTTGATTTTTTTTTTAATTTTTAAAGATGTTTTTATATTTTTGTAAATTTTATATCTGGACAGTAAGAAAAATGGGAGTTTTTGAATTTTTAAAAATACTAAAAATGCTAAAAAATGTACCAAATTTTTAGCGAAAATTTTACACAGTGGCAGGAGCCACGTGTCCAATTTTCGCGAGATTTGACTTGATTTGATGTTTTATTAAAATCAAACAACAAGGCACAGTGCACAGGGACCCAAATGCAAGGAAAATAAGTTCCAGGGACTGAATCGTAACAAATTTAAGAAACTGGGGTTCCTCATGCAAAAATTCCGAGATTGCACGCGCGGGGCACGTGATCTGGGCACAGAAGAACTAATATGCAATAAAAAATACTTCCAGGGACTTAATAGCAACAAGTGCTAAAAGTCCAGAGAGGATATTGCAAAATGTCCAATCAATTCAGCACATGTCCAATAAAACCACGCATAGGGGTATGGATGCAAATATTAAAAACTAAATTTCATTCCATAACACCTTAAAACTTTAGCCCAAACATTGCAAATACACCACAAAAATCACGTGACGATGCACGTGTTCCACGTAGACAGGGGTAGAAATGCAAATAAAATAAGCACGAGGTCCTAAGTGCAAATGTTCCAGAATAAAATGAACTATATAAAATATTTACAGGACTCAACAATAAAGGCAAAACAGGAGGGGGCCTAAGTGATATTTACCCCTTATTATGATCCGAGGGCTGGAGGCGCGCCACGTGTAGTATCCAACGGCTGCGGGTAGTGGCGCCTCAACGAAGGGACCCTCGGCTCTGATCCAACGGCGGAGAGCTAGCCACGTGGAAGACCAACGACTGTTGTAAGTCGTGGCTAACCCTCGCTGCTCTGACGGTGCAGATCTATCCTCCAATGATCGGACGGTGGTGGCTGCTCCTCAAGTGAACGATTGCGATCTAATCTGGAGCTGGAGGGCTAGATGGACGGCTCTGGAGGATCGACAAAGAACACGTGGCCGGTGAACTTCACCGGCCCAGTATGCGCACGGTGGTCCTCCTCGGGGGCTACTGATGATCGGAGAAGAAGCGCTGAAGCCTCCCGCATCTGAAGAGCCCTTCCGATGACATCGAGGAGCTCCGATGAGCCCAAGCGACGACGGTGGAGCTCAAGCTCCTGTGCTGAAGATGGAGGACCTCAGATGGTCCTCCTCATACCTGCAAAATGGCACAAAAGCGCTCCTGGGTCGAGGGCAAAGTGCCTCGACCCGGTTAGAGGCGATGGGGATGGTCGGTGCATCGGAATGGACGAGCTTCGGCGAAGCGACGGTGAGGGAGCTCGAATCCCCGTTCCTGTGCGAACTGGGTTGGATGAAGGGGTGGAGAACGTGCGTGGGAGAAGGGCGAAGGTGAGGGTGTCGTCCGATGATCGAAAAGGGGTCGGAGATGGTCGGAATCGACGGTCGACGGCGATGGGTGAAATTGGGGGAAAACGGAAATTAGCTAAAACTGGGGGGAACTAAGGCTACCTGATGGTCGATGTCGACTGTGCTTGAGCTGTTGAAGCTCCTGGTCCTTGCCTCGAGGGCCTTCGATGCCCGAGGCTCGAGCACCACGTCTGGGCGGCGCACGGCGACGCTAGGTCACCGGATCGATGGTCCGATCACTCCCTCCTCGCTGCAACACAGCCAATCACGAGCTGTCACTCAGGAGAGAGCAATGGAGGTCCTGGGGTGGAATGAGCTGAGCCAAAGATGAGTGGAATGGCTGCCGGAGCTGAGATTTTATATAATGATGGGTTCGATAAGATGTGGATCGGGTGAGCATTCCAAGGAGCGGATCCCTAAAAGGAGGTGCACGCGAGGATCATGGATCATCCCTTGGCAATCGGAGCCCTGGGTTTGAGTGGATGGAGTTCGGATTGATTCGGAATTATTTGGAGATATCGGGTCAAAAATCGGATCCGAGAAGGATGTGGTCCAAGGGGGGAGTTGACTGACGAGCTCCCCGCACCCTTAGTTAACTCGGTCAAATTAATGTCCAAATTAATTAATATGTTTCGTTGCAGTCGGATACGAGGGGTTAATCAAAAACCACTTATCAATTAATGTTAAGTTAATTTTAAGCGGCAAATATTTTTTTACTTGGTGGAGTCCAAGGTCGATCTCAGGGAGGCATCTGTCTCCTTAGGTGAATTTTAGCAAGTGTCCGAGTGTTGATTTTCGAGGAGTAATTTTTTTGGTCTTTTTTACTTTTGATGCAGACTTATGCGGAAAATACAAGCCAATTTAACGTTTCAATTTAATTAATATATCAAATGAAGTCCAAAAATTATGAAAATTGGCCAGATGGTTAATGATGATGAAAATGACTTACACTAATTTTTTTGGAATTTTTCGACACTGAATAAATTTACTGTGAATTAAATGAGCAGACAAGGTGATTTTCAATATTTAATTTTTAATAACTATCAAACCACAATTTCTCCAAGATCTAAAATTATCCTAGATAGCTCAAATGATAAGGGACCTAGGAAAGTTGACAGATCTTAATTTCACTGTGAAATGAATTAACTAAAATTAAATTAAGAAAATCACTCAACAATTTATTTAGGCCTCGACATGCGTGCAAATGACATGAAATGTTTATGGTATGTTAAGAATATTGTCCTTAAGCTACTGTGAATTTTTGATGAATTTTGTAAGCACAGAGAATTAACTATAAATCAAAAGGTGTCACTGGGCAAAATAAGTCAAAAATTCACCAATCAATTCATTAATAATTCTACTGAAATTACAAAAATGTGACACGTGGACGAATAGACAGAGGACAAAATTCTCAACAAAATGCAATTTTTAGATTTGCAAAATGATGTAAAATGCAACCTAGGGATGCCTGCAAACACAGGGGTGTAAATGCAATACAGAAAAATACAAATACAATAAGCAAATATGCAGACAAGGACTAAAATGCAATTACCTAAAATGCGGGGGACTTTTGTGCAAATTCTCCACAGTGCACGTGCTCCACACGTGGGGTCTGCTTCACAAGGACCTCTTTGCAAATCGGGAAAGCTCCAGGGGCCTCTGTGCAATTTACCCAGGTCGCACGTGCTCCTCGCGTGGGCGGCCTAGGCTCGGATGGCTGCGGAGGCTCGGGCGCTCTGGAGGTCTGGATTGAGGTTCCTGCGACCCGAACCTAGGCTCGGAGAGGAGGTTCGGGCCGGGGCTACGTGGCGTAAGGAAGGCCCTTGGATCAAGATGGATCCGAGGGGTGTCGGTGCCGACGCGTGGCGTAACCTCGGGCCTTTGGATCGATGATGATCCAACGGCCTCTGGGGCTCGATGAGGACGGCGACGTGGCTCGCTGAGGGCCGCTGGATCAGAGGAGCGATTGACGGTGGGAAGCTGCTGCGGTGAGGGGACGCGTGGCGATGTGGGGGCCGCTCGATCGATGTGATTGAACGGCAGCTGCTCGTCTGCCCCGACGATCCTCCGCCGCCTGCGGAGGAGAAGGCAGGGCTTCGGCGAAGGTGATGCAGCTCCGCCCGTTCTTCCTCGTGTCGCTGACCCTCTCCGACTGGTCGGAGATATTCCAGAAGACGCGTGGCGAGGAGACGGAGATGCTGGTGGTCTCAGGAGCGTCGGAGAGCGGCCTGTCGTTGATGGCGGTGAAGCTCGAGGTTGGCTCCGGCGAGCTTCCGTTCAATGAGAAGCTGGGTACCTGCAAGTGCGAAAGATAGAGCCGGAGCTCGTGCGTGTGTTTGTGGAGAGGTTACGGTGATCGGAGAGGCCTAAGGGTGACGGAGTGTGTCTGGAGATGGAGCTCCGGCCAAATGGCGGAGCTGGTGATCGGGGTATTGCGAGGTGCGTCGTCGGAGGTCGTAAAAGCTACCGCGAGGATGGAAGCTTCGACGCGAAGCTCGGCGAGATGGAAAGGAAGCGAGAAGGTGATCGTGGATGCGGAATAAAATCGGAGAAAATAAAAGGAAAATAAGAAGAAGATCGGAGGAGGAATGGAGGGGGTTACCTGGGGATCGGAGCTTGGTCTCGAGTTCCAGGGTCGTCGCTCTAGGGATCGGTAGGGTCCCGAGCTCGTGCAGCTACTCGGAGGAGCGGTTGCAACACAGCGGAGCTGCCGTGGATCTCGCCGGAGCTGATGCCCTTCGTCGCTCGATGATTCGTCGAATTGCTGTCACCAACTGGAGGATCAGAGCTCAGGGGTGCTCTCTGGAGTGGCGGATACGGCTGAAGGTTGCCCGTGGTGGAGTATTTAAAGGATGGAGGTGGCAGCAGTGTTGGCGACGAGGCGAGGTTTGTGGGCGACGTGGGGCTTCTATGGTGGAGATCGTGGGAAGCGAGGGAGCTGGCGATGGTGAGGGAGGAGTGCCCTCAATCGTGGTGGTGCTGGTGTTCGGAGAAGGTGGATGAGGTGCTTCCAAGAATAGGAAGGGGGCGCCCCTCCCGCAAGGCAGGGAACGTGGGAGAGAGGGGCGCCCGGAGGTAGGAGACGAGGTCTCCACTGTGTCGGAACCTTATTAGGATCTGAGTTTAAGACTTAACAGACTTCAAGTTCCACAAGTCTTCTATTCAAGACTCCTCAACACACCTGATCAGAACAAGTCTACATACACAAACTTTAATGACCATGAATCTTTTCATGCAGTGTAAGTGATATATGACTCCCCACCTCAGAAGTAACAAAGAAACAACCTCCCCCAACCTGGTAACTCTAATGCCTCGGTCTAGCAACTCTTTCCTCAAGAAGCGGGGTATTCCCTTCTAAGTTCAAGTGCAACCGGCTCAAGAAGAGGGGGAAGAAGTATAGACTTTTGGGAGCTCAGCCAGTGTAGCTAAGTCTCCCGCTGCAAGCTTCATGAGATGTAACATGGTGACCATAAGCTTTTGCTTTTCTTGACTACGTACACTCCGGTGGGGTTATTAAATTTTCAATCCGACCCACCACTTTTTTGGAGTTCTTTTTTTGGCATTTTTTTTCAACAAAATGCCTATGTACAACATATCTACATGGTGCAGCATATATACAAGAAATTTCCTCTTGAACCAGTAGACTATCCCTCTTTTGAAGCTTTATTGCAACCCACGGCTTCTGTCTTTAGCCTTCATCACCACTAGGCCAAGTTGAGACGCACTTCCTTCACTAGAAGAAGAAGAGAGGTTCCGCCTAGAAGTACTACCCTCATATGCTACCCCAAGCTAAAGGAGACTGCCTCCTCATCACCTCATCCATAGAGAGCCATGTGTAAAGTGTTGGTGCACGTCAAGCCATTGTCTCTAAGAGTCATGTGTGTGTTGTTAAGTGCTCTACCCAAGCTTGTCAAGATGACATATGAACATAGACTTGCAGACTCAAAGAATTAAGTCACCTGACCTGAAAAATCTTAACTCCAGTTCCTATAAGGTTCCTCTGGAATTAGGTGGATTAAGGTCAAATCAATTCTATCCTCAATATCTGCTCATAACTTAGTCCAGAACCCACTAGCTTTTCACTTTGCATATGCAAAGTATGCAGATGAGATGAGATGTCATGCTATGAAAATGCAAGACTCTTTTTCTTTTTCTTGGATGCAGATATGATATGCATGAGTAAATAAGAAGCCTCTTTTCATTATTTATTTATTTATTTATTTATTTATTTCGATTTTTACCCACCCGTAATTATTGTAAAATATATACAAAAATACGCGAAAGTACGAGCTATGGGTAAAGTATATATGTAATATATACACGCCCCCCTATACTTAGCGTGTGCTATGTCCTCAGAGCACGAAGAGCGAGGAAAAAGACATAGCTCATGCTAAGCGTAGGAGAGCTAAAGGAACAAAAAGTATAGAAGTCGTCTCGCCCCCCCTATACTTAGGCTCTGGCAGCCTAAGTGTAGAAGAAGATCAGAAATGGGGCGGACGAGGGAAAGATGGGTAGTGGATGGGTATCAATGCGGGCATCGGTCCCCCCTATACTTAGGCTCAGGTCAGCCCAAGTATCGGTAGGAAATTAGTATGAGGACCAATGTGATCTGGAGAATGCACAGAGAACCGACTCAGGTGACCCCTCCCACCTATACTTAGGATCTGGTCATCCTAAGTATAGTCCAAGATAATGGTTCGATGATGGGGGGATGGGTTGCTAGAATCGCGGGGGTAAAGGATAGGATGTACAAGATTGATGGTATACACAGATGAGTCGGTGTGAATCTTTCAAGATGCTGCTGATGGCTGGAGTTCATTGCTGCAAGGTCTCATACGCGGCTTGATGTGAATCTGCTGTATCTGTCTCGCGCATGAATACAATCTCATCAACATGGACTAACTGTTCGTTGGATTCGACGAAGTGCTTCAACAGCTGTCCATTCACTAGGAATGCCGGTGCGTCATCTGCGAGATCTGAGATCTCGACACATCCACTATCATGCACCGTACGGACGACAAATGGTCCCGTCCACTTAGACTTTAACTTGCCTTGGAAAATCTTCAACCTAGCATTGAACAACCATACCTTCTGTCCAGGGACAAAGGTCTTTCGTCTGATATATCTATCATGCCAACGCTTCACCTTGTCCTTGTACACCAAACTGTTGTCGTATGCTCGGTTTCTGACTTCCACAAGCTCATTCAGATCCATGTCTCTCTGTTTCTGACCCAGGTGTGTGTTCCAGTTGAATTTTTTATTGCCCATTCTGATTTGTGCACTAACTCTGTGGGCAAATGGCATGGTTTTCCGAATACCATTCGGAATGGGGAGGTGCCTAACGGTGTCTTGTAAGCCGTCTATACGCCCAGAGGACTTGATCCAAGATCTGAGACCAGTCCTTCCTGTCCGGGCGGACTAGCTTTTGCAATATGGTTTTCACCTCCCTATTTGACACATCATCCATACCATTGTGTTTGTGGGTGGTAAGGGCTTGCGACACGGTGTTCGATGCCGTAGTCCTTCAGGAGTTTCTTCACCTCCCGATTCACAAAGTGGCTACCACCGTCTGATATCATCATTTTGGGGATCCCGAACCTAGAGATTATGTGCTCTCTAATGAATTTACAGACAGTTCTGCTGTCTGCGGCTCGGGTTGGGATAGCCTCCACCCATCTAGACATATAATCTACCGCAAGAAGGATATATTCGAACCCGTGGCTGACAGGGAATGGGCCCATGAAGTCGATACCCCAGGCGTCAAAGACATCACAAATGATGATCGACTGCATTGGCATCTCATCCTTGGGACCAACGGTTCCTCCCATTCTCTGGCAAGCTGGGCACGACTTCGCGAAGGCGGTGGCATCGCGAAACAGAGTCGGCCAGTAGAAGCCACGCTGCAGTACCTTCCATGCGGTCCTCTTCCCGGAGTGGTGTCCTCCTGCCTCCAAACTGTGGCATAAAGAAAGGACACTCTGGTATTCCTCCTGAGGAATACAACGTCTCCAGACATTATCCGGTCCTTCAAAGAAAAGGATCAGATCCTCCCAATGGTAATGTCTTGCGTCCGACTTTAATCGGTCGATTTGGTTCATGGGCCAATCTTCGGGAACTTTATTGGAGACAAGATAGTTCACGATATTGGCGTACCATGGGAGTGAGTCGATAACAAAAATCGACTCGTCAGGGAAGGAGTCTTGAATTAGTGAAACCTCGGAAGTATTAAGATCTTCGAGACGAGAAAGATGATCGGCAACTACGTTCTTCTTTCCAGGTTTATCACGGATGTCCAAATCAAATTCCTGGATAAGTAAAATCCAAAGAAGAAGACGCGCCTTCGCGTCCTTCTTCTCCATCAAATATCGTAGTGCCGTGTGGTCTGTGAACACAGTTACCTTGGATCCAATTAGGTGAGATCTGAATTTGTCCAAGGCAAACACTACCGCAAGCATTTCCTTTTCTGTAACCGTATATTTACGCTGAGCAGAATCAAGCACTTTGCTTGCGTAGTGAATTGCAAACGGGACGCCATCTCTTCTTTGTCCCAACACAGCCCCAACAACATAATCAGATGCGTCTGTCATGATCTCAAAAGGTAGAGACCAATCTGGGGCTTCTACGATGGGTGCGTCCATGATCATTCCTTGTAAAAGCTTAAAGGCCTCAAGACATTTGTGATCCACAATAAACTCCATGTCTTTGCCTAAAAGCTCAGTTAGCGGTCGGGCAATCTTAGAAAAATCCTTAATGAATCTCCGATAAAATCCAACATGCCCGAGGAACGACCGCAACTGCTTTACGTTGGTGGGTGGCTGGAGTCGTCTGATCACATCCACCTTGGCAGGGTCAACCTCCATTCCTCTCTTGGAGATGACATGCCCCAACACTATGCCCTCCGTCACCATGAAGTGACTTTTCTCCCAGGAGAGCACCAGATTAACCTCGCAACATCTTTTGAGGACTCGGTCCAGATTCTTAAGACAGGAATCGAAAGAATCGCCGTGGACCGAGAAGTCATCCATGAAAACTTCCAGGAATTCGCCGACCATTTCGGCGAATACAGCAATCATGCACCTTTGAAAAGTACCTGGAGCATTGCATAGCCCAAAAGGCATGCGCCTGAAAGCATAGGTACCAAAGGGGCATGTAAACGTGGTCTTTTCCTGGTCCTCCGGAGCTATGGCTACTTGATTGTAGCCCGAGAACCCATCTAGGAAGCAGAAGAATTCTTTCCACGCTAATCTTTCTAAAATCTGATCAATGAACGGTAGGGGGAAGTGATCCTTCTTCGTCGCGGCATTCAGGCGTCTGTAATCCACACAGACGCGCCACGACGTGGGGACTCTCGTCACGATCTCCTCTCCGTCCTCGTTGGTGGTCGTCTAAATTCCCGACTTCTTCGGGACAACATGGATTGGGGCCACCCACTTAGAGTCGGAGATTGGGTAAATGAAACCCGCGTCGCACCATTTTTCTATCTCTTTTTTCACGACCTCTCGTAAATTTGGATTCAACCGACGTTGGAATTCACTAGAGGGTTTGGCTTCGTTCTCCAAGTAAATATGGTGCGAACACAGAGCGGGATTTATCCCGTGGAGATTTGAAATGCTCCAGCCTATCGCCTTGCAGTTTTTCTCCAGGATCTCTATCAAGCGAGATTCCTGTTCCTCGGTCAATTGCGAACTGATAATGACCGGAAATTTCTTGTCTTGGCCCGCAAGGAAGGCATATTTCAAGGTTGTGGGTAGGGGTTTGAGCTCAGGAATAGTGCGATCGTCTAAGAAATCTGGCTCAATCTGCTCTGGTTCAGTGTTGGAAGTCGCTGGATCGTGTCCTGTGATAGCTGCCACCAAGCGCGGCTCTGGAGTCGGATCGTCAAAAGTTTCCATACAATCGGCAAACGCCTCGTCCGACTCGTCATCCTCATCTTCCGATTGTCCTAAAGATGTTAGGACTGGCAGGCCCAACTGGGCCTCTACGTCATCGAAGATGTAGGGCGATGCAGGCTCAGAGCTGTACTCGTTCCTGAGGATCTCGCAGACTGACTCATGCACTGGATCATCTTCGAAGGAGATGGACACCTCGGTGCTGGCTGGGTTCTGTCTCCATGGCCCAACTAAGTCTACATGCTCGCAGTCTGTTCTGGTAGAAGAGTACTCGGTGCTGGATTCGGAATCCGGTCTCTGCCATCTTGTCTGCTTCATTTCAAGTTCCTCATCTCCGCCTGGAGTTTGGAACTGAATCTTCCCATTCTTATAATCAAATAAGGCCCCTGCTGTTCTAAGGAAGGGCCTACCTAGAATGATCTGGGAATCTCTCCAATTACGAGGGGTTTCCATATCCAGGACAGTGAAGTCCACCATGTATTCTTGCCCCTCAACTTTGATCGCAATGTTCCTCAACTCTCCTTGGGACCTCTTAGTTGATTTGTCAGCGAACTGTAGAAGAGCTCTAGATTTCCTAAGGGGTCCGAGATTAAGCCGCTCATAGAGGGTTGTGGGCATCAAATCGATTGAGGAACCATTGTCCAAGAGAGTGCGTGCAAACGCGATGTCATCAACATGACTCACCACATAATGTGCACCCATGTCTCTTCGTTTCTGAGGAAAAGAGTTCTTTATTGCACAAGTCGTGGCTACTGATAGAACGTGTTTTTCAACACGGCTTTTGGTCTTCCTGCTAACCCTAGTAGGTGTGCATCTCACCTTAAGGTATTTTTGGAATGCAGGAGTCATCTCCACGAACTTGTCAAAAGGGATTGTGACCTTGATGTGTTTATTGCAGAATTCAGCCATCTCAGGGTCATCTTTTTGGATTTTCTTCTTTTTCTCCTTTCTACCTGTGAGAGCTCGGGGGAAAGGGATTATTGACTCTAACTCAGGTTCGGAAACTGAAATTTTTTCATTGACTTCGGGAACTGAGTTCTTAACAGGACTCTAACTCTGATACAAACTAGGACGCTGACTCTGACTGAAAGAAAAATGCTGAGGCGAAACCGGTGATGCTTCTTCCGCTTCTTTCGGACGATCCTCCTCAGATGGAGGTGCGGGCTCTTCATCGGTGTCATCTGACTCTATGCAAATGCGAGACTGCTGCTTCGAGGACTCGGATGTCTTCTTCTTCTGCCGGTGTTGGTGGTGGTGATGCTCCTCCTCTTCTTTCTCCGAGTTCTCCTCAGGTAGAGTCTCGGAGGTTCCTCCCTTTTGCGCCCGTGCCCGATCAGGTATGGTCACGGTCCTTCCGCTCCTGAGGGACATATGATTTACGTTATCGTACGAAAGGATCTCATGTTCAGATAAGTAATTATCTGAATAATATACCTGATCTCGAGGTCGGTTCTGGCCCTGGTGTACGCTGTTTGGGTTGGCCTGAACCTGTGCGGGAATTGGGGTCCTTGGCGCCATTTGTTGGTCCTGGTTACGAGAGACCCGATTGATGTCGGTCCTCATGTCCAGGTAGTCATTCTGCATCTGTTGGACCCTATCATACAGGGTCTGGATCGCCAAGGTGAGGGACTCCAATTCGGTGGGCTGGGCTTGCTGCTGTGTTGATGCCGTCCTGTATTGGCCCTGCTGGTAGGTGCGCTGCTGCGGCTGGTACCCCTATTCTGGCCTGGACTGGAAGCGCGGGACGGCGACGGGCCTGGTTTCTTGGTAGACTGGGGATGGGCGGTGTGGCTGATCCTTCCCCATTTCGATTTGCCGGACTATCGGGTCACGGCTATACCAAAGCCCGTTGATCTCGTATACTGGCGGAGGCTCCTCGTATTCCGTTTCCACTTGTGGGGGTGCATGATGGTTCTGCTGGGTATAAGTCTGATCCCAACTGCTCTGAGATCCTGGTACCTGTTCCTGTACAAGATGGACTCGATGTACAGGTAC
Organism: Ottelia alismoides; assembly: GCA_037367405.1. Lineage (NCBI taxonomy): Eukaryota > Viridiplantae > Streptophyta > Magnoliopsida > Alismatales > Hydrocharitaceae > Ottelia > Ottelia alismoides. Next base: position 20,819 of record JAZKJV010010321.1, on the reverse strand, counting down.
AGGTGGTGCAGAAGGGGCAGGTAGCTTGATTTTAGCTACCTTTTCAGAGAGTTCCTCCACTTTCTTTGGAAGGCTCGAAAGAGACTCCATCTCCGCGACTCTCTTGTGGATCTGCTCGACCATGGTAAGCTTGTCGGCAATCATCCCCATGCTGGGGATGAGGTCTTCAGTCAGATCTGCTACAGTCCTTCGAGTTGTCTCATTGGATAGGATTGAGGGAGACAACTGATAGGCCCTTGTGGCCTGTGACATGCCGGTTTCCGCCATCTGCTCTAGGATCTTCCATACAGCATGCTCGTTTCTGTTCAGATAGCTTCCTCCACAGGCGGCTGATTACCGCCCGAATGACAGAGGTAAAAGGTATAAAATTAGGTCGTTGCGACCTCAATCAATCAGACTAGGTATATCAAGAAAAATGAACCACTCAAGAGATCAGTCAATCAAAACACAAAATAGAGCGGTCTAGCTATAGGATTAACCTGGTATAGCTCCCAGGGTCGAACACAAGGAGCACAGATTGGCCTTGCAGCCTACGATGTAGTCAGAAATCCAAGGAAGTCTTTTTTAGTGTTTTTATTTGTTTTTATATTTTTTTAGATTTTTTTAAAAGATGAGAAAATGAGAGAAAATGAATGCAAGGCAACTTCAACAATTTATACAACTCTCCAAAAATAATGCAAAAATTAAGGAAAAATGGTTTTTATGTTTTTTAAGTTTTTTACTGTTTTTGTGAATTTTTGGACTTTTTCTAATGGGTAAATTATTTATTAAAAATCAAACAATGCAACAAAGAAGGGGTACTGTCCAGCAAGGTTAGAAACTCAAAAATAAAATATTTAAGAGTTTCAAACAACCCTGGAGGTAATTTTCCTATAATCTAAAAAGAATAAGAAAAATTTAGGCACCCTAATTATTGTTTTTGGATTTTTAATTTATTTATTACAATTTTTATGAGTTTTTAGGGGTTTTTCAATTTTTAGGGTTTTTAAGTGATGAAAAGTAGCCAAAATTGGCTAGAAAATCAATCACCCAGCAAACAACAAGTCCTAATTTTTTTAGAATTTTTAGTGGAGTTTTGAGATTTTTTTGGTATTTTTAAAGTCAAACAGTAGCAAAAATATGGGTTTTTGATTTTTTAAAAATAATAAATGAAACCCAAAATGTCCCCAAAAATCATAGAAATTCCTACACCATGGCAGGAGCCATGTGTCAAAATTTCATTGGATTTGGAGGTCGTTTGATATTTTATTCAAAAATAAAGGTGGGGCACTGTGCACAGGGACCTAAGTGCAAATACCCAAAAGTTCTGGGGTCCTGGTGCAAAATACCCAAGAAATCACGTGCCAAGCACGTGCCTGGGGCACTCAAGGACCTAAATGTAATAAAAATAAGTTCCAAGGACCTATTGATAACTCGTATCAAAAGTCCAGGGACCTATATGCAAATAACCCAAAATAAAAACGCACATGCGCATATAAAGTGTTCACAGGGGTACATTTGCAAATATCCAAAACATTCTTTCAATTCATAACAACCAGAACTACAAGGAGTCTTATGCAAATAACCCAACAAAACACGTGACGAAGCACGTGGGTCTCTACTGGCAGGGGTATAAATGCAAATAAAATAAAGCGCGAGGGTCTCTATGCAAATATCCCAGAAAATAAACAACTGAATTAAAAATTACAGGACTTAAACGAAAACAACAAACTACGAGGGGGCCCTATGATATTTACCCCTTTATTAGCCGACGGTCGGATAGGCGCCACGTGGGTGATCTGACGGCTGGGAACGAATGGCGCTTTACTCCTTCGGCCTTTGATTCTGATCGACGGTCGAGAGAGAGGCACGTGGACGATCGAGCGGTGCTGGGCTCCTGCGCCTCTCTCCTCGGCTGCAACGGTCCGGATGAGATCCTCTGATTGATCGACGGCTGCTGCTCCTCCTCAGATGAACGGCTAGGATAAGAACTGGAGCGAGGTCTTCATCGGACGGCTCTGGAAGGTGGAGGAAGAACTCGACGCCGGCGAACTTCGCCGACGTCCTGCGTGAACTCCGGTCCTCCTCTGCTGCGCCTGAAGGTCGGAGAAGATCCGGCGTGAGGTTGCGCAGCTGCTGGTGGTAGCCAAGGGCCCAACCGAGCCCTGGAGGGGCTCCGGCGAGGCCTAGTGGCTCGAAGCTCCTGGCTGAAAGTTGGGAGGCCTCAGACGCCTCCCTTTGGACCTGCAAAGTGGTCAAGCAGCTTCGCGGGTCGAGGGCAAAGTGCCTCGACCCGGTTAGGTGGCGTGAAGGTGAACGGTGCGGTGGGGCGGAAGAGCTCCGGCGAGGTGGAGGCGGTGGAGCTCGACTCCCAGATCCTGTGCGATCTGGGTTGAGTGAAAGTGCGTAGAAGGTGCGTGAGGGTACGGCGAAGGTGATGGTCGGGTCGGAGGGTCGAGATGTTGCGTGAGATGGTCGGAATCGGAGATGTACGTCGGAGCTATGAATTGGGCGAAATCGAAAATTACGCTAAATAGAAGGTCTAATCGGCTACCTGATGGATGCTGGAGACTGTGCTGGAGCGTGGCTATCTCCGGGTCGTAGCTTCGAAGGGCGTCAAGGCCTGAAGCTCGATGCTCAACGCCGGCGGCGGAGCAAGGACGGCGAGAATCGCCGGATCAATGGATTCGCTTCCTCGCCTCACTGCAACAAGGGCTAACGCTCGCTGTCACTCTTGCGGAGCCAATGGAGGTCACTGGGGAGAAAGAGAAGGGCCAAAGATGCGGCGCGGAGGCGGCGGAGATGATGGTTATATAGAGTGACAGGGGCGTTTAGGGTTGAGGGTGGACAGCGATGGAAAGCGTCGATTTCGTGGCGAAGGATCCGGCGAGGGAGAGGGATGAACGGCGAAGAATCCGGGCTCGAGATATGCGTGGAAGACAGCCTGGATGCGCGTGGGAAAATCGGGGAAGATGGGCGCGGCGCGCGTTGTCCAGAATAGGAAGGAGTCGCGGGGGAGTTGACCGGGGTCAACATTCCCCCGTGGACCAGTCAGACGCTGCCACGTGTGTGCTATTTTGTTTATTTATTTTAAGGCAGAAATAGGTCGAATTAAATAAAACTCAAAACATGAAATATTTTTCTTTTATTTTTTTTCTATTTTTTGGTGATTTTTAATTAATTTTTGGAAATAAAAATAGGGTAGCTATATATATAGGTATATGTACACTATATGGATTTTTATTTTTGATTTTTTATTTGTTATTTTTATGTGTTTTTATGCTCATTTTGTATTTTATTTATTTATAAGATAAAATGAGGAATAAAAGAATATTTTTATTTGATTTTTATCACTTATATACAAGGGTGAAATAAATGGTTGAATACATTTATATACATGGTATTTATACAATGTATTTTTGTATTTTCAATTTTGTAATTTTTATTTTATTTTTGTTTTGTTTCTTGTTATTTTATATATTTACAATATGTAACATAGAATATTTACAAAAAGTTTAGAAAATAATTGAATTTATTTATAGGGTTAAATAAATACAAGATGATGGTTTGTACACATGGTGAAAGAAGGGTATTTTTGAATTGTTGATTTTTATCTTTTTATTTTGTTTTTAATAGCTTTTACAAAATATGGACAAAATATTCACAACATATTTTTGGGTGAGGAAAATATAAAGTTTATTTATTCACAGAAGTATATACACATGAGCTCCTATCTCCCTCTACTTTGGCTTTTATGCGGTCAGGCCCATGCTGAGCCCTCCCTTGGGTTAGGTTGCTCAATATTTATTCTAAATATTTCCCTCTTTTTCTTTTTGCTCTTTATTCTTTTATTTTGTGCACAAAAACATGCTAATTATAGGTTTTTACACAATGCATGCTTTTGGTAATTATTTGTACTTACACATATCTACATGTATTTGCAAAGGGTTTTTGTAGCTAAAATAGAAGAATAAAGAGTGATGAATGGGTATTCATCAGCGGCACTGACTAACCCCTGCATTTCTGGGGTTAGACCACAGATCAAGGTCCGGACTAAGATCGCCTTTGAAATGACGTGGCAGGGGCATTTTTGTACTAAATCATTGAACCTATCCCAAGCATCATGGAAAGATTCACTAGGTCCTTGGGCGAAGCTGGCGATCTTTGTTCTCATCTGGTTTGTCCTACTGAGAGGGTAGAACTTTTTCAAGAATAGGTCCTTGAACTGCATCCAGGTATTGCATACCACCCCTAAGTTTTTCAACCAATGAGCCGCCTTATCACCTAAGGCAAAAGGGGTGGCCTTCAGCCGAATATAATCTTGGCCAACATTGGGATGGCTAAGATTGTTGCACACCAACTCGAAGTCACGGAGGAAAGTGTATGGTTCTTCATTAAGGTTTCCGTTGAACTTCGGAAGCAGACTAAGGAAGTGGGGCTTCAGCTCAAATGCCTGGGCGGGAACTGCAGGTGCCAACCAGTTCTGAATCTCGTTCTCTGCCGGGTTATAGGTATCGACCATTGGTCGGTCGATTCCTTCTGCTACTATGATCTGTCCCATCCGCGCAGTGAGATCTGCATTCTTCTGTTCGGCTTCAGCGAGGCGAGCAAGAATTTGTTTTATTTGTTCCTCATCTGGTGGTACTTTTGGCGGCATCTCGTCCTCTAGTCCTGGGGGGAAAGTAAGGACGCTGTCAGAGGATAACTCAAGGAAAGGATTACCGAGGCGATGATCTTCCTCGATAATCTCGGAGGAGATGAAAGGGTTGGTTTGAGAGTGACCACCCTGAGTATGAGGGAACCAAGACTCAAGAGGGTCATGAGTCCGGGGTGGTCCAAGGTGCGCTTGGGCCGATGAAGACGAGTCACTTGGGGGACTCATAGAGAGATCAGTGAATAATGCGTCGAGCTCTCCCCAGTTACTCATCTTGATGTGGCGAGAAGAAGATAGGATTTCACTCCTACCTGAAGCAAGCAAAAACCAATCCAAAACCCTGAGTTCACACTCAACACAGTGAAGGACTCGAAATCGAGTCCGATTAATCTTGTAATTTTTAAGTGTGATTTTTCAAACAAGATAGCAAGGATTACACGGCCTATAGGGAAGTCGGCTTAGAGTCGGATGCGTCTTCCCTGTTTACCCTGTCGCCTAAGATACCGTCGATCCTCCTTTTCTGCGCTCCTATCCGGAGTGGGGACTCAATGACGTGCCCCTATCTACCTGCAAGCAGGCGGAGGCTGACAAAGCTAGGCCTTGTCGCAGAGTACCGCTGGTTCGCCCCTATCTACCTGTGAAGGCGGAGGCTACTTGGTACTTGTCAATGAGCTTAATAGTATCCCACTCATGATATTTGCTAAGATCGGTTGGCTCGTCATATGGAAGGCGGGGATTTGGGCTCTGCCTTGAGGTGTTCACACACACTCAAGTACCCTCACTCAGCCTGAAAACAGGGTCGGGGATTAATCTCCCGCAAACAATTTTCAAATTTTATTCTCTCTTTTTTTGGTCAATACTGTTTAGCAGTCCCGATTTCAAGTTAAGTTATCACTGATTAAGTCCACCACACAGCACACCTATCGGACAGTCCCAATTTCCTTTAATTAATTGTGAAAATTAGAGGGAGAAATCGAGAAAAAGCCGATGCACGATAAAACAATGATGTTATGCTGAGTTCAGGAGACTTACAGTGATCCCTTCGCTTTATGCAGGATGCAGAACAGAATTGAAATTTTATCTAAATGCAAATGCAGGCGATGAAAGCCGCTCCTAGACAGGCAGTTCTATTAGCGTGAAGAACAGTTTAATTTGGCTAAGTACTGCGGTCTAAGTGCGTCTTTTAAGTGATTTGTGTGGTCCTAATGATTACGAGCACAAGCAATTCCTAGATTGGCTCGAGGAGCCGCTAGTGCAAGCTAAGTTACAATTCACCCACACAGCACACGGGGACACGATTCCACTATTTTTACATACGCGAGATCCCGAACGGGAACCGCTGGAAATGATGCGAAAAAATGTGGAAATAAATGAGATTACATGTTCTCTCAAATCACTCAAACAAATTCGAATGCGTGTTCCTCGAAGTGTCTTCGACTCCAGTGTCCCTCGCACAAAAACAAGTTGAGGTCAGATAAAGAACGACACAAAAAATGCAAAAATTTAAAAGACAGAGAGATATTCACAAGAAAAACCGGGGGTCAGACTACCCGGGGATTGAAAATCAAACAATCAAAATTTCACCAAAACTTATCCTAAGCCGTGCCTCCCCGGCAACGGCGCCATTTTGACGAGCTCCCCACACCCTTAGTTAACTCGGTCAAATTAATGTCCAAATTAATTAATATGTTTCGTTGCAGCCGGATACGAGGGGTTAATCAAAAACCACTTATCAATTAATGTTAAGTTAATTTTAAGCGGCAAATATTTTTTTTACTTGGTGGAGTCCAAGGTCGATCTCAGGGAGGCATCTGTCTCCTTAGGTGAATTTTAGCAAGTGTCCGAGTGTTGATTTTCGAGGAGTAATTTTTTTGGTCTTTTTTACTTTTTATGCAGACTTATGCGGAAAATACAAGCCAATTTAACGTTTCAATTTAATTAAGATATCAAATGAAGTCCAAAAATTATGAAAATTGGCCAGATGGTTAATGATGATGAAAATGACATACACTAATTTTTTTGGAATTTTTCGACACTGAATAAATTTACTGTGAATTAAATGAGCAGACAAGGTGATTTTCAATATTTAATTTTTAGTAACTATCAAACCACAATTTCTCCAAGATCTAAAATTATCCTAGATATCTCAAATGATAAGGGACCTAGGAAAGTTGACAGATCTTAATTTCACTGTGAAATGAATTAACTAAAATTAAATTAATAAAATCACTCAACAATTTATTTAGCCTCGACATGCGTGCAAATGACATGAAATGTTTATGGTATGTTAAGAATATTGTCCTTAAGCTACTGTGAATTTTTGATGAATTTTGTAAGCACAGAGAATTAACTATAAATCAAAAGGTGTCAGTGAGCAAAATATGTCAAAAATTCACCAATCAATTCATTAATAATTCTACTGAAATTAAAAAATGTGACACGTGGACCAATAGACAGAGGACAAAATTCTCAACAAAATGCAATTTTTAGATTTGCAAAATGATGTAAAATGCAACCTAGGGATGCGTGCAAACACAGGGGTGTAAATGCAATACAGGAAAATACAAATACAATAAGCAAATACGCAGACAGGGACTAAAATGCAATTACCTAAAATGCGGGGGACTTTTGTGCAAATTCTCCACAGTGCACGTGCTCCACACGTGGGGTCTGCTTCACAGGGACCTCTTTGCAAATCGGGAAAGCTCCAAGGGCCTCTGTGCAATTTACCCAGGCCGCACGTGCTCCTCGCGTGGGCGGCCTAGGCTCGGATGGCTGCGGAGGCTCGGGCGCTCTGGAGGTCTGGATTGAGGTTCGTGCGACCCGAACCTAGGCTCGAAGAGGAGGTTCGGGCCGGGGCTACATGGCGTAAGGAAGGCCCTTGGATCAAGATGGATCCGAGGGGTGTCGGTGCCAACGCGTGGCGTGACCTCGGGCCTTTGGATCGATGATGATCCAACGGCCTCTGGGGCTCGATGAGGACGGCGACGTGGCTCGCTGAGGGCCGCTGGATCAGAGGAGCGATCGACGGTGGGAAGCTGCTGCGGTGAGGGGACGCGTGGCGATGTGGGGGCCGCTCGATCGATGTGATCGAACGGCAGCTGCTCGTCTGCCCCGACGATCCTCCGCCGCCTGCGGAGGAGAAGGCGGGGCTCCGGCGAAGGTGCTGCAGCTCCGCCCGTTCTTCCTCGGGTCGCTGACGCTCTCCGACTGGTCGGAGATATTCCAGAAGACGCGTGGCGAGGAGACGGAGATGCTAGTGGTCTCAGGAGCGTCGGAGAGCGGCCTGTCGTTGATGGCGGTGAAGCTCGAGGGTGGCTCCGGCGAGCTTCCGTTCAATGAGAAGCTGGGTACCTGCAAGTGCGAAAGATAGAGCCGGAGCTCGTGCGTGTGTTTGTGGAGAGGTTACGGTGATCGGAGAGGCCTAAGGGTGACGGAGTGTGTCTGGAGATGGAGCTCCGGCCAAATGGCGGAGCTGGTGATCGGGGTATTGCGAGGTGCGTCGTCGGAGGTCGTAAAAGCTACCGCGAGGATGGAAGCTTCGACGCGAAGCTCGGCGAGATGGAAAGGAAGCGAGAAGGTGATCGTGGATGCGGAATAAAATCGGAGAAAATAAAAGGAAAATAAGAAGAAGATCGGAGGAGGAATGGAGGGGGTTACCTGGGGATCGGAGCTCGGTCTCGAGTTCCAGGGTCGTCGCTCTAGGGATCGGTAGGGTCCCGAGCTCGTGCAGCTACTCGGAGGAGCGGTTGCAACACGGTGGAGCTGCCGTGGATCTCGCCGGAGCTGATGCCCTTCGTCGCTCGATGATTCGTCGAATTGCTGTCACCAACTGGAGGATCAGAGCTCAGGGGTGCTCTCTGGAGTGGTGGATACAGTTGAAGGTTGCCGGTGGTGGAGTATTTAAAGGATGGAGGTGGCAGCAGTGTTGGCGACGAGGCGAGGTTTGTGGGCGACGTGGGGCTTCTATGGTGGAGATCGTGGGCAGCGAGGGAGCTGGCGATGGTGAGGGAGGAGTGCCCTCAATCGTGGTGGTGCTGGTGGTCGGAGAAGGTGGATGAGGTGCTTCCAAGAATAGGAAGGGGGCGCCCCTCCCGCAAGGCAGGGAACGTGGGAGAGAGGGGCGCCCGGAGGTAGGAGACAAGGTCTCCACCGTTGGATCTTGTGATCCAACGATGGTGATCAAGGGGTGGTGGGCGGGTAGGATTAGATCGAGGGCTCGGTGATGATGGGCTGCGGTGGAGCCACGCGGCGGGCTGCGAACGAAGCGCCATCGGGCGGTTTGGATGATACCGAGGGTCTGATCAAGCGGCTGAGGGAATAGGCACGCATGGACACAGCGGGGCCGTTGGATCTGAAGCGCGATCCAACGGCTGAGAATGCAGGCGGATGAGGCAAGGGAAAGCGGGCCGCGTGGCGCAACCAGAGGGCGCCACGTGGCCTGCTTTGAGTGGCTAAAAGACGATACACGTGTAGAGAGAAGAGGGGGCCAAATTTGGAAAAACTCAAAACATGAAAGTTGTAGATCTCGATGAGATCTACAAGTTTCATGTTGACCAAAGACGGAGATGAGGGCAAATATGATACATAAATACAAAGATACAATTATACTCCTATGTAGTATACAAAGTGGCCCAAAAACCCAACTTTCTCATACGAGCTCCAAATTCAATGAAATTAGTCTCATTTTAAAGGTCTTTTAATGTGTAGTATTCTAAGAGTAAGTAGACCTAATTCGGAGTTTGTATGAGGGTTTTATGTGCATTTTAGTGTACAAGGGTTCTAGGGCTTTATTGACTATTTTACAAGGGGGATTTTTGGCATTCTTCCCTATATTATTAACTAAGGAGTACATATTATAGAGAAGAGGTTATTTAGTGAATGGGTATTTTACAAGGGATTTTTGGCTTCTTATTTAAATGTAAATGGACTGCTAAAATGTATGAATTATGGATGTATGCTTGAATGTTATTTATGCAATATAAAGGGAAATATGCCTCTCTTTGCTCGGGAACAAGGCTCTATTTTTTGACTTTTGAAGTGATGAATCACAGATTCATCAACCCCCTATACTTAAACCTTGCTCGTCCCCGAGCAACTAAATGAAATGCAAGAGTGAAATGATTTTGGGTTCCAAACCAAGGTCATAAACCAAAGTTAAAAATAGAGCTTGACTCGACCTTTGGATTAATTATGTGTCGGAACCTTATTGGGATCTGAGTTTAAGACTTAACAGACTTCAAGTTCCACAAGTCTTCTATTCAAGACTCCTCAACACACCTGATCAGAACAAGTCTACATACACAAACTTTAATGACCATGAATCTTTTCATGCAGTGTAAGTGATATATGACTCCCCACCTCAGAAGTAACAAAGAAACAACCTCCCCCAACCTGGTAACTCTAATGCCTCGGTCTAGCAACTCTTTCCTCAAGAAGCGGGGTATTCCCTTCTAAGTTCAAGTGCAACCGGCTCAAGAAGAGGGGGAAGAAGTATAGACTTTTGGGAGCTCAGCCAGTGTAGCTAAGTCTCCCGCTGCAAGCTTCATGAGATGTAACATGGTGACCATAAGCTTTTGCTTTTCTTGACTACGTACACTCCGGTGGGGTTATTAAATTTTCAATCCGACCCACCACTTTTTTGGAGTTCTTTTTTTGGCATTTTTTTCAACAAAATTCCTCTGTACAACATATCTACATGGTGCAGCATATATACAAGAAATTTCCTCTTGAGCCAGTAGACTATCCCTCTTTTGAAGCTTTATTGCAACCCACAGCTTCTGTCTTTAGCCTTCATCACCACTAGGCCAAGTTGAGACGCACTTCTTTCACCAGAAGAAGAAGAGAGGTTCCGCCTAGAAGTACTACCCTCATATGCTACCCCAAGCTAAAGGAAACTGCCTCCTCATCACCTCATCCATAGAGAGCCATGTGTAAAGTGCTGGTGCACGTCAAGACATTGTCTCTAAGAGTCATGTGTGTGTTGTTAAGTGCTCTACCCAGGCTTGTCAAGATGACATATGAACATAGACTTGCGGACTCAAAGAATTAAGTCACCTGACCTGAAAAACCTTAACTCCAGTTCCTATAAGGTTCCTCTGGAATTAGGTGAATTAAGGTTAAATCAATTCTATCCTCAATATCTGCTCATAACTTAGTCCAGAACCCACTAGCTTTTCACTTTGCATATGCAAAGTATGCAGATGAGATGAGATGTCATGCTATGAAAATGCAAGACTCTTTTTCTTTTTCTTGGATGCAGATATGATATGCATGAGTAAATAAGAAGCCTCTTTTCATTATTTATTTATTTATTTATTTCGATTTTTACCCACCCGTAATTATTGTAAAATATATACAAAAATACGCGAAAGTACGAGCTATGGGTAAAGTATATATGTAATATATACACGCCCCCCTATACTTAGCGTGTGCTATGTCCTCAGAGCACGAAGAGCGAGGAAAAAGACATAGCTCGTGCTAAGCGTAGGAGAGCTAAAGGAACAAAAAGTATAGAAGTCGTCTCTCCCCCCCATACTTAGGCTCTGGCAGCCTAAGTGTAGAAGAAGATCAGAAATGGGGCGGACGAGGGAAAGATGGGTAGTGGATGGGTATCAATGCGGGCATCGGTCCCCCCTATACTTAGGCTCAGGTCAGCCCAAGTATCGGTAGGAAATTAGTATGAGGACCAATGTGATCTGGAGAATGCACAGAGAACCGACTCATGTGACCCCTCCCCCCTATACTTAGGATCTGGTCATCCTAAGTATAGTCCAAGATAATGGTTCGATGATGTGGGGATGGGTTGCTAGAATCGCGGGGGTAAAGGATAGGATGTACAAGATTGATGGTATACACAGATGAGTCGGTGTGAATCTTTCAAGATGCTGCTGATGGCTGGAGTTCATTGCTGCAAGGTCTCATACGCGGCTTGATGTGAATCTGCTGTATCTGTCTCGCGCATGAATACAATCTCCTCAACATGGACTAACTGTTCGTTGGATTCGACGAAGTGCTTCAACAGCTGTCCATTCACTAGGAATGCCGGTGCGTCATCTGCGAGATCTGAGATCTCGACACATCCACTATCATGCATCGTACGGACGACAAATGGTCCCGTCCACTTAGACTTTAACTTGCCTTGGAAAATCTTCAGCCTAGTATTGAACAACCATACCTTCTGTCCAGGGACAAAGGTCTTTCGTCTGATATATCTATCATGCCAACGCTTCACCTTGTCCTTGTACACCAAACTGTTGTCGTATGCTCGGTTTCTGACTTCCACAAGCTCATTCAGATCCATGTCTCTCTGTTTCTGACCCAGGTGTGTGTTCCAGTTGAATTTTTTATTGCCCATTCTGATTTGTGCACTAACTCTGCGGGCAAATGGCATGGTTTTCCGAATACCATTCGGAATGGGGAGGTGCCTAACGGTGTCTTGTAAGCCGTCCTATACGCCCAGAGGACTTGATCCAAGATCTGAGACCAGTCCTTCCTGTCCGGGCGGACCAGCTTTTGCAATATGGTTTTTACCTCCCTATTTGACACCTCATCCATACCATTGTGTTTGTGGGTGGTAAGGGCTTGCGACACGGTGTTCGATGCCGTAGTCCTTCAGGAGTTTCTTCACCTCCCGATTCACAAAGTGGCTACCCCCGTCTGATATCATCATTTTGGGGATCCCGAACCTAGAGATTATGTGCTCTCTAATGAATTTACAGACAGTTCTGCTGTCTGCGGCTCGGGTTGGGATAGCCGCCACCCATCTAGACAGATAATCTACCGTAAGAAGGATATATTCGAACCCAAGGCTAACAGGGAATGGGCCCATGAAGTCGATACCCCAGGCGTCAAAGACATCACAAATGATGACCGACTGCATTAGCATCTCATCCTTGGGACCAACGATTCCTCCCATTCTCTGGCAAACTGGGCACGACTTCGCGAAGGCGGTGGCATCGCGAAACAGAGTCGGCCAGTAGAAGCCACACTGCAGTACCTTCCATGCGGTCCTCTTCCCGGAGTGGTGTCCTCCTGCCTCCAAACTGTGGCATAAAGAAAGGACACTCTGGTATTCCTCCTGAGGAATACAACGTCTCCAGACATTATTTGGTCCTTCAAAGAAAAGGATCAGATCCTCCCAATGGTAATGTCTTGTGTCCGACTTTAATCGGTCGATTTGGTTCTTGGGCCAATCTTCGGGAACTTTATTGGAGACAAGATAGTTCACGATATTGGCGTACCATGGGAGTGAGTCGATAACAAAAATCGACTCGTCAGGGAAGGAGTCTCGAATTGGTGAAACCTCGGAAGTATTAAGATCTTCGAGACGAGAAAGATGATCGGCAACTACGTTCTTCTTTCCAGGTTTATCACGGATGTCCAAATCAAATTCCTGGATAAGTAAAATCCAACGAAGAAGACGCGCCTTCGCGTCCTTCTTCTCCATCAAATATCGTAGTGCCGTGTGGTCTGTGAACACAGTTACCTTGGATCCAATTAGGTGAGATCTGAATTTGTCCAAGGCAAACACTACCGCAAGCATTTCCTTTTCTGTAACCGTATAGTTACGCTGAGCAGAATCAAGCACTTTGCTTGCGTAGTGAATTGCAAACGGGACGCCATCTCTTCTTTGTCCCAACACAGCCGCAACAGCATAATCAGATGCGTCCGTCATGATCTCAAAAGGTAGAGACCAATCTGGGGCTTCTAAGATGGGTGCGTCCATGATCATTCCTTGTAAAAGCTTAAAGGCCTCAAGACATTTGTGATCCACAATAAACTCCATGTCTTTGCCTAAAAGCTCAGTTAGCGGTCGGGCAATCTTAGAAACATCCTTAATGAATCTCCGATAAAATCCAACATGCCCGAGGAACGACCGCAACTGCTTTACGTTGGTGGGTGGCTGGAGTCGTCTGATCACATCCACCTTGGCAGGGTCAACCTCCATTCCTCTCTTGGAGATGACATGCCCCAACACTATGCCCTCCGTCACCATGAAGTGACTTTTCTCCCAGGAGAGCACCAGATTAACCTCGCAACATCTTTTGAGGACTCGTTCCAGATTCTTAAGACAGGAATCGAAAGAATCGCCGTGGACCGAGAAGTCATCCATGAAAACTTCCAGGAATTCGCCGACCATTTCGGCGAATACAGCAATCATGCACCTTTGAAAAGTACCTGGAGCATTGCATAGCCCAAAAGGCATGCGCCTGAAAGCATAGGTACCAAAGGGGCATGTAAACGTGGTCTTTTCCTGGTCCTCCGGAGCTATGGCTACTTGATTGTAGCCCGAGAACCCATCTAGGAAGCAGAAGAATTCTTTCCCCGCTAATCTTTCTAAAATCTGATCAATGAACGGTAGGGGGAAGTGATCCTTCTTCGTCGCGGCATTCAGGCGTCGGTAATCCACACAGACGCGTCACGACGTGGGCACTCTCGTCACGATCTCCTCTCCGTCCTCTTTGGTGGTCGTCTGAATTCCCGACTTCTTCGGGACAACATGGATTGGGGCCACCCACTTAGAGTCGGAGATTGGGTAAATGAAACCCGCGTCGCACCATTTTTCTATCTCTTTTTTCACGACCTCTCGTAAATTTGGATTCAACCGACGTTGGAATTCACGAGAGGGTTTGGCTTCGTTCTCCAAGTAAATATGGTGCGAACACAGAGCGGGATTTATCCCGTAGAGATCGGAAATGCTCCAGCCTATCGCCTTGCAGTTTTTCTCCAGGATCTCTATCAAGCGAGATTCCTGTTCCTCGGTCAATTGCGAACTGATAATGACCGGAAATTTCTTGTCTTGGCCCGCAAGGAAGGCATATTTCAAGGTTGTGGGTAGGGGTTTGAGCTCAGGAATAGTGTGATCGTCTAAGAAATCTGGCTCAATCTGCTCTGGTTCAGTGTTGGAAGTGGCTGGATCGTGTCTTGTGATAGCTGCCACCAAGCGCGGCTCTGGAGTCGGATCGTCAAAAGTTTCCATACAATCGGCAAACGCCTCGTCCGACTCGTCGTCCTCATCTTCCGATTGTCCTAAAGATGTAAGGACTGACAGGCCCAACTGGGCCTCTACGTCATCGAAGATGTAGGGCGATTCAGGCTCAGAGTTGTACTCGTTCCTGAGGATCTCGCAGACTGACTCATGCACTGGATCATCTTCGAAGGAGATGGACACCTCGGTGCTGGCTGGGTTCTGTCTCCATGGCCCAACTAAGTCTACATGCTCGCAGTCTGTTCCGGTAGAAGAGTACTCGGTGCTGGATTCGGAATCCGGTCTTTGCCATCTTGTCTGCTTCATTTCAAGTTCCTCATCTCCGCCTGGAGTTTGGAACTGAATCTTCCCATTCTTATAATCAAATAAGGCCCCTGCTGTTCTAAGGAAGGGCCTACCTAGAATGATCTGGGAATCTCTCCAATTACGAGGGGTTTCCATATCCAGGACAGTGAAGTCCACCATGTATTCTTGCCCCTCAACTTTGATCACAATGTTCCTCAACTCTCCTTGGGACCTCTTAGTTGATTTGTCAGCGAACTGTAGAAGAGCTCTAGATTTCCTAAGGGGTCCGAGATTAAGCCGCTCATAGAGGGTTGTGGGCATCAAATTGATTGAGGAACCATTGTCCAAGAGAGTGCGTGCAAACGCGATGTCATCAACATGACTCACCACATAATGTGCACCCATGTCTCTTCGTTTCTGAGGAAAAGAGTTCTTTATTGCACAAGTCGTGGCTACTGATAGAATGTGTTTCTCAACACGGCTTTTGGTCTTCCTGCTAACCCTAGTAGGTGTGCATCTCACCTTAAGGTATTTTTGGAATGCAGGAGTCATCTCCACGAACTTGTCAAAAGGGATTGTGACCTTGATGTGTTTATTGCAGAATTCAGCCATCTCAGGGTCATCTTTTTGGATTTTCTTCTTTTTCTTCTTTCCACCTGTGAGAGCTCGGGGGAAAGGGATTATTGACTTTAACTCAGGTTCGGAAACTGAAATTTTTTCATTGACTTCGGGAACTGAGTTCTTAACAGGACTCTAACTCTGATACAAACTAGGACGCTGACTCTGACTGAAAGGAAAATGCTGAGGCGAAACCGGTGATGCTTCTTCCGCTTCTTTCGGACGATCCTCCTCAGATGGAGGTGCGGGCTCTTCATCGGTGTCGTCTGACTCTATGCAAATGCGATACTGCTGCTTCGAGGACTCGGATGTCCTCTTCTTCTGCCGATGTTGGTGGTGGTGATGCTCCTCCTCTTCTTTCTCCGAGTTCTCCTCGGGTAGAGTCTCGGAGGTTCCTCCCTTTTGCGCCCGTGCCCGATCAGGTATGGTCACGGTCCTTCCGCTCCTGAGGGACATATGATTTACGTTATCGTACGAAAGGATCTCATGTCCAGATAAGTAATTATCTGAATAATATACCTGATCTCGAGGTCGGTTCTGGACCTGGTGTACGCTGTTTGGGTTGGCCTGAACCTGTGCGGGAATTGGGGTCCTTGGCGCCATTTGTTGGTCCTGGTTACGAGAGACCCGATTGATGTCGGTCCTCATGTCCAGGTAGTCATTCTGCATCTGTTGGACCCTATCAGACAGGGGCCGGACCGCCAAGGTGAGGGACTCCAATTCGGTGGGCTGGGCTTGCTGCTGTGTTGATGCCGTCCTGTATTGGCCCTGCTGGTAGGTGCGCTGTTGCGGCTGGTACCCCTGTTCTGGCCTGGACTGGAAGCGCAGGACGGCGACGGGCCTGGTTTCTTGGTAGACTGGGGATGGGCGGTGTGGCTGATCCTTCCCCATTTCGATTTGTCGAACTATCGGGTCACGGCTATACCAAAGCCCGTTGATCTCGTATACTGGCGGAGGCTCCTCGTATTCCATTTCCACTTGTGGGGGTGCATGATGGTTTTGCTGGGTATAAGTCTGATCCCAGCTGCTCTGAGACCCTGGTGCCTGTTCCTGTACAAGATGGACTCGATGTACAGGTACAGGTGGTGCAGAAGGGGCAGGTAGCTTGATTTTAGCTACCTTTTCAGAGAGTTCCTCCACTTTCTTTAGAAGGCTCGAAAGAGACTCCATCTCCGCGACTCTCTTGTGGATCTGCTCGACCATGGTAAGCTTGTCGGCAATCATCCCCATGCTGGGGATGAGGTCTTCAGTCAGATCTGCTACAGTCCTTCGAGTTGTCTCATTGGATAGGATTGAGGGAGACAACTGATAGGCCCTTGTGGCCTGTGACCTGCCGGTTTCCGCCATCTGCTCTAGGATCTTCCATACAGCATGCTCGTTTTTGTTCAGATAGCTTCCTCCACAGGCGGCACTGACTAACCCCTGCATTTCTGGGGTTAGACCACAGATCAAGGTCCGGACTAAGATCGCCTTTGAAATGTCGTGGCAGGGGCATTTCTGTACTAAATCATTGAACCTATCCCAAGCATCATGGAAAGGTTCACTAGGTCCTTGGGCGAAGCTGGCGATCTTTGTTCTCATCTGGTTTGTCCTACTGAGAGGGTAGAACTTTTTCAAGAATAGGTCCTTGAACTGCATCCAGGTATTGCATACCACCCCTAAGTTTTTCAACCAATGAGCCGCCTTATCACCTAAGGCAAAAGGGGTGGCCTTAAGCCGAATATAATCTTGGCCAACATTGGGATGGCTAAGATTGTTGCACACCAACTTGAAGTCACGGAGGAAAGTGTATGGTTCTTCATTAAGGTTTCCGTTGAACTTCGGAAGCAGACTAAGGAAGTGGGGCTTCAGCTCAAATGCCTGGGCGGGAACTGCAGGTGCCAACCAATTCTGAATCTCGTTCTCTGCCGGGTTATAGGTATCGACCATTGGTCGGTCGATTCCTTCTGCTACTATGATCTGTCCCATCCGCGCAGTGAGATCTGCATTCTTCTATTCAGCTTCAGTGAGGCGAGCAAGAATTTGTTTTATTTGTTCCTCATCTGGTGGTACTTTTGGCGGCATCTCGTCCTCTAGTCCTGGGGGGAAAGTAAGGACGCTGTCAGAGGATAACTCAAGGAAAGGATTACCGAGACGATGATCTTCCTCGATAATCTCGGAGGGGATGAAAGGGTTGGTTTGAGAGTGACCACCCTGAGTATGAGGGAACCAAGACTCAAGAGGGTCATGAGTCCTGGGTGGTCCAAGGTGCGCTTGGGCCGATGAAGACGAGTCACTTGGGGGACTCATAGAGAGATCAGTGAATAATGCGTCGAGCTCTCCCCAGTTACTCATCTTGATGTGGCAAGAAGAAGATAGGATTTCACTCCTACCTGAAGCAAGCAAAAACCAATCCAAAACCCTGAGTTCACACTCAACACAGTGAAGGACTCGAAATCGAGTCCGATTAATCTTGTAATTTTTAAGTGTGATTTTTCAAACAAGATAGCAAGGATTACGCGGCCTATAGGGAAGTCGGCTTAGAGCCGGATGCGTCTTCCCTGTTTATCCTGTCGCCTAAGATACCGCCAATCCTCCTTTTCTGCGCTCCTATCCGGAGTGGGGACTCAATGACGTGCCCCTATCTACCTGCAAGCAGGCGGAGGCTGACAAAGCTAGGCCTTGTCGCAGAGTACCGCTGGTTCGCCCCTATCTACCTGTGAAGGCGGAGGCTACTTGGTACTTGTCAATGAGCTTAATAGTATCCCACTCGTGATATTTGCTAAGATCAGTTGGCTCGTGATATGGAAGGTGGGGATTTGGGCTCTGCCTTAAGGTGTTCACACACACTCAAGTACCCTCACTCAGCCTGAAAACAGGGTCGGGGATTAATCTCCCGCAAACAATTTTCAAATTTTATTCTCTCTTTTTTTGGTCAATACTGTTTAGCAGTCCCGATTTCAAGTTAAGTTATCACTGATTAAGTCCACCACACAGCACGCCTATCGGACAGTCCCAATTTCCGTTTAATTAATTGTGAAAATTAGAGGGAGAAATCGAGAAAAAGCCGATGCACGATAAAACAATGATGTTATGCTGAGTTCAGGAGACTTACAGTGATCCCTTCGCTTTATGCAGGATGCAGAACAGAATTGAAATTTTATCTAAATGCAAATGCAGGCGATGAAAGCCGCTCCTAGACAGGCAGTTCTATTAGCGTGAAGAACAGTTTAATTTGGCTAAGTACTGCGGTCTAAGTGTGTCTTTTAAGTGATTTGTGTGGTCCTAATGATTACGAGCACAAGAAATTCCTAGATTGGCTCGAGGAGCCGCTAGTGCAAGCTAAGTTACAATTCACCCACAC
The DNA here is from genome assembly GCA_037367405.1 of Ottelia alismoides. Classification (NCBI taxonomy): domain Eukaryota; kingdom Viridiplantae; phylum Streptophyta; class Magnoliopsida; order Alismatales; family Hydrocharitaceae; genus Ottelia; species Ottelia alismoides. The sequence goes on along the minus strand of JAZKJV010010321.1, from coordinate 1,949 downwards.
AGCACACGGGGACACGATTCCACTATTTTTACATACGCGAGATCCCGAACGGGAACCGTTGGAAATGATGCGAAAAAATGTGGAAATAAATGAGATTACAGGTTCTCTCAAATCACTCAAACAAATTCGAATGTGTGTTCCTCGAAGCGTCTTCGACTCCGGTGTCCCTCGCACAAAAACAAGTTGAGGTCAGATAAAGAACGACACAAAAAAATGCAAAAATTTAAAAGACAGAGAGATATTCACAAGAAAAACCGGGGGTCAGACTACCCGGGGATTGAAAATCAAACAATCAAAATTTCACCAAAACTTATCCTAAGTCGTGCCTCCCCGGCAACGGCGCCATTTTGACGAGCTTTCCGCACCCTTAGTTAACTCGGTCAAATTAATGTCCAAATTAATTAATATGTTTCGTTGCAGTCGGATACGAGGGGTTAATCAAAAACCACTTATCAATTAATGTTAAGTTAATTTTAAGCGGCAAAATATTTTTTTTTACTTGGTGGAGTCCAAGGTCGATCTCAGGGAGGCATCTGTCTCCTTAGGTGAATTTTAGCAAGTGCCCGAGTGTTGATTTTCGAGGAGTAATTTTTTTGGTCTTTTTTACTTTTTATGCAGACTTATGCGGAAAATACAAGCCAATTTAACGTTTCAATTTAATTAATATATCAAATGAAGTCCAAAAATTATGAAAATTGGCCAGATGGTTAATGATGATGAAAATGACCTACACTAATTTTTTTGGAATTTTTCGACACTGAATAAATTTACTGTGAATTAAATGAGCAGACAAGGTGATTTTCAATATTTAATTTTTAGTAACTATCAAACCACAATTTCTCCAAGATCTAAAATTATCCTAGATAGCTCAAATGATAAGGGACCTAGGAAAGTTGACAGATCTTAATTTCACTGTGAAATGAATTAACTAAAATTAAATTAAGAAAATCACTCAACAATTTATTTAGCCTCGACATGCGTGCAAATGACATGAAATGTTTATGGTATGTTAAGAATATTGTCCTTAACCTATTGTGAATTTTTGATGAATTTTGTAAGCACAGAGAATTAACTATAAATCAAAAGGTATCACTGGGCAAAATATGTCAAAAATTCACCAATCAATTCATTAATAATTCTACTAAAATTAAAAAATGTGACACGTGGACCAATAGACAGAGGACAAAATTCTCAACAAAATGCAATTTTTAGATTTGCAAAATGATGTAAAATGCAACCTAGGGATGCCTGCAAAAACAGGGGTGTAAATGCAATACAGAAAAATACAAATACAATAAGCAAATATGCAGACAGGGACTAAAATGCAATTACCTAAAATGCGGGGGACTTTTGTGCAAATTCTCCACAGTGCACGTGCTCCACACGTGGGGTCTGCTTCACAGGGACCTCTTTGCAAATCGGGAAAGCTCCAGGGGCCTCTGTGCAATTTACCCAGGCCGCACGTGCTCCTCACGTGGGCGGCCTAGGCTCGGATGGCTGCGGAGGCTCGGGCGCTCTGGAGGTCTGGAGTGAGGTTAGTGCGACCCGAACCTAGGCTCGGAGAGGAAGTTCGGGCCGGGGCTACGTGGCGTAAGGAAGGCCCTTGGATCAAGATGGATCCGAGGGGTGTCGGTGCCGACGCGTGGCGTGACCTCGGGCCTTTGGATCGATGATGATCCAACGGCCTCTGGGGCTCGATGAGGACGGCGACGTGGCTCGCTGAGGGCCGCTGGATCAGAGGAGCGATCGACGGTGGGAAGTTGTTGCGGTGAGGGGACGCGTGGCGATGTGGGGGGCGCTCGATCGATGTGATCGAACGGCAGCTGCTCGTCTGCCGCGACGATCCTCCGCCGCCTGCGGAGGAGAAGGCGGGGCTCCGGCGAAGGTGTTGCAGCTCCGCCCGTTCTTCCTCGTGTCGCTGACGCTCTCCGACTGGTCGGAGATATTCA